>CAUDMG010001535.1:0-392500 GCA_958450375.1 Homarus gammarus
TTATCTACTTTCCCGAAAGTAGATAGATTTTCTACTTTTCGGGAAAGTAGATTATCGACTTTTCGGGGAAGTAGATTTTCGAATTTGGGGGAAATATTACCTAATTTTGCGAAGTAGATTATCATAGAAAACGGGAAATTTGTATCATAAAAAATGGGAAATATCTACTTTCCGGGAAAGTTGGTTATCTACTTTCCCGAAAAGTAGATAGATTTTCTACTTTTCGGGAAAGTAGATTATCGACTTTTCGGGGAAGTAGATTTTCGAATTTTGGGGGAAATATTACCTAATTTTGCGAAGTAGATTATCATAGAAAACAGGAAATTTGTATCATAAAAACGGGAAATATCTACTTTCCGGGAAAGTTGGTTATCTACTTTCCCGAAAAGTAGATAGATTTTCTACTTTTCGGGAAAGTAGATTATCGACTTTTCGGGGAAGTAGATTTTCGAATTTTGGGGGAAATATTACCTAATTTTGCGAAGTAGATTATCATAGAAAACAGGAAATTTGTATCATAAAAACGGGAAATATCTACTTTCCGGGAAAGTTGGTTATCTACTTTCCCGAAAAGTAGATAGATTTTCTACTTTTCGGGAAAGTAGATTATCGACTTTTCGGGGAAGTAGATTTTCGAATTTTGGGGGAAATATTTCCTAATTTTGCGAAGTAGATAATCATAGAAAACGGGAAATTTGTATCATAAAAAATGGGAAATATCTACTTTCCGGGAAAGTTGGTTATCTACTTTCCCGGAAAGTAGATAGATTTTCTACTTTTCGGGAAAGTAGATTATCGACTTTTCAAGGAAGTAGATTTTCGAATTTGGGGGAAATATTACCTAATTTTGCGAAGTAGATTATCATAGAAAACGGGAAATTTGTATCATAAAAAATGGGAAATATCTACTTTCCGGGAAAGTTGGTTATCTACTTTCCCGAAAATAGATAGATTTTCTACTTTTTGGAAAGTAGCTTATCGAATTTTCGGGGAAGTAGATTTTCGAATTTTGGGGGGAAATATTACCTAATTTTGCGAAGTAGATTATCATAGAAAACGGGAAATTTGTATCATAAAAAACAGGAAATATCTACTTTCCGGGAAAGTTGGTTATCTACTTTCCCGAAAAGTAGATAGATTTTCTACTTTTCGGGAAAGTAGATTATCGACTTTTCGGGGAAGTAGATTTTCGAATTTTGGGGGAAATATTACTTAATTTTGCGAAGTAGATTATCATAGAAAACGGGAAATTTGTATCATAAAAACGGGAAATATCTACTTTTCGGGAAAGTTGGTTATCTACTTTCCCGAAAAGTAGATAGATTTTCTACTTTTCGGGAAAGTAGATTATCGACTTTTCGGGGAAGTAGATTTTCGAATTTTGGGGGAAATATTACCTAATTTTGCGAAGTAGATTATCATAGAAAACGGGAAATTTGTATCATAAAAAATGGGAAATATCTACTTTCCGGGAAATTTGGTTATCTACTTTCCCGAAAAGTAGATAGATTTTCTACTTTTCGGGAAAGTAGATTATCGACTTTTCGGGGAAGTAGATTTTCGAATTTTGGGGGAAATATTACCTACATGAATAAATCGGTTGATTTATTCATGTAGGACCATTATTTGACTTCATTGCGGCTACATTTTGCTACATTTGGGTACATTTGGGTAATTAGTGGGACTAATTACCCAAATGTACCAAAATGTTGTCTCAATGATGTCAAATAATGGTCCTAGATGAATAAATCGGACTGCCAATCACTTCTCGACTAGTATTTGGTGTCACAAAATCCCAAAAATATTGGAAAACTTAATTTAAACTGAGTTAATAGATCGAGTGCATGTACCGATAAAACGCTGACCGCCATGTAACTAGGGGAGACAACTGTTGTTGTTTCTCAGCAAATATTTTTTCTATTCAAGTGAATAAAATGCTTCACCCTTCAGTTATGTGTGTTAGGCGGATGTAGTCTCAGTCCTTTTCTTCCAAACTTTGTTGCTGTTTCTTCACTTTGTCTTCTTTGCATCTTGAGGTAAAGTGACATAAAAATACTACTCATCTGTGTCGACTACAACACAACACAGACCTTGTTAGTAGAACTGATCCCTAAAGCTGAACATTTCACTGTAATAAGCCTCAGTGTGTCTCACTGCCTGAAGTTGGCACCGTTATACGTTTCCAGCACTGGCGGGGCAGGTGTTAGTACACTACAGAGAACATCTAATATCCTCCCCTGACACATCATGGCTCACGGGTCAACAAATCACAAATATGTGGTTTACGGACCTGTAATACTCTAGAAACTCAAATTAAAAATAATACTAATAATAATAATAATGATGACATTTAATTCTGGATGTTACGTTAATCGGCTAAGCTCAAACAGGTAACTTGCACTTACCTTAACCCCTTTCTGTAAAACAAAACAATATTGTATTAGATATAGGCTGTATGTGCGTCCATTAAACAGGCTGCTTTATGAATCATAGTACTAACACAACCAATATTTAACATCTCTACATAATAAGGATTACAAAACACAATTATGTTGTGGTTGCCGAGGTAGTGGTAAGGCTAACTGAAACAATTTTATTGATGTATTAAACAATGTAATGTATTAACTCAGTCACTATCGAGTCTTACCCAAGAGGCATATATCGCTGTTTTCTTCCCTTTATTCAACAGTACATTTCCTTTGATGAATAAAATACAAATATGGTGATGGACAAAAAAAAATCATGAAAACTGCTTAAGAGGCAAATCTAAACCTATCCAAAAGTTATCAAATGTCTTTAGTTTTACCTATATATGCTGCCCTACAGCTAGCACACGTAAATTGATAAACAACTGAGGATTGCAGGTGTGTGGGTATGGTGTCTTTAATTTTAAAGAATTTTTTAATTCAACTCTGGGTTTTAAAGACTAGTCTAAGAGAAATTTTTTGATAGAATTCATTGAAAAGCTTCTTAAGTTTATTTCTAAGGGTGAAACTGAGTGGGCCTGTGTACGGGATGGGGAGATAGAATATTTAGGGACAGTGTGTATTTGAGGCTGTGTGGGACTAAAAAACCTAATTAGGGTTTTGCCAATGTAAGTGTCTGTAAATCTCTTTGGGAAGCCATTATTAAAGAGTAGTTACTTTATGTATTTTAGTTCAATGTCCAAGTGGAAATAGCTTGAACAGATATTGAAGGCTCTGTTGGTAAGAGTACGTACTAGATTATGTTTGTAATGAAGAGGAATAAAAGATGAAAATTTTGAACTCAAACCAGTGAAAGTTGGTTTTCTGTATAAGGCTGTCTCGAAACTGTTATGAAGACGGTGGATATTAACATCAAGGAATGGAAGAATATTTTCCTCTTCCAATTCACAAGTAAATTTGATGTTGCCATGTTTCGAATTTAAATAATTTAGGAACATAGGGACGTGATCAAATGATCTGAAAATTAAAAAAGTGTCATCAATATACCGACGATAGAACAAAGGCTTAAATTGGGGGGAACATTCGGGAAGCCAAAGCTTCTCGTGGTGACAGAGGAAAGCGTTGGCCAACGTGGGACCTAAAGGTGAACCCATAGCAACACCATCACATTGTTTAAAGCTTTGTTATTAAATAAAAACAAATAATCATTTAAAGCTAGTTTTAAAAATTCTTTAAATGTGTAGGAGGGTGTAGAGATGTGTAGGAGGGTGTAAAGAGTGTGCTGAAGATGTGTAAGGATGGATAGGGATGCGTAGGAGGGTGTAGAGATGTGTAGGAGGGTGTAGAGATGTGTAGGAAGGTGCAAAGGGGGTGCCGAAGGTGTGTAAGGATGGATAGGGATGTGTAGGAGAGTGTAGAGATGTGTAGGAGGGTGTAAAGGGTGTGCTGAAGGTGTGTAAGGATGGATAGGAATGTGTAGGAGGGTGTAGGGATGTGTAGGAGGGTGTAGAGATGTGTAGGAGGGTGTAAAGAGGGTGCCGAAGGTGTGGAAGGATGGATAGGGATGTGTAGGAGGGTATAGGGATGTGTAGGAGGGTGTAGAGATAAATTTATGTAACATATTATCAGTTTTGAAGTGACCATCACTAAGGTTTATTGATTTTAATTCCTTAATCAAACTAGCTTCAACCAGAAGTCTTCCTGTGACACAAGATGATTTGAATACTTCTAAGCTTTTTCCCCCAAGTAATGGGATGATTATTACTCCTAACATGAACCAACAGGGCACTGCTAAGGTGTTGTTTGATTCTGAGCTGCAGTGTTTTTCCTGTCTGTCCTACATAATTACAATTACATTTGCTATTACACTTGCTATTTCTTATTAACATATTGGTAATGGTTGAATCATACATGAAAACAACATTAATATTTAGCAGCTTTAGGGACCGAACTAACGGGACAAATTCATTACGATAGGGCAGAGTCAGAATATTCTTAAGTGTAGGAATTTGTCTGGTTTGAGAGGAATGAAAGGATTATTTAGCCCTTTTAAAACAACGATCAACAAACACAGAAGGATACCCAAGTTTCTGTGCAATGGAACGAATATGTTTCGATTCATCGTCAATAAATTCAGTCACAAATACGCAGACATCTTAAGAACATAGCAGAAAAAACTGACATTTTGGTAGACTCCAGGTGATTCGATAAAAAGTGTATGAAACTGTCTACCTGTGTGGGCTTTCTGTATATCTTAAATTTGTAGTTTTGGCCATTTCTCATGATAAGGATATCAAGGAATGGAAGGGATCCAGTTATTTCTCTCTCAATTTTTTTATCAAGATTTATCTTATCCACGTTTTCTTTGTGGATCTACATGATATATATATATATATATATATATATATATATATATATATATATATATATATATATATACATATATATATATATATATGCTGATAACCACAAGGAAAGAAGAAAACACGAAGTTCCCAAGCGCTTTCGTGTAATTCACATCTTCAGGGGTGAGTACAGACTAGAGAGAGAAATACAAACCAAGATGTATATATACAGAGGAGGGTGAGACCAGGTCCACAATGGTCAGGTATTAGGTAATGACCCTACTAATCTTTAAATAGCACACAACGGTTGGTGGTCAGGTCAGATGGTCAGGTGACCCGGCCTTCTCACCTGGTTACAAATCTTCTTAATTACAAAATTGTCCAGCTTGTACATGCCGTTACTCAAATTCATGTTGAATGTTTCTGTATGTTTAACAAGACTAAATTCTATGATGTTCCTACTATCAATTGAATTACATGGTAATATTGAGGAGGCATTATCCCAGTCAATGCAATGCTTGTTATCCCTCAAATGAACAAACAGAGCATTGGATTCCTGGCCTGTCCTAACACTGTATTTGTGTTGTAAAAATACTTTAAAAAATAAGAAAATTAATTGAAAAATACGTTTATATAATTGGTCCCTTTGTTATTATGATCAAGTAAGCGTTGTAGTTAATATCTAATAAATGAAATTTATAAAAATAAGTTAAGTCATTAATTAATTAGAAATTATTTGTTATTATATGTAATAAGATAATTGATTGATATATAATAATTGTTAATAATTTAAGTAAAAAATAATAATTATTTCAGTTTTCATTTGACTCAGATGTAAACATGGCGGAGCTTTTGATCCAAGAATTCCATTTGTTTATCTCTTTAGGTCAAGTACAGCCTTGACACTTAAGACAACTGTTCCTAATGGATAATCCGGGACTGTCCATGGATCTTGTTTACGTTGCTTGTATCTAACGGGCTTGGTATTGAGGCTGAGAATAAACAACAAGTACTTGGTGGCCCCAGTGCCCTCGTCTCTCCAACAACCTGACAGAAATCATTAATGGTTAAAGTTTGATTTTAAAATTAAATAAAACACTAAGTGATACATATCAAAATTTACCTGTTCTCCGTGATTCGTTTTCCGATAATATCAAAGCTACTTTCCTGAGACTTTTACCACCCCGAAGCGACCAGCCTACAGACTACATATCGTGACCTCAGTAAATCCAGAACATTTTTTACTCATCTCAAACACCTGAACACTCCGTTAAACTACAGGTACATTCAAGTCACATTCTGAAAATAATCGACGAAAACTGAGTTCAAAGTGCCCCTGTAGTAAGTTATAATCATTACTTTAACAACACACACCGGTTTTTAAGACCAAACTAATAATTAGTTGGATACAATGTGATGAAGAAACTCGCTCTGTTGAACGAGCCGTGGTTACACCTCAGCCACCGTAGCGACCTTCATCCCTTCAGTTAAATATATCAACTTTCTATAAAGAAACTCACTCGTTAACCATAGGTGTAGCGGTCAATAAAAGCTCAGACTCTTAATGTTTGCCACAAGTTCAATATAAGTTCAGGATAGTAATTCAACGAAAAATTCCATAATCACAGCCCGTTTCATCGTCCTTAGATAATCATAATTTTGTCTAATGTAAAATTGTGATTATTATCCATTCATAACCTTCATGTCCATAAACCTAATAGGTACGGACGGTTTTTCGTTATACACATGTGTAAAAACCCCAACAAAACAAGACCTAAACCTACTGTGTGTGTTGGTATACGTTGGTAAGGTTTAATGTTAGATTTTCTTAATGTTTCTGAATGTAAAGTGTACTGATATGATATTGTATTTGATGTTGTTGCTAGGGGTAGCGGCGAGTCAGACGTATTAACCCATAACAATTTTAATAGCTCTGTCTGCCAATTGTAATACATGGCATAACATTAACTAAACCAAAGTTTTAATCATACTTTAATTTAAATTCCTGGCGGAGGGTGACTCAAGTCCTGGTGTAGTTAACTGTGGTGAATACTCTTGTGGTTCCCACACGTTTTAATTGACTTCACTTCAAAAAGGACACTTGGAAAATTCACTCCGGTACCTCGTCGTACTATTAATGTTCACTAGAAAAAGGGATTCCACGCGTGAATTTTTCTTTAACCTTCAATTAGGTTCACTACCTCCGTTAACACTATTTATTTCCATTAATCCAATCAAGTTATGGGGCCATAACACTTCACTTGGCATCAGTGACAAATATCCTCTCTCATCAGGTCACTTCACCTTTTAACCAATATTTCCCATATATTAACACAACACTTCACGTTACGGGCCCTCCAGCACTTAACAACACCGAACACTTCCACTTATATCAGTATATAACACCGAAAGAGTATCAAGTTTTAAGGAAATTGTCAAAAATAAGGAATAATGCACAGGTCCACTAGATCCCGTATCGAACCCGACCAGCGAGTGACGTTGTAGCTGTCAAGCTCAGGGTTGCCAACTCGGATTTTTTCAAATGTCGCTAGGCTGGTACCTAAAAGTAGCTAAATGTCGCTAAATCTTCCATGGAAAGTCGCTAGCTATTATTCCCCCCCTTCAGGAATTTGATGCAAATTATATTTTCATAATGCCGACTATAATGGACGGAGTATAAATAAAATGCATTGTGTAAAAATAAAAATATTATTTTTTTAAAGTTTAATGTGCACACTTACCTATTATTCAATAGTAATTGCATCCCAGTCCTCTTCGTAGTCGTCGGCAGTGTGAACAACTGTAGAGCTGGAAGCATGTGAAGTGCTTGGTTCAGGTTCTCTTGTAACTGTATGCCTCCACAGTCCCTATCTTTCTTAAAATATCACTAGGAAGTTCATAACTTGCACAACAGGTGTTCTGTCTTTTTAACCCATACTTTATTGTAAGAATTGCCTTTAATGTCGATAGTTTCATTTTGTTGCGCAATTTTGATTTCACAAAGTTCATATTACTAAATGTGCCGCTCTACATCTGCGTTTGAATGCGGAAGAGATAAGGCAGCGAGTGCATCAGCCAGATCATGGTAAGGGTTTTCACCTGTCGCCTCTCTGTCATTTGCCACTTCTGACCACAATTTTAGGGTGTTAGATGTTTCTGTCCAGATTGTGTGATGCAGTTTTTTCCACTGGAAATCAATCTTGGTAAGGGTGCTGGAATCTTCTGTAAATAAGTGTGCCAAACCAAGTATATCTGATTTAATAGGCTTCAAGCATTCATCGGCACTCAGAAAAGAAATAGACTGCAGCACACGACTGTTGTCAGGTAAGCGTTGACCAAGTTGATTTATGAGTTCAACCCGTTCAAATGTATTGTCCCTGTAACCCCGTTGCTATATATTATGGCTCGAAATTAGGAAAACTGAGTTTTCATGGACAGTCCAAAAGTATCCAGAAAGTCGCTAGATTTCTGTGGATATCTCTAGATTTGCGACAAGTCGCAAATCGCTCTAAAATGTCGCTAGAAAAAAACAAAAAGCTCTAGATCTAGCTACAAAGTCGCTAAGTTGGCAACTCTGCAAGCTGCCCATACATGTTGCCATGTCGCCAAAATTTATTTATTTTTAATTCTCTATCGTATAAATCGTTGTTGATGTTAGAATAATGACGTATATCAATTATATTCTAATTTATCTTATTATTATTATTATTATTATTATTATTATTATTATTATTATTATTATTATTGTTGTTGTTTCCGCCCCCCAGGCCCCGATGTGGGTCAGCGACCTGTGCCCGGGTGGGCTAATCCCTGTAAAACAAAACTATCAAACAAGCACTGGAACGACTCTTTACGGTACTTAAACAACAATTCAATAATTATCTTATCACTCATATATTACCGTTACTATGCGAGATTTAAATTACTTTGTAGCAGATTTTAACGAAGACGAAAACAAATAAATAAAATAAAATCAATAAATAAAACATGCTATACGGGGTACTCGACGGAGGCCTCCTCCCCACCCTGACCCCGCCTCCCTTGCCTGCTCTTTAATGGAGGACTGGGCACGAGCTTCCTCCCCTGAGGCACTTCCAGATCCACTGCAGGAGGCAGTGCAGGCCCGCATCGATGCGTCTGAGCCTGTTGTTCGTGCTGCTCTTACCTCCCCTGCCCCCACTGATCATCCCATCACAGGAAGGTAAGCGCCGCTCCTCTAGTCTCCTTTATATACGTGTAAATTTTTTGCCCGACTGCCTACAGTCAAAATGGCCAAGAGAAATGGTTATTCTTTTGGGTAGTGTTTAATATACTTAATTATGGCGTAATAAATGCTGATTTAAGTAAAAAACTTGCCGGCCGGTTGTTACAGTTCACTTGCCTCATAGGGTCGTATCCCCAAGTTTCACTGGGCTCTAAGGCCCATGGTACCTACTGTGCAGCTTAAACAAATACATTAATATGGTTTAGTATTATATTAAGTGGCTCTCTAACGTCTAACCAGTAATTTCTTAATGTTTTAGGCAAATATACCGCCAAATGAGTCATGACAAACGAGCCTAAACTATGAGACGGTAGTGAGTAACGAGCGTAAACCGTTCATCAGTATTTGGGTAATAATTAACCAGTAAGTGAGTACAATGACCAGATTGGGTTAGATTACTGTTTTATTTATTTTTTATTTCTTGCTTCGAAGCCCAACACACTTATGGGGGAGCCGGGTGGTCATAACTCAACAACTGCGCAGTTCCCCAAACGTTCATCACCACCACTGTATTCACCATTGAAAACTGCGCCGCATTGACTAGATTTAACACAAATATAAGTATTTTTTGCGGAATTAAGATGAATTTTTTACTGGCTAGTTCTTTGCTTTCTCTTTAGCTACGATTTCTGGGAGTTGAAACAATTTATTACGGGTTCTAGCCGGGCGGGGTGAGGCGAGGGAGGGAGCCGGGCGGGGTGAGGCGAGGTAGGGAGCCGGGCGGGGTGAGGCGAGGGAGGGAGGGAGCCTGGCGGGGCGAGGCAGGGAGCCTGGCGAGGCGAGGTGAGGTAGGGAGCCGGGCAAGGTGAGGTGAGGTAGGGAGGAAGGGGAGGAAGGGAGGGAGGGAGGGAGCCGGGCGGGGTGAGGCGAGGTAGGGAGCCGGGCGGGGTGAGGCGAGGGAGGGAGGGAGCCTGGAGGGGCGAGGCAGGGAGCCTGGCGGGGCGAGGCGAGGTGAGGTAGGGAGCCGGGCAAGGTGAGGTGAGGTAGGGAGTCAAGGGAGGAAGGGAGGGAGGGAGAAAGGAAGGAAGGAAGGAAGGAAGGGAGGGAGGGAGGGAGTGAGGGAGCCAGCCGGCCTGGGTAAGGCGAGGCGAGGCAAGGGAGGGAGCCGGGCGAGGCGAGGGATGGGGCGAGCCTGGCGGGGCGAGGTGAGGTAGGGAGCCGGGCAAGGTGAGGCGAGGTAGGGAGCCGGGCAAGGTGAGGCGAGGTAGGGAGCCGGGCGAGGCGAGGCGAGGGAAGGGGCGGGGCGGGGCGAGGCGAGGCGAGGTAGGGAGCTGGGCGAGGTGAGGCGAGGTAGGGAGCCGGGCAACGTGAGGTGAGGCAGGGGGCGGGGCGGGGCGGGGATAGGCTAGGCTAGGCTAGGCTAGGCTAGGCTAGAGGGCGAGACGTTTCAGAATACAGTATATATTAAATCCCGTAACATTAAGGTTCCTGGTAATTTTTTAAAAGTGGACAAACATGGATTTTACAATCGGAAAAACCCATTGGTCAACAACCAAAAAGCACCATAACTAACCTAACAACGTAATGTAACGTAACCTGGAGGTTCCTTGGTTGTCTCCTGGTGATAAAAGGTCCATTTGTATGTGCACACAACAATTAGAAAGTAAAACAAAATAATATTAGCGTATTTGTGTTTAGATCGGTTATGACCTCCATTTCCGTCGGAAATTGGTCGTTTTTTATAGATTTTTTTGGTGAGGCGTTTTCCGAAAAAAATATTGGCTCGGCGAATGCAAAATGCAAAAAAAAAAAAACCCTATAAAAACATAAACCGACCTAATCTAACTGACTCTCACCATATGTTGGAATCCCTTATTTCTTACCTTATTGGCCTGGTTCTCGTTGGAGTTACCACATGTGTTGGTCTTGGCGACACTTACATTCGTTCTTGCATTAATGACACTTTACGGAGGTCGGGAGAACAACATGAGATCTAAAAATGCTATAGTTTTAGTGTGGAGGTAATGGTTTATGTAAGCAGTTGGGGACAGTGAGTACACGTGGTGTAGTGGTAGATGGAAGTTGCAAGTTTAATTTTCATTCTACGTAAATTACAACTTTAAGCATGTTGCAGGTGACAGCTGGTGTACTTGAAGGCCAATGGAGAAGTGACAGAACCTTGAGCAACATTTAACACCCAGCATGTTACTTCAGCCTCATCAGTTGAGTTACTTCACATATTATCTTGACTATTATGGTCAGCCCATAAACCACTCAACACTGTGCTCCTACACTGGGGCAGTGGAGGGTGTGTGTGTGTGTGGGACCTGGCTGACTGTGCATGTTGGAGGGCTCTGGAGGACTGTGTGTGTGTGTGTGTGTGTGTGTGTGACTGACTGACTGACTGTGTGTGTGTTGGAGGACTGTGTGTGTGTGTTGGAGGACTGTGTGTGTGTGTGTTGGAGGACTGTGTGTGTGTGTGTTTTGGAGGACTGTGTGTGTGTGTTGGAGGACTGTGTGTGTGTGTGTTTTGGAGGACTGTGTGTGTGTGTGTGTTGGAGGACTGTGTGTGTGTGTGTGTGTGTGTGTGTGTGTGTGTTTTGGAGGACTGTGTGTGTGTTGGAGGACTGTGTGTGTGTGTGTGTGTGTGTGTTGGAGGACTGTGTGTGTGTGTGTGTGTGTGTGTGTGTTGGAGGACTGTGTGTGTGTGTGTGTGTGTGTTGGAGGACTGTGTGTGTGTGTGTGTGTGTTGGAGGACTGTGTGTGTGTGTGTGTTGGAGGACTGTGTGTGTGTGTGTGTGTGTGTGTTGGAGGACTGTGTGTGGGTGTGTGTGTGTGTGTTGGAGGACTGTGTGTGTTGGAGGACTGTGTGTGTGTGTTTTGGAGGACTGTGTGTGTGTGTGTGTGTTGGAGGACTGTGTGTGTGTGTGTGTGTGTGTGTTGGAGGACTGTGTGTGTGTGTGTGTGTGTGTTGGAGGACTGTGTGTGTGTGTGTGTGTGTGTTGGAGGACTGTGTGTGTTGGAGGACTGTGTGTGTGTGTTTTGGAGGACTGTGTGTGTGTGTGTAATAATAATAATAATAATAATTAACGGTTTATTGAAAGAGCTTGGCAGCCAGAAGGCTGAAAATATACAGTTACATATTTGGGGAATGGGTTACGAATTACAAATAATATACAAGTAACATAAGTGACACAAATAAGACATATAATAACTTAGATGGGGAAAAGCTCAAACTACAGTTCATTTCAACATAGTGACAGTGTTACAGTATTACAAGTTATTGATAATTTTTACAATGGTTGGGACTGGGCTGTTCTTATAGCGATCAGTTCGTGCACGTATGGGCTGGATGCGGTTGTGGTGTCGCACAGCAATTCTCGGACAAGGGATCTCAGGTGGTAGTAGGAGCCGGTGTCGGGGATGGTGTAGAAGCTTCTTACCAAATTTGCAGATGAGGTCGTGGTGATGGTCAGTGAGTCGAAAGGGTCAGTGTGTTGAGCGCTTCTTGATATGTGGAGTAGGAGGGGGAGAGAATAATCTTGCATGCCCTCTTTTGCACTTCTTCTAGGTGTTTACGTTGTGTGGCATTTAGGGAGGAAGACCAGGTGGGGGAGGCATAGGTGAGCTTGGGAAGTATGAATGTTGTGTAAACACTGAGGAGCTCGTGTGCAGGAACTCCGAGGGACTTGAGTCGGCGGAGGAGGTGGAGACGGAAACTGGAGGATTTGACAACTTCATTGACGTGTGGTTTCCAATTTAGTTTGTTGTCTATGGTGACGCCGAGGAGCTTCGTGGAATCTACAACCTGGAGTGTGTTCGGACCAAGTTGTGTGTGTGTGTGTGTGTGTGTGTGTTGGAGGACTGTGTGTGTGTGTGTGTGTGTGTGTTGGAGGACTGTGTGTGTGTGTGTGTGTTGGAGGACTGTGTGTGTGTGTGTGTTGGAGGACTGTGTGTGTGTGTGTGTGTGTGTGTTTTGGAGGACTGTGTGTGTGTGTGTATGTGTTGGAGGACTGTGTGTGTGTGTGTGTTGGAGGACTGTGTGTGTGTGTGTTGGAGGACTGTGTGTGTGTGTGTGTGTGTGTTTTGGAGGACTGTGTGTGTGTGTGTATGTGTTGGAGGACTGTGTGTGTGTGTGTGTTGGAGGACTGTGTGTGTGTGTGTTGGAGGACTGTGTGTGTGTGTGTGTGTGTGTGTTTTGGAGGACTGTGTGTGTGTGTGTGTATGTGTTGGAGGACTGTGTGTGTGTGTGTGTTGGAGGACTGTGTGTGTGTGTGTGTGTGTGTGTGTTGGAGGACTGTGTGTGTGTGTGTGTTGGAGGACTGTGTGTGTGTGTGTTGGAGGACTGTGTGTGTGTGTGTGTGTTGGAGGACTGTGTGTGTGTGTGTGTGTTGGAGGGCTCAGTTTCGGCCAGTACACGCCTGACTTTTAACCATCCCCAACCTTTAGATCTCCTTATTGGAGTATTTCTAACACTATTTTAACCAGGGAGCAAAGAATGTCAGAAATGAGTTTTAAAGATTTCCATGCTTTTTTTTTGGGGGGGGGGATATAATTCTAAAGAGGGTGCTTTCCCCTGGAAATAAAGGCCAAATTTCATTGAATCGACCCAAAATACACAGGATAAACGAATTTCTAAACTACGAGGGCATATTCGACGAAACTGCAATTTTACAACGGGCTCTGGAGAGCTGTGTCTAGATAAACTGAGCTGGGAGTCAAATTAAGATTAGCTGTAGAGATTTGGGAAAGCTTAATAAAGTGCTATAAAAATGTACAGGACTAAATGCCAATTAGTTACAGTATTAGTGAGCATTAGTAGTAGTAATGTGATTAATAGTAAGTAAAGCCGGTTGTTAGTAGGTGGGTTTTAACTAACAAATTAACGAACCTAATCAGCCTAACATAGATTAAATGTAACTAATCTAGACTAACCCAAATTAATATTAAGTTACCTATTATATAGTTTATATATTGGATAACAAATATATTAAAGAATGTAACTTAAAATTTGCCACAAGTTAACTGATCATGAATTCAGAAAGTTAAGCTAAAAAAATTTCACTTGTTTAAATTATTAAAAATCAATAGCTTGAGTACTTTGCAGTTTCCTTTTCAAAATCTAATCGTGTACTGTACTGACTTTCTCCTCAGGTTAAGCTGGCCAGAAGTAACATCATACTGAACCTAAGGAGAAATAACTTAAAATGCCAGAACAGGTAAAGTCAACTTACTGAGTTTTATTTAGGCAAGGGAAGCTTGTGGGACTTGTGAAATCATTAAACATTGTGTGGGTGTGGCTTGTTGTAATTAGGGTGGGGGGGACAATATGGCTTGTGTATTGGCATATGGGGTGAGCAGGTGTGTTTGTAAAGTTTTTCATTCAAGCTAAATACAACCAAGTTGTCAAGGGGAATACCTAAGGTGGCTTGAGGGGTGGGAGAAAGGGAGGGAGGATTCAGTAAGTGAACAGTGGTAAACTGTTGTGTATGAAGCAGTGTGGAGAGATTTAGTAGTGTAGCAGTATTGGTGATGAAGGCTTGTTATGATTGGCTATACTATTGTTGTGGTAAATGTTAGTTGTTGAGGTATCAAGAAAACTAAAACACTAATGCAACTTAAAATAAGATCTTTTGTAGATAAGGTATTTAAATAAACAATTGGGGACAGTATAAGTACATGTAGTCTGGTGGTAGATGGAAATTGTATGTTTAATCTTCATTGTACGTAAATTACAACTTTAAACATGTTGCAGGTGACAGCTGACGTACGTGAATGCCAATGTAGAGGAAGTGACCGACACCTTGAGCAAGATGTAACACCCAGCATGTTACTTCAGCCTTCTTAGGTAAATTACTTATGTATCTTAGTATGGCCATCCCCTAAAACTACTGGAAGTAAGACTCGAGAGGAGGGACTTACTTTGTGTGAAGGGTTGGAAAGGAGGAGCATTGGGCGGTGGAGGGGCGCTCGTACAGTGCAGGGGCGCTCGTACAATGGGGGGGGGGGGGTTGCGCCTCGTACAGTGGGGGTGGGTGCCTCGTACAGTGGGGGTGGGGGCCTCGCATAGTGGACGGGCGCTCGTACAGTGGGGGGCTCATGCATGGATGGTGGTGTGCTCAAGCAATGGTGAATGGAGTGCATGTTAAAAATGTGATGCAAAAAATAGCATGTACTATGAAGGCATGTGGGGGATGATGCCTAGATGAAGACTGCTGCAGCCAAAAGTGAGAAGGACAATGCTCCTGTGTAAGGTGATATAGGAGGGTGTTTGAGTGTATGGATATATCACTATACTGCCAGATCTGGGGTCACTAAATTTAAGGGGATAACTTAACTCTAATCTTAACTTCTAAGGGTCGCTGCCACCAGACCCCCTCTGGACAGCATGTAGCTCGTTAGGTAGCGGGCAGAGTGGACTAGGCATTGGGTTAGGTTTTCCATTGACCAGATCGATGAGGGTAAAGAAGGGGAAAACCATAACATGTCTTAATTGATTTATTCCTTATAAAACATACTGGTAAAAAAACATATACATGAATTGGTCTTCCTCAGAAGAACAACAGAATTTTGGGTTACCCAGCTGGGCCCCAGACTCTTACATTACTGGCGGGTCATCCACCTACTTATTGCATAACAATCAGGGAACGCCGTATCTCGGTCGTTCCTTCTTACACTACCCCTTAACACACAGACTGCTCCACTTGGGTGGATTGTAGCACCGTCGGTTATCATACATACTGTAGTAGCACCATCTCAACACACCTGTTACACTCCATACCTGCAAGTATGTGACTCCTTGTGACTTTTAGGTATACACAACGGACACCTCGTTCGCACACCGCCCTCGGTGGGTAGAGACGAGGGCTTCACCTAGAGACATACCAGCACTATTTCTACGCCTGGTATTATAGGTCGCTCCAAGTGACGACCGCCGTTTCTCACGGTCTCCTTAGTTGTGACTATTCATGTGGAGTGGTGCGCTGGGAATAATTCCCAGCCGGTGTGACGCTCAAGTGGACAATGGCGGCCGGGCGGCAAGATACTCCGGCCACATGGCACCTGTGGTGACGGCAGAACGGGAAAGACTAAGTAATAATGCCTGACGGGCGGTTATTCCACCCCTTAACACATCCCTATCACACTTATATACCCGGCAAAGCTTTAAAGTGTATTAACTGCTATTTATCAACCTTAATTGTAGGGCGGGATATAGCCCGCTAGGACACTGACCTGTGGTGACGGCAGAACGGGAAAGACTAAGGCCGGCTTCCCGCCGCTTCTCGTCACATAGGCCTACAGTTTCCAATCCTCAATTTACACTTTTGTTTCTTATGGTTCTCACCTGAACACTTTACGGTATATTGTCACTCATTTCTTATAAACACATATATTAATCCTAAATTACACACTAAGGTAAGGTCTTGGTTTGCTAGTGCTTGGGTAAATGCCTGAGATTATAATATTAATGGGGCATCTGAGGCGGGTACATGACGCGCCTTGAAACAAAAGCCGAATGATCATGGCAGGGGTGTATCAACGTCACTTAAAAACTGTAATGAGGGATCCTCCTCTCACACATTGCACTATTTGAACACAGACATAAGGTTCTCTGATCACTGTACCTGTCGTGGGTATATGTCACGTGAGGCTACGAGGTGTATTAAATTCATACCGACGCATACACGATATTTCCTTTCCAGTATAGTTTCTAGATCACTGTCAACACCTCACATAGTTCTGATACATTTATCCTTTTTCCAGATCATTGTTCTCATGTATTTTCATATGATATCTGTTGGAGTTATGTTCGCTATACACTCACAGACGTAAATAGTAGGACCTTCAAACCCTGCTCCACACTTAGTCTTACAGTACTCTAGTCCGGCTCAACTGGACTTTAACCTTCATCTTATGCCTACCCTGAGTGATCCTTAATGCTATGAATACATACACTTGATATGATATAACTATACCTGGGTACAATACAACACATGGTCTAGGAACCTTGAGTAGGTGAGTTGTCCTTTCTCAATGTTTCCCGTTTTCTGAGGTTCTACAAGCGCGGTGCATTTGAATGTTATGTAGCGTAATATGAATTAGATGGGGTTTTTAGGGATGACAATGATGTGCGCAGTACATCACATATATATGAGAATGCAAGTTGAGATTCCAAGAAATTCTGGAGTAAATGTTGTGTATTGGTAGTAATACATTAAGGCTAATTAAGATTGATCTAAATCCAAACCATGTTGCAGGTGGTTGGTGTACAAGATAGATGGACTAGACACAACAAGGTGACCACGACTGTCTAGCATCCCACACCTTGAGGACTACCACCTTACTAAGAAAGAACAGAATTGGTGTTCTGTACACTACTGTAAGAATAGTGTACTGCAATGTAAAAGTTAAGTATTACTGAAACCTTTATTATATAATTTAGCAAAACTTGATATATTACTTAAAATAGTGCATTTAAGAACATACAGTACAAGTTAACCTCAATATTGTGTATTGGTTGTGATATAAAATAGCTTAATTAATTCAGATGTAGAGTATCTAAAAACAAATATAATCATGTTGCAGGTGGTTGGTGTACAAGATAGATGGACCAGACACAACAAGGTGACCACGACTGTCTAGCATCCCACACCTTGATGACTACCACCTTACTAAGAAAGAACAGAATTGGTGTTCTGTACACTACTGTAAGAATAGTGTACTGTGAAAGTTAAGTATTATGGAAATATTTTTGTTATAATTTAGCCAAACTTGAGAAAATACTTAAAGTACTGTACTAATGCATTCAAGACTGTAGGAGTGAACCTTGATTAAAGCCACACACAGTATTAAAAATAGCAAGATACATTATGTACAGTAGCATTATTAACTACAGTGGTAGTCACAGTTTTGTTGTGGTTGCAAAAAATTTCCATTTTATAATACTGTATATTTTTCGTCCACAGGTGAAGTATCAGCAAGGTGTACAACGAGATACACGGACATCAATCAAACAGATTGTGAGAGGTTTGAATATCTCGCATGGATCCATTTCTCTTAGTGGTTTGTAAAATTAAGTGTAATATGTAATTGTTGTTCAGTGTGAGAAGGCCTCTGGTGGCTTGTTGAGGGATGGCGTTTGTACCGGGGGAGGCGTTTGTAGTGGTAGAGGCATTTGTAGTGGTAGAGGCACTTGCACTGGGAGGTGTTTGTAATGGTTTGTACTCCTACAATGTCTGTGTATAACAAAATAAATAAATAAATAAATAAATAAATATTGAATGAACTTTACGTTTCATATTCCGAAGTTGAATGATAATGATCTAAATAAACCACAGGTACAGTAGAACTGTAAACTATACCTGAAACATGAACTAAAGTGATCAACTTGGATACACCCACATGATGGCTTCTGGGTAACTTAGAACATGATATATACATTAATTACATATAATTATCACCAATTGACATCAAAGTGCCATTCATTGTACGTATAACTGTTACAAACTAATGCCCATGTGTTGCCCTATTGGGTACATGTAATCAAAACTACTAGATACCCACAGATGGCACAAATAATGCATCTAAGTTACCGACGCCTCGGACCAAATTTTGACAACCTTACCGAGAGAACGGGCGTCTCGTGTTCATTTTGAAATTTATCGGCCATGACAGTAAAGAACATTTTTTATTGCATACATGCTATTAATTTGAAAGTATTGTATATATACAGTAAATGAAAGTAAAGTACAGTAAGAATTTTACTTACTAAATGTTGACAATCTGGACACTGCACACCAATTGCTGAATGGAAGTGTTTTACCTGAAAATATAGAAGAAAAAATCTTGTAAAATTGTAATAAACAACTTATGAACCCCCCCTCTCCCCTCCCCCCACCACCCCGCTCCCTAAAGACTTGGTAACTTGGATAAATTTAGAAATATATCTGTACTGTGCCTGGCCAAAATTATTCACAAAGTACAAGACTTCCATTATTATCTAAAGCTAAATTTTGTGTAGGACCAAAACCTGACAAGATACTTTATAAAACCTTAAGGTCTAGTGAAATAAACTCACCTTATGTGGAGTCTGCAATATAAAGGTTGAATTGAGAAATCCACAACTGCTGGTAATGTGACGGCCTCACCATCACTGATGTATCTGCCGAGAAATAATAATGGTAGTGGTACTGTAATGTGATTTCTTGGGACACGGGAGAAAGATATCTAGTGATGTTGCCAATCATTACAAGTTTTCTCTGATTTTCTTCTGTGCTAATATTTGGTAATGTAGGTTTAAGAACATAAGACTGCAGGATTAGCCAGTAAATTGATATATACTGTACCTAGACAGTGCAGGTATAAAACCAGGCTATATGACCAAGGATATTTTGTATTTCTGTATCAGCTTCTGGACTGTTATTGTATATTGCAATAAATGTGTAGTGTTTACATATGAAAATAAAAAATATACTGTACAGTATATTCAATTCTTTATTTTGTATTACCTATCTACAAAGATATAAAAACATTGTACACAATGTTCAGTACATATGTAATTTTTTTCTATGTTGCTGACAGAACATATTACCTTTTTCAGAACAATTTATAATGTAAGTTTGTTAGGTGGCGATGGTAGATACAACACTGCAGTAGCCCTCCTCCTTTATCCGGGCTTGGGACCGGCATGTTCGACTGAACAAGGCGGAGTTACTACTGTGCATTCTACGTCTAACTACGGTGCTGTTAATGCTATCAACTATAACTTGAAAAACTTTACCTTTATTACCTCCAAGAAGCACCTTGTAGTAGGTCCAGTCAGCCACACAAACAAACCTGGAATACAAAAAACTTTAAAACATAACATTCATAAATACTTGCATATGGTAGACATTATATATTGTCATAAGTACTTTACCTGTTTGGAGGCGTTCTCGACCAGTCAGACGTTCACCTCGGAGGCGTACAATCTGAAAGAAATGAGAAAACCTTAGTCCCATCCACACACATTAAAGGTGGGAGGTTGGGTGTGTGAGAGAGGGTGAGTGTATGGATGGGAGTGAGGGTGTGTGTATGGGAGGACCTCCCACACACACCCTCACTCCCATCCATACACTCACCCTCTCTCACACCTTTCCTTATACCCAACACTCCCTCCCAAACACCCCACCCACCCACCAACCCTCCCTCCCTCCCTCCCACCCAACCACCCTCCTACACCACCTCCCCTCCAACCCAACTCACATACCTACCCATCCCATCCACCCAACCTTTTGGGTGTGTGGATGGGAGGTAGTGTTTGTGGATGGGAGGATGTGGATGGGAGGAAGAGGATGTGTATGGGAGGAAGAGGGTGTGGATGGGAGGAAGAGGGAGTGGTTAGGAGGAAGAGTGTGTGGTTGGGAAGAAGGGTGTGGTGTGTCATGCCCTCCTCCATGCAAACACAGCATCGAAAAATATTCTGAAGAAAATTGGTTTGTATTGGCGTAATATTGTATTGTGAGGACTCATTTGTGTTTTACTATGAATGATAAGTGTGTAGGGATTATGGTGTTGTCAGAGAGAGAGAGCCTTATAATAGTTGTGAGGACATTTTGGACAAGGTAAGAGATTTGCTGTGTGTGTGTGGGTGTTGGTCTGCTGGCAGGAGCAACAGGTAGGCACGGCTTATAGCACTATTTTACCCTCAGTTATATATCATATTATTGTAAGTGAGTAATTATTATTCAATATATTTATGAATGGTTTTACTGTATAAATTTGTTTCAATTTGACTAACAAATTATAAATATAATATAATATTTTGAAGGGTTCTAAAATAAAACAAAGTTCTTCTGGCCCCAGAATATACTACATATTATTTTATTGATAACTTTAAACTATTGTAACACAATCGACCAAGTAGAGATAGGAACACGTAAAATTAATGATAAGGAAGATAGAACATGATTAAATTATAAATCTATTTATTAAGAAAACCAACAGCTCAACGTTTAACAGTTATGATACAGTTTAGGTATCAGGTATAGACTAAAAAATGTTTATCTAACCGAACCCAATTCAACCTACACCATTATATGTCCATAAGAGAAGTGGGACATCTTGGAGTATCAGAAGATAATTAAGGGAGATAATGATTAAGCATTTAACATTTAAGTTATTATGTAATGACTAGTGTAATAATGCCCACAACCATCCTGTCCACAATCCCATTAAAATCGTAGTAAAATCATAGACAATCTCCGCAGCTAATGGTCAAATACCCTTTGGATATTTGCCCAGCCAGCCCAGTCAAATAACACCTTCATAACTTGTACTGAGCCATTATTGGGTAGTGGTGTGAGGGGGCGGATTCTTGGTCTGTCACCAATGTGAGGGGGCCTGACTCCCTCTCTGTTTCTACACCACCCTCATCTTACTTACTTCTCTTAGTTCTTACTCCTACTCAGTTCTGTCACCTATTCTAGGGTAGCATGGGCATTCCTTTGGTAGCCTGGGCATTCTTTTGGTAGCATGGTCGAGGGTCTAGGCACGTGAATATGGTAATTTTGGTATCAGGTCACTTGGATGGAAATAAAGGTAAAATACTGTGGGAGAAATGAATACACCTAAAGTACTCTAAAAACAAATTTATTAATATGCAATCAAAGGGGAAAATATATGTTATTAACATATAACTACCAGGCTCAACTCCTGGTCTTAGTGCAAACTCAGTACCTTCTTCTTTACTCTTACTCACAACATTACTGGTGGTACATTACATGGCACTCAGTGTAGATTATTCAACATATACGTAAACAATGACACTAGTATATGCAGGGGTCCACTACCCAACATGGGATAATTATTTCCAACTAATTATCCCTAACATACATGTTACAACACTCTCTGTGGACATATACTTCCAAGGAGTAACCCAGGGTAGAGCACTGGGGCTGTTGTTATTGTGGGGTAGCCAGACACATGGCGGGTCTGGGGTCTGGCCCAACGAAGCCGTGGGGCACATTAATCAGGCCGCATCGGTGCCATCTTCTCATATATGATCCCGGCTGGACATCTAATACATCCGAGGCCGTTGTTGGATGGTAGAGCGATTCAAGAATCACAATGGGATCGGGAGACAAACGGGGCAGCGTCAGGGGACCTGTCCCATTGGCTAAACTCATAGGTGTCGACACTGAGTCGTCTCTTCTGGTAAGTGAATGTCATGTTACTAAGTGACTTATTGAAGAATTTTATTGCCCAGTTCTCAAAAACATTGGTGAAAATTTCAAGATATCATATCCTTTCTGAAATGGATTAACTCACATACACAAGCTTTATGCGGCTGCCCTCACATTTGGTACAAGCACTGCAATATGTGAACACTCCTTCTCAACTGTCACATGCTTACACAATATAGGCATTCAATGACTCAAAGTAGAAAAAGTAAGCTGGTCTTGACTGTATTTTGGGCAGACCTTACACAGAAATTGAACTTGGAGGAAAAAGCAGGAAAATTAAATTGTATTGAGTTAATTATCACTATCACATAATGAGTACAGTACTGTGTATATGGACGTTATTAATGGAAGGAATATTTTCTCATTATTTCTGTTGTCAACTTTTTCATAAACATTATCATTTTTCATTATTGTCTTGTTGGTTATTTGAGAAAAATTAATTTACATTCAGTTGTTCGTTGCTGTACTTCAGTTTATATAATTCTTTCCTGTAAATGTTATATACTTAAACTATCATTACATATATGTGTGTGTAGTTTAATAATTTATGAATTCATATACAGTATACATAAAATGTTGTGAGCTGACTCATTAGTTGTCATAAATAAAGTTAGTGTTCTGTTGTATAATTGGTTTTATATGCAAATGGTTTCATTATAGAAATTACAACTAATAATGTCATATATGGAGTCGTTAATAAATAATCTTGGCCCTCTTGGTCGTTGAACAGGCCCCCTCCACTCGGTTATAAATCTGACAATGGGTCTTGCAGATAATTTACGATTTGATAAACAGCAACGCCAACACGAAGTCATAACTAGGGAGGGAAAATAAAATATAAGAACATAAGTATCACTCATTAACCAATACTACTCAAAAGAACTTGGGAATGTATTTAAACTCATATTATGGGATTTGATTCTAACAATATAATTCTCACAATTTATAATGTGCATAGAATAGGTTTAAGATCCTACTTAAACAAACGAAAAAATAAATAAGGGATTTGTGGAGATAATAGACTCATGAATCTGGATAGTAAAGCCTAAAAGAAAGTCACTCAATTCTATATTTATGGTAATAAAACCCCCAATGTGAGGCTCTGTCATTTATTGACAAGTTAAGTACAGTATTACCGGAGTCAGTGTTTATAGGTTTAAGAGCGGACAACACAGGCTGCCACGTCATATTTTGGGGCAGATTGTTTACAGTAAATAGTTAATTTCTGTGCATACAAAGCACGTAGAAACATCATTTCAGTGTCACGCTATCAGTTCTTCACTGTGTTTTACCCCATAATTGCCCTCATCCTTCATGACCTGTCAACTACAAGGGATTTATGTTCGTATTTACAGAAGAGCGAAAAAAATACTGGTACTTATAACTAAATTAAGAAGTTGTGTCAATTTTATTAGTTAATATGATATTATGTCATTTGTTGCCACCCAAAGAATTTTGATAATTTTACGGTTGCAATCAGTAGTTTTGATCATTCTAAAACACTTTTATTATATGGCATTTCTGTCACAAATTAAGTGAGATATAAGTATAAGTGAGATATTTTAGTAGCTGGTTTGTTAACCAACCAGATCTTGGTATAGTGCATGGATTAGGTTAAGTTGGAGTAGGTTAGGTTAGGTTTTCCTAAATTAATTATATACTCTATATCTAATACATACAGTGCACATATATACTAAACATAAATTAATTACATACACTGTACACGCTTGTCCGAGATGTTCGTAGGAAATGTCAAATTTTCCCCTAAAATCAAAACTTTTTAATTTATAAATTTGTACCAAAAAATTTTAAACAATAGAATCAAATCTACATAACATTTTACATCCATCAAGCATAATTTCAACTTCCAAGTGCTTGGTGGTTACAAGTGAAATTTTACCATTAATACTACATCATCCACAGAACAACTGTGGATAATATGAATCAAATATAAACACAGTACTCTGGTACTAAGTGACTCCACCACCACTACCCAATAGTGGCTCAGTACAAGTTATGAAGGTGTTATTTGACTGTGCTGGCTGGGCAAATATCCAAAGGGTATTTGACCGTTAGCTGCGGAGATTGTCTATGATTTTACTACGATTTTAATGGGATTGTGGACAGGATGGCTGTGGGCATTATTACACTAGTCATTACATAATAACTTAAATGTTAAATGCTTAATAAATATCTCCCTTAATTATCTTCTGATACTCCAAGATGTCCCACTTCTCTTATGGACATATAATGATGTAGGTTGAATTGGGTTAGGTTAGATAAACATTTTTTAGTCTATACCTGATACCTAAACTGTATCATAACTGTTAAACGTTGAGCTGTCGGTTTTCTTAATAAATAGATTTATAATTTAATCATGTTCTATCTTCCTTATCATTAATTTTACGTGTTCCTATCTCTACTTGGTCGATTGTGTTACAATAGTTTAAAGTTATCAATAAAATAATATGTAGTATATTCTGGGGCCAGAAGAACTTTGTTTTATTTTAGAACCCTTCAAAATATTATATTATATTTATAATTTGTTAGTCAAATTGAAACAAATTTATACAGTAAAACCATTCATAAATATATTGAATAATAATTACTCACTTACAATAATATGATATATAACTGAGGGTAAAATAGTGCTATAAGCCGTGCCTACCTGTTGCTCCTGCCAGCAGACCAACACCCACACACACACAGCAAGTCTCTTACCTTGTCCAAAATGTCCTCACAACTATTACAGTCAACCCTCACTTTACGCGGTTAATGTAACCCACAGGGTGCCGTGGAAAGTGAGGAACGCATAAAGTGAATAACATAACATATGGGATTAATTGAAATAGAGTCCGGGCCGACCCCCAAACTCCACTTTTTGACGACACACAACTATGTTGTAGTAAAAATATTATCTTAACTTTATGATGGTATGCACAAACAATTAATAATTAAGAGAAATATCAATAATATTAGGTTTTCTAACACTTACATTAATAGAAAAGATGGCTGGGCACACGGGGATAGGCGGTTGGTTCCGAGGCAGAGGGCAGATTATTGGCCCTCACCTGTATCACTTGTATCAATTGTATCACTATCCACCACAGAGGCTTGCAGGGCCTCTTTGTCAAACTCCCCAAAGTCCATATAAGTCCATATCCTCACCATAATTATCACTATCACTGACTTGGGCCGGCTGTGGTGGGTGGCGGGTGAAAAACTGGGTAATGTTTTGATGACTGGGCGACCTTGTGCGCACCCTGCCTGCGCTGCTTCCCGCGTAAATGACCAAATTTACCGCGTAATTAAAGCATTTCATTCTGGCAAGGCACCGTGTAAATGACCAAACGCGTTAACCAAAACCCCGTAAAACCAGACTCAACTGTATATCTTTATATCTTTTTAACTTTGGTGTCTTGTACACTGTATCTTTACAATAATTTGGGTATGCTGTGCATTCCTCTTATCAATGATGTCTCACCACCTGAAAGAGTTCCTGGCTAACTTACAAAAAAGCCTTCAGGCTGCCCTATCCCAGCACATCTTCCTTATCCCTTCCCCTTAATATATTGTTTCACCTTTCTCAACTATGGTGTAGACATTCTCCATTTACCCAACACACCTGCCATACCATCTTTACTCTTGGATCCTTCTCACTAGTCCATACCATCTCAGTCAACCCATTCCACAACTGCACAATTTACACCCTTTGCTTTCTCAACCATTCCAAATGCTTCAACATTTCTTACCCCTTCCATTCTGGTAACTTCATATAACTCATCTACTCTATGTGGCTTGAAGTGAAGAACATTCTGCTCCATCCCAAGACCAGGTTTACATTTTCTACTTTAATGATACTTCCCATTCATCCATTGTTCTCAGCCTAGTTTCACTTTCCATCACACTATTCTAAACAATCATCACTTCCAAACAGCTGAAATCTTTATCATTATCCAGTGACTCTCCCCTACACCTACAGTACAGTACAAGTACAGGTGCTCCTCTACTTAAGAATGTTCAACTTACAAACTTTCAGAGACACAAACATCATCACTGAGGGGGGGTTACCTGCCACAACAGGTGTTTAATGTGGATGAGACTGGATTATTCTGAAGAAAATTCCAGGTAAAACAAACATTACCTAAGAGGAGAAGAGTGAGCCAGGTTTTAAGGCTGTATTAAAGGGTATAGCTCTACTAAATATACATAATCTTTTAATTTTTTACAATATGTTTGGTATCTACAGGAGTAAAGTTGGACTTACAAACAAGCCTCAAGAACGTAACTCGTTCATCAGTAGAGGAGCAACTGTATTACACTTTTCAGCCTGTGTCAGTAGAGTACTGTACTGTAGTGTGACCCATAGTTTACCCAACTCCCCAACTATGCAGCTTTAGTTGTGTAGCTAGCCACCCCCCCCAGCAACACCAGCCACAAATGCTTTATTATCTTTTTATCTGTTCAAATACTTAATTGAAACTGAAGGATGAGAGAACTGACTGATGTAATCATTTATGCTTTGTTTAATTAACGATTTCTATCAAGTCACAAAAGAAGAAAAATCTACTTAAATTTCATTTGGGTGAAGTCGTTCTATACTTTGGTAGCTATAGCATGTTAAATATAAGAGAAAACTATACTATTGGCACTGTACCATATATCTCTATCAGCCTCTGATGTACTATACTCATGATTATTATGATACAGAAGACACTAACACACCTGGTTTATATGTTGGAGTAAGTAAGTAAGTTGCTGACTGAAGACCTTCCATCGCCTCCTCTAAACTCCACAAAACACACTCCATTACATTTCAGTCTGTCAGTCTTCAAGGCGAGAGGACTGGTTGTGAATTCCACTGAAAAACCAACGCTGATATTGCAGCTTGTGTTACATGATATAACCTGGCCAGGTTGTACCACCAGTGTAGTAAAGATCCAGGATTATAAAGGAACTACTGATGGATAATTCATCATCATTTTTTTATGGATGGTTTCCACACTTGTGTGGGTTAGCCGTGATTACCCGATGGGAGCTGTTGGGCAAAATCAAGACACTGTCCCCCCCCCCCCCCCCAACCCACTCACCACCACACATCCAGGGCACCAGCCCATAAAATATGGCAGAGACCAGGGGATGGGTACAGCTCTGGTGACCCATTAGTCATGTTACAGCAATGTTTTATGGATGGCTTCTATCCCTAATGCCAACCCACATGGTGGGAACCGCTGGTAAGGCATGGTCACAACTCCCCAAGATAATCAAACACTACCCGCCTACATTTATATTACCTAAGTACAAGCTCAACGAAAATGAAATAATATTCAATATTAACAGCAAAGATGTACAGTAGACTGCAACAAAAAGTGATAGTTAAAATTATTAGGGATGAAAATATTTACAGTATGTACATAATAACAGGAGACACAGAATGTTCTCATACAAATACTGTATAGTAGCTAAGTAGCTACACAAAATATGATTACCATTAATAAGAAGGAATATCAGCAACTGAGAAGCTACCAATGAGAGGCTGCAACTAAGGTGTCTTCTGAGTGGGTGTCAGTGAGGGAGAGGGTCACACTCATTGTACTGCGCACATCATTGTCATTCCAAAAAAAAAACTTTAATTCATATTACGCTACAAAACATTCAAATCCACCACGCTTGTAGAATCTCAGAGAACGGGAACATTGATAAAGGGTAACTCACCTACTCAATGTTGCTGAATCATGTGTCGTATTGTACCCAGGTACAGTTATAGAATATTAATTGTATATATTCATAGCATTAAGGAGAACTCCGGGTATCCATAAGATGATTGGAAAAGTCCAATTGAACCGGACTAGTGTACTGTAGGACTAGGTGTGGATCATGGTTTGAAGGTCATACTATTTACGTCTGTGAATGTGTAGCGAACATAACTTCCACAAATATCATATGAAAATACATGAGAACAATGATATGGAAAAAGGATAAATGTATCAGAACTATGTGAGGTGTTGGAAGTGACCCAGAAACTATACCTGAAAGGAAATATCTTGTATACATCGGTGTGAACTTAATACATGTATAGTGATCAGAGAATCTTATGTCTGTGTTCAAATAGTGCAATGTGTAAGAGGAGGATCCCTAATTACAGTTTTAAGTGAAATGGATGTACCCACGCCATGAACATTCGGCTTTTGTTTCAAGGTAGCGTCCTTTGTACCCGCCTCAAGTGTGCTGCGTTGATATTATAACCCAATGAATTTACCCACGAACTAGCAAACCAGAACCTTACCTTAGTGTGTAATTTAGGATTAAAATATGTGTTTATAAGGCATGAGGTTACAATATACAGGAAGGTGTTCATGTGAGAACCGTAAGAAATAAAATTAAAAATTAAAGATTGGAAACTGTAGGCCTACGCGGTGATGAGCGGTGGGGCACTGCCCTCAGTGTCCTCTGTTCTACTGTCACCTCAGGTCTGTGTCCTCTATCGGGCTACATCCCGCCCTGTAAAAAAGGCTTATATTGCAGTTATTACAGTTTAAAGCTTTGCCTGATGCATAAGTGAAATAGTAATGTGTTAGGGTGTGGGATAACCGCCCATCAGGCATTATTTCTCAGTGTCCTACATTCTATCCTCACCTCAGGTCCCATGCGGTCGGAGTGCCTTGCTGGGTGGCAGCCATTATCCCTGTGAGCGTCCCACCAGGTGGTGACTACTCCCAGCTATGCCAATCCACTGTGAACCTGTGGATTCCCAGCACACCACTCCAAATGAGTAGGAACAAATAAGGAAACGTGTGAGAAACTCCGCGGTCGTCACTTGGAGCGACCTATAATACCAGGAGTAGAAATAGTACTGGTATGTCTCTTGGTGTAGCCCTCGTCTCTACCCACCGAGGGCGGTGTGCAAACGAGGTGCCTGATATGTATACCTAGAAATTACAAGGAGTCCCATACTTGCAGGTGTGGAGTGTCACAGGTGTGTTGAGATGTTGCTACAGGGAGGTGAGATGGTGTTACTATGTATGATGACCTAAGGTGCTATATTCCATACAGGTGGAGCAGTCCGAAGTGTTGAGTGATATTGTAAGCAGGGTAACGAAAATCATCGTTGTTCTTCTGAGGAAGGCCAGCTCAATTGTATTTTTTGTTACCATATATTTTATCAGGAATAAATTAGTTAAGACATGTTATGGTTTCACCCTTCTTTCCCCTTATCGATTTGGTCAATGAAAAACCTAACCCAATGCTTGGTCCACTCTGCACGCTACCTGACGAGCTACATAGTGTCCAGAGGGGTCTGGTTGCAGCGACCCTTAGAAATTAAGACTAGAGTTAAGTATTTCTCCTTAGAATTAGTGACCCCAGATCTGGCAGTACTGTCATAACATAGTGATACAGTACTGCACTAACATTGATAATTATATCTTGTATATATACATCATTGAGGAAAATTATGCCTCACAGGCAAAGGTTGTACAAGCACCATGAGAGCTCTATTTTAACCACGGCCTCTTTGATAAGCTCATCAAACACTTTGTGATGTAGTCAAAAGATTTTAAAATTCACCCTCGTCTCACTGTTGGTCTGAAATTCTGCCATTTGGAGAAAAATTTAGCCGCACCTTAGGCTCTATTACAAGGCAACAGTACGGGACTAACTTGTCAAGGCAAGTCTTGGGTCAGTTGCCTCATGCAAATATACCAAACCTAATCAGACTTCACATGGCCTGCCCATTTTCCCACAACCTTACCTGACCTAATAAGAGTGACAGAGTTAATCCCTGATCATAATCTATAGTCCCGACTTAATAACACATTAACTACTGCAGTACTCTCATGTTCTCTCTTTACACCTGGCCTAAGAAAAATTATCTGTGACCAATGTAAAGGACCTTTTATGATGAAGCTTGGGAAGTCTTGGTGTAAACCTTGGGATATGAATCAACGGCTATACGGTACATTTACCCGTCTCTGTTGTGTAGTCCTTCGGCTCCCTGCCGTCACGTGTGGCCACCTCATCGCTCGCTACACCCACACCACCACCAACACCCACAAAGGCTTCACCACTCTCACCACGCATCACAACCTGCAACAGTAAACATGTCATTCATTACCTAAAACTTACTATATGTTCTACATAAGAACAATAAGATTAACGCTCATGTTGATGATCTTCATACATTTTCGTTCACTCTTCAAAAGCTTTTCCCTCATGCTACACCCCCACCCACTCTACTATTACTACTTTGCTGTCACTCGGAATCGAGTATGACGATCATCCAGCTATGATACAGTGATATGAGTTGTTAGGGATGTCACCTTCGTTGGCGAGTTCTGAGGTGACGAAAGAGGCCGATACGGGACTGGCAGGGTGGTTTACAGATGTTGCACATGTTAGGGACTACATCTAGTGCGGGAGGGGCAGTGGCAATATCTTTCCAGCGTTGGTGCTTGACTGCTTCTGTTTGCAGTCGTGCTAACTCAAAGGACTGTATTGACACCTTCTCATATGGTGTTCCTCCAAGCGTTATGGTGTGAGGTAATCGTCTCCCAGGTGAGGGGGTCAATTTGGCACTTTTTCAGGTTTGTCTTAAGACTATCCTTATACCTTTTCAGTTACCCACTGGCGTTACGTTTACTATTCGTTAGATGACTGTAAAGTAACTGTTTTGGCAGTCTACTGTCATCCATGTTGGTAGCATGGCCAGTCCTATGTAGTTGTTCATGAATGCTGGCATTTGTTCTCTTGTCTTCCCAGCAAACTCTGTGGATAGAACGTAGACTACTTTGGTGAAAGCTTTCAAGTGCCTTGAGGTGCCTCCTGAATGTGACCCATGTCTCACTGCCATATAGTAGGGCGGGGAGGACCACTGCTCGATATACATGCAGCTTTGTAGATCATTTCAGCTCCCTACAGCTGAAGACACGGGTACGAAGTCTGCCAAAGGCTTGAGATGCACATGTGATTCGATGTTGAATCTTTTCATCGATATCAGCGGTGGTGGACAGGTGAGGGCCGAGATACTGAAAGTGGGTAACATTATAGATATAGAGAGTAGTACCATTAAGCTGGATGGATGGTGACATGTACACACATGACCTCGACTGTAAACATTAATTTGTATGTTCACTGCATGTTCCTTTTCCTTTCTCTAATGAAGGCTTTTGTTAACTCCCCCATGTCTTTGTACGTTATAAGTCATTTATGTTCAATGTAATTTTTCAGCCTTCGGGCTGCAGAGTTTTTTCAATAAACTGTTAATTATTATTATGTTAATTATTTTACACACACACACACGAGGTAAAGAAAGTGCTTGGGTATTTCTTACTACAGAAAACCTCCGGGAGATTTTGGGAAGGGGGAATAATGGTGAAGTAATTATGATCATCAGAATTATACATTTGGTCCTCCTATTACGCGGTCCCACAATCTGCGTTTCACCGTTAACGCGGTGCCTTGCCAGAACCTAACATTTTCACATTCCGCGGTCGTGAACCCCATTACGTGGAGAGCGGCTGGCAAGCCGCGCCATTTTTGGATCCAAACCTCCCGCCATCCGCCATGTTGTGTAAGAGGCGCGAAAATGGTGCGCACAAGGTCGCCCAGTCATCAAAACATTACCGAGTTCTTCACCCGCCACCCACTACAGCCGGCCCAAGTCAGTGATAGTGATAATTATAGTGAGGATATGGACTTATATGAACTTTGGGGGGTTTGACAAAGAGGCCCTGCAAGCCTCTGTGGTGGATAGTGATACAATTGATACAAGTGATACAGGTGAGGGCCAATAATCTGCCCTCTGCCTCGGAACCAACCGCCCATCCCCGTGTGCCCAGCCATCTTTTCTACTAATGTAAGTGTTAAAAAACCTAATATTATTGATATTTCTCTTAATTATTAATTGTGTGTGCATGCCATCATAAAGTTAAGATAATATTTTTACTACAACATAGTTGTGTGTCGTCAAAAAGTGGAGTTTGGGGATCGGCCCGGACTCCATTTCAATTAATCCCATATGTTATGTTATTCATTTTACGCGTTTCTCACTTTCCGCGGTACCCTCCGGGTTACATTAACCGCGTAATACGAGGACCAACTGTACAGTATACTGTATACAATGCTGTTGTAGTGGATACTCTCCCCTACAACTGCCACTGCCATTAGTCACTGATCAACCGATCCCACGGCGATGTTTCTCTGACAAGCCTAGCCGTCTAGACTCGCAGGGGGTCGGCCACCAGCGACGCTTACTTCCAGTGGACGTGTATATAAGCTCACAGCCTCGCCATGAAAAGGATTCTACTGAACGCTCTCAAACAGACAAGACCTCCTCTCATCAAGCTCCTCACCACACAGCAACTCCCTAGTACTGCACTGTATATGTATACAGAAAACGCCATAGCTGAGTTTCCCTTCTCACCTCCATCCTAGTGCGAGCCAACATCACGTTTACCCCATACTGTAATTGCATTTTGGGGGGGGGGGGGGGTTACTTCTAAGTACAGGGTCGATAAAGAACATAATCACTTACCTAAACTAAACTATTGTAGACATACAGTAGTTTGGCTGTTATAATAGTTTCTTTACCCCCCTCCCCGCCCTCTCTATACCAATTTCCAATAAGTTATAGCTATAAAAACAAAAGATACTAGAAGTAAGTAAGAAAGAATGTGTGTGTTTGATGCTAAGTGAAGATAATTGTAATACGATATATATTTTATTTCTAAAACTCAAACGTTCCAGTATAAAGTGAGGATCATATACAGTACTGTACTGTATTACAGTACAAACTATAAATAACAATCACTTACCTAACTTAACTATACACAAGTACTGTACTGTGTTATGTTCAATACACAAGCCATCACTTTACAACAATGAAGGAGGTATCACTGTGAGGGGGCGGGTTCTCTAGCTGCCACCTATGTGAGGGGGCGCATTCTCGAGCTGCCACCAATGTGAGGGGGCGCGTTCTTGGTCTGTCACCAATGTGAGGGGGCCTGACTCCCTCTCTGTTTCTACGCCACCCTCATCTTATCTACTTCTCTTAGTTCTTACTCTACTCAGTTCCGTCACCTATTCTTGGGTAGCATGGACATTCTCTTGGTAGCCTGGGCATTCTTTGGGTAGCATGGTCGAGGGTCTAGGCACGTGAGTATGGTAATTTTGGTATCAGGTAACTTGGATGGAAATAAAGGTAAAATGCTGTGGGAGAAATGAATACACCTTAATTACTCTAAAACAAGTTTATTAATATAAAATCAAAGGGGGAAATCTATGTTATAACACTCTCTGTGGACATATACTTCCACGGAGTAACCCAGGGGAGAACACTAGGGCTCGCGGCCTTTGTTATTGTGGAGTAGCCGGACACATGGCGGGTCTGGGGTCTGGCCCAACGAAGCCTTGGGGCACATTAATCCGGCCGCATCGGTGCCATCTTCTCATATATGATCCCGGCTGGACATCTAATACATCCGAGGCCGTTGTTGGATGGTAGAGCGATTCAAGAATCACAATGGGATCGGGAGACAAACGGGAATCAGCGTCAGGGGACCTGGATGGATGAAGGGACGGGCACTTACTAACTGTTGAAATGCCCGCGGCGCCCTCACTCAAAACAGACCAGGGAGTCCACCTACTTCTATTCCGATGAATTAATTTACTGTACACTCTGACCTTGAAATTGAGACTATGAACTCATTTTCATTCTCTATTATTATCTCAACTAACAATGCTCTGACTCAGCTATCGAAAGCACAATTAAATTGATTACAAAGGGTTAGATGGCAACAGGTCCCAACATACAGCGTCTACTCCCAAAGACCAAGACGGGGGAAACATAGAAAACGGGGGACGTTTCCACTGGGGGACTCAAAAGGTTTTGTGGACGTTTGAGCGTAATATGAATCCTTAAGGTTTTCAGGTTAGCTCTTATCATGACCATCATGACCATTACAAAGCTTCCTCCTTCCCCAAGATTCATATTAGGCGGTAACGTTCGCAAAACATGTGCGGTAATTACACAGATTCTTTAAACAACTGTTACCTTTCGTCACGGTTTCACACTACATACACTCGTAAAACACATCAGGACTCTTACAGGTATCTGGTACAAAAGCATACAAAATAAAAACAAACCATGGTTACATACATGGGATAACCAGTAGCAAAAACAAATTAATCCATTATCATTGACAACATGGCATAGGGAAACAAAATACAAGAATTAAACATACATAGGAAAATAATGCAACAATAAAGAAAAAACAAAAAATGGGGTTACATACATAACATAAAAAATTTGTTACGCCATACAAACGCTGAAGACACCGTTTCTCATATCATAGTTCAAAGAGGAGATTTATCAAATGCTTACTCGACACTACTGAGATTTAACTTGGACTTCTCAAGCTAGGACGTAGATGAACAGACCCCATCAAGTCGAAGGAATGACATGTTGCTCTTAATCTTAAGAGTTGTGTCGCACTCGCGAGAGGCAGCACCATTCAAGGGACTCCGAACGAGCGGGTATTCCCAAGAATTCAAAAATGCTAACGAAACGGTCCTCATGAGAACACAACCAAACCAAAAACTGTCTGTACTTATGGCATTAGCCATGTAGTAAAATCAGCGCCATTGTCGAGGCCTGACTCCACCTGAAAGTCACGAACATTACTCCTATACACATCCACAATAAGCCTAGCTAGGGCTTTACCGGCAAAACTTGAGAACTCTCAACTGGTATCTTTACTCAACTAGTAACAGATACCCATCAGATGATTGCATAACAGCCAATCCATCTTCCAATCTCTGTGTCTAGTGCACTTGACAATCCCCATCAAAAAAAAATCAAAGAAAAAAAAAATCACAAACACCTACACACTCCCAAACATTCCCAACTCACATGGCAAACAACGTACTCACTTACCAGTTGTACTTCTCAATTGCAACACATGTATGCAAAACATCACTCTTCACCATGCATGTCAACAATCAATTCCTTCCAGTCAAAGTCTACAGCCATTTAAAGAAATTTCGGTAACACTGATGCTCGTCTCTCACATGACTAGCAAGAGAGGCATTCCACACTCTTCTTTTCTACACTTCCTTGTCCATCAGGCCATGCACCTGATGAAACAACTGGTGGTGAAACCTGGGTGTCATTCCTGAGAATGAACATGTCTCCACCCTCATACTTCTCAAGTCTACACATCAACTTACTGGACACAGGTTCTGAGCTGACTGCCCTGAATTGTTCTCTTGTGACGGCCATCATGCCTGGAGGTCACAACTACTCACTGTACTACACAACACGGGCACCGTGCACACTTTCAAAAACAAATGGATTACTGCCTAACTGTCCTTCTAATACATGAGAACACTTGAAATACTGGCTCAAAATTATTGCACAAATTTCTACTCAACTTATTACTCATGACCCGTAGTAATAATACTGAAATGTGAACTTGTACTTTGCTGTCACTTTTCAAGACAAACTTACTGTGCACACTCAAAGGCAATGGTACTTGTTATTGTCAATCTCTGTAGGGTGCAACACTGTATTAACTCTTCTGGAATTACACCGTACTATAACAAATCAACTTAAAAAAGAATCAGACATTTCCATTACTGAGTGTCACTTTCACAAAATAAAGTGGTAATACTGTAATATTTTACGAGACTGTCCCCTCAGTACTCAACAAATATTCACTGTCTTTTAAATTGCAATGATTTCAACACTGTTATCACTTCACAATTTACTCTATGGTACTCACAAATGGGGGGTCCTTACATGTACTTTCACCAATCAATTTTCAAAGATTGCGTTCTTTTACAGATGTCCATATCACCATAGAGTCCTCAACTCATCAAAGCAATTGCTGAAATTATACATGTATTAGATCTCAAATAAACATAAAACACACTTAATGACATTGCCTGTAAGTCTACACTGCTAGAAACTAATGCTCTATGCACTAAAAATCATACTAATAGAAACAATACAAAAAATACAAAATACTCGGGTATCTAACACAACACAGGTTGTACAAATAAATTCACTTGTCAAAACTGACCTCAGCTTATAACTAAACACTTCCAATTAAAATTAAAACAACTACACCCATATTATGTCAATTACAAATAACACTAATACATAACCTTAATATAATTATGGCCTTCCGGTATACTTAGAAATCGACACTGTCCACAACACTCGTAACACGGCACATGATCAATGTCCCTCATTGTCTGTAAATAACATAGCATTAACTCGAGTGATCACACAATTGCTATGGTACCAGTGCAGAAAGGCACCCAAAAAAAATTTACCTTGGCATACAACCAACACTTTTCTGAGATTTCACAAAAGACTGCAAAAAAAATTAGGTAGCTAACCTCTGTTTTCAGACATTTTCAGACACTTTTCAATACATTTTGCTGTACACTTTACTTTAAAACAGATTTCTAATTTTCTCGAGGCCCATGTTCTAACCTAACTCCAAGTAAAGTATTTGCCGTGAACTGTTTTCAACATCTCCGTAACCTCAAAAAAATTTTGCACAGAATTGCACTATACTGTACACTGGGAAAAATTTCCATTACAAGATTATTAGCACTCTGAAATATTCATTAGTTACAGTGACATGGTTAGGTAGACGCACGGAGAAATGGTTATTACAGCTCACATTTAAACACAGAAATTACCCACAGTATCACATTTATTCCTCCTGACCTTGATACCATATAAATTACATCCCAGCTGCACACCAATGTGAGGGGGCGGGTTCTCTAGCTGCCACCTATGTGAGGGGGCGCATTCTCGAGCTGCCACCAATGTGAGGGGGCGCGTTCTTGGTCTGTCACCAATGTGAGGGGGCCTGACTCCCTCTCTGTTTCTACGCCACCCTCATCTTATCTACTTCTCTTAGTTCTTACTCTACTCAGTTCCGTCACCTATTCTTGGGTAGCATGAACATTCTCTTGGTAGCCTGGGCATTCTTTGGGTAGCATGGTCGAGGGTCTAGGCACGTGAGTATGGTAATTTTGGTATCAGGTAACTTGGATGGAAATAAAGGTAAAATACTGTGGGAGAAATGAATACACCTTAATTACTCTAAAACAAGTTTATTAATATAAAATCAAAGGGGGAAATCTATGTTATAACACTCTCTGTGGACATATACTTCCACGGAGTAACCCAGGGGAGAACACTAGGGCTCGCGGCCTTTGTTATTGTGGAGTAGCCGGACACATGGCGGGTCTGGGGTCTGGCCCAACGAAGCCTTGGGGCACATTAATCCGGCCGCATCGGTGCCATCTTCTCATATATGATCCCGGCTGGACATCTAATACATCTGAGGCCGTTGTTGGATGGTAGAGCGATTCAAGAATCACAATGGGATCGGGAGACAAACGGGAATCAGCGTCAGGGGACCTGGATGGATGAAGGGACGGGCACTTACTAACTGTTGAAATGCCCGCGGCGCCCTCACTCAAAACAGACCAGGGAGTCCACCTACTTCTATTCCGATGAATTAATTTACTGTACACTCTGACCTTGAAATTGAGACTATGAACTCATTTTCATTCTCTATTATTATCTCAACTAACAATGCTCTGACTCAGCTATCGAAAGCACAATTAAATTGATTACAAAGGGTTAGATGGCAACAGGTCCCAACATACAGCGTCTACTCCCAAAGACCAAGACGGGGGAAACATAGAAAACGGGGGACGTTTCCACTGGGGGACTCGAAAGGTTTTGTGGACGTTTGAGCGTAATATGAATCCTTAAGGTTTTCAGGTTAGCTCTTATCATGACCAACATGACCATTACATCACCACTAAGTAATGAATAGACTCATTGTAAAACAAATAAATAAAGGCAACATAACCACCAAGTGATGTGTAGAGCCCGAGTTAAGAAATGGTTTAACATTCTAAAGACCTTCCCACTGCCAACAAATAGCCTCATCACTAGTCAACACTCGCTCTCTCTCATACTTGTTGCTTCCTTGACCCCCTCCACCCCCCTCCATGTTAATATCACCTTACATTTTGGTCATATCAGAAAGTCAATTGTGAAAATGACAAAAATGGTACTTCTTATAACAAATACTAATTCAATACATGTGCTAACCACATAGCTAGTCAATACTACCTCATATTACCACATTGCTAGCAAATACTACCTATTACCATAAAGCTAGCCAATACTATCACATACCTAGTCAATACTCCCACATACTAACCACTACCTCATATTACCACATAGCCAGTTAATACTACCTCATATTACCACATAGCTAGTCAATGCTACCACTTACTAGCCAACACAACCACATACATACAGTCAGTCCCACTATGACGACACAGTGCCAACACAGGAGTTAACCAATTTAATATTAATGTCGTTAGAGATCGTGTCGTATGCGTATCAGCAACATTGTTTTCCGTCTATTATTCTCTTGTGGGTAAACATTTATAGATGCAAATGGTGATCGTCGTTCCTCCGCCTCACAACCTGTTGCCAGTCACCTGGAGTGGGCGTACCTTGTGAGCACACATTAGCCCTCCACACTCCCTTGTCCACATAAGCTATTGTAACTCACTACAGTATCATCATTCTTACGTGAAAAATCTTTCACCATTCTGAGATACAGACAAGATACGTCTCGAGTGCGCCTTCCAACAAACCTTAATTCCATCGACTTGATCTTGTATGGTGCAACAGCGGAGAAATAATCCTTTATCACTTCCATCACACCACCTTCACAATAAACTGCCCAGACAGGTAGAATCAACTGGTGCCCTAGTGAAAGGTTTCTCTCGTGTCTCAGCTGACATAGTTGCTGCCAGGGCTGGCGAGGATACTGTCATACTGCACTGCTGAAATCTCCCTTTGTAGTGTCGTGACCATAATAATTGGGCAGCCGTATGCTTAACCTCGATGTTAATTGGTACAGCAGCCTAATGCGCATGCGTGGCGGGCAGACTACACAATGATAGTTACCAAGATGACCTCCTTTCTGACTAAACTATCCAAACCTAACCTAACCTAACCTGCCCCAATACAGTACAACAAAAACATGTGATCGTCTAGCTGTTGTGTGTTTTCCATGCTGTACGGACGATAGAGAATAAATACATCATTCTATGATTTATAATCTAAAACATATCTGACAAACTACAGAAAGTCTCTGTCAGCTTTGAGTGGTTGAAGAAATGGCTGTTAAGATTCAATACCACAAAGTGTAAGAGCATGCACCTAGATCATACCAACAGTAAGGAGGCATATCACAAGTCCCAACTGGATGAAGAAACAGTTCTCGGGCCATTGTGAGAAGGTGAAGTTTTGGCAGAAGATGGGATAAATGCACTCATACCACCCTGTATAACCCCAGTGATACTGTCAGCACATACCAAAGCGTCCCGAGTGGAAAAGCAACATTCATCCCAAGGAAAGTCAGAGAAGAATTCTCGCAAGGGTTGCCAGTTTGCCCTCTGATTGTGCCATAGTTGGCATTTAGAGGGGGGTGGGGGATGTGGTCGTACCTAGTCTGACTTAATAGAAATAAGATTGTGATGAGAAGACCCTAAGGGAGCAGAAATTGAGCATGAATAGTGAGAGGGGTAAAACAAATATCAAGAATGTTAGTAAGTTGATCATGTCAATCAGGAACACGTGTATGGTGTTTAATTATTTGTTCCAGATTATTAAGTAAGGAAAAAGAGAGAGCCTCAGCTCCACCTGGGTCATCCCTTGCAGAGCCAAGCAACTCTCTGTGATGTACATTGAAATCCCCTAGGTAGAGGATTTCGGTGTTGGGGAGTGTGGATAGCAACGACTCATGGCAAGAAGTGAGATAGTCAAAGTTCTAAATAGTTGGTAGAGTTGGGGGAACAGTATAGGAAACAAAGAAAAATAGTCATGGTTGGTAAGAGATATTTAGAGCCAGATGACATCATAAAGAGAAGATTCAAGATCCGTGAGTCGAGCTATAGGTGTACGTGTGTTGCAGTAGGCCCATACACCTACCTTAGAACGGAAAGAGGTATAAAGGTTGTAGTTGGAGACTTGAAAAGGCTTGGAAGTTACTGCATTTTTTAATGTATTATGTATGATGTTTAGTGTTTATTAAAGCAGTTTTGGAAAAGTTTATGGGTATTTCAGTGTTTCTTGGCTACTGGAATCAAACTAATTATTTCCATTTAAATCAATTAAAATATAATTTGTGATTTGACAATTCACAATGCCTTCTGGTATTTAACCCATGAAATATTGAAACTCCACAGTAACTCTTGGAACAATCTACCAGAGAGTGTTGTGATGGCACCGAGTGTGAGCTCTTTCAAGACAAGACTTGACCAACACTGGAGCGGGTTCAGGTACATTTAGGAGCCGGTGCATGCCCAGTATTTGCCAACAGTGCGTGACAGAGACGTGACCGATCGCCCGGGCGGCTAGCGAGCCGACCTTTTGGTGAAGAAGATAAATGAAAAGGAAAAGTAATCAGAGACGTGACCGATCGCCCAAGCGGCTAACAAGCCGATCAGTAGCGAAGAGGATAAAAGTAAAAGAAAAGAAGGCAAATCCAAAAGTGTTCTGGAAGTATGTACAGACAGAAACAAGAACAAAAGCTAGAATTGCAGATCTTTACAAGGATGAGAAAAAAGTACAGAAGACTGTGAATGATCAAGAAAAGGCAGATGTACTCTCAGAGCAATTGTCACAAGTTTTAATCAAGGAACCAGATAGGGGGATACCAACAGCCAACAAGAAAGACGTGCCAGCTTTTCAACACCTGGAGATAACCGAGGGCAAAATAAGAAAGGTGATTCAAAAATTGAAAAGACAGAAGTCTCCCAGTCCAGATGGGTTACATCCAAGAGTCATTAAGGAGATGATGGAGGAACTACTTCAGCCTCTGAGGATCTTCTTAGAAAGCTCTTTTCAAGAAGGAAATATACCCGAGGACTGGCGTATTGCATATATCACAGCTATCTATAAGAAGGGAAGTAAAAGTGAACCAGGAAACTACAGGCCAGTCAGTCTAACTAGTGTAATCTGTAAATTATTGGAGCCAATATTACGGGAAGAGATGATATCCCATTTGAAAAAATATGGATTGTTTAGTAATGAACAGTTTGGCTTCATTTCCGGCAGGTCAAAAGTCCTACAGTTGATTAGGGTACTAGACAGGTGAACGGAAATTATCGATGACATTCAGGCTGTGGACAGAGTGTATTGTGACTTCATGAAAGCTTTTGATAGAGTACCCCACAAAAGACTATTAGAAAAAGTATCTAGTTATCGCATTGATGGAAAATATCTTGATTGGGTAAGGAATTTTTTAACTAAGAGAAAACAGAGAGTTGTGATAAATGGAGAAGTATCTGACTGGAGAGAGGTCACTAGTGGGGTCCCTCAGGGTTCTGTCCTCGGCCCCCTGCTGTTTGTCCTTTTTATCAATGACCTGCCTGAGGCAATTACACACGACAGTGAGGTATATCTATATGCGGACTACACAAAGATTTTTAAGAAAATAGAACGAGATGAGTATTGTGACATGCTGCAAGAGGACCTGGATGGGATCTGGGGTTGGACTGAGAAGTGGATGCTGAAATTTCATCCAGAAAAAAGTAAATACATGAGGATAGGAAGAACAAAAGTTGCTGACCAGGGATATCATATGTACACCACGATCAAGATGACCACTGTAGAGAAGGATATAGGGGTAGTCATCGATGATAAGCTGACGTTCTCTGACCATCTAGCTGAGAAAATCAACAAAGCTAATAAAATAGTGGGCATTAGTAGAAGAACTTTTGTTCACCTGGACGCACCTATATTCAAGGCTCTGTACACTGCTCAGGTTAGGCCACACCTTGAGTATGCTAATTTGGTGCCCATATCTCATTAAGGATATTGAAGCAGTAGAGAATGTACAGAGGAGGGCTACCAAATTAGTACCACATATCAAGGATTTACCTTATGAGGAAAGACTAAGGAAATTACAGTTACCGACACTGGCGTACAGAAGACCTCATGGACACAGTGTGGCTGGCACTACCCACACAAGAGCAAGGCTAAATCTCACAAGGTTGTTAATGGCTTACCTGAGTGGGTAGTGAAGTTTGAAGCAAAATTAGATAAATACTGGAATAATCAAGAACAAGTATATAATTATAGGACACAAATATGAGCCACACGCAGCCAGTAGAGCAGAGGCTATTGAGCTGGAGTCACAGCCTCTTCCACAAGATCATCTGTGAGTATAAGGTTTAAGGTTTATGTATATTTAAGGTTGTTATTCCTACATTATGACATAAATTGAGGACTTACTATACTCACAGTAGTCTTTATGGGGCGTCTCAGTTGTATCACAGGTGTTAGACAAAAGCTTTTGTTGTGATGCTGACGTCAGTAATACAATGTTGCCAGAAGCGACTATCAAATAAAATTATTTATATTTTTCCCTTAATATAAATTAACCGTCACAATATAATAAATCTAATATAAGTTTAATTTAATTATGTCTATACTAATATTGATTATATATAACTTAATTGGTTTATTTTTATTTGAATATATTTTGATATGTTCGTGGTATTATTTTGAACATTCATTACATATAAGATACAAGCATATCGTACATCTTGGTATTATTGTTATACTTAAATAACTTATCATACTATATATTTCCCCAAATTTCTTTATTTTATATATTTGTTCCTTCCTTTCCGTCTCTCTTTATTAAGCTTCATTCTTGTTTCATATTCCTTTTGTTCCTTATCTCATGTCTTATGCCATATACTGACAAAACAAGCCTCAGGGGTGAGTACAGACTAAAATAGAAGTGCAGAACAAGTTATATATATACAGAGGAGGGTGAGAACAAGTCCACAGAGGTCAAGTATAGGTAATGACCCTACTAATCTTTACAAAAGCACCGCAGCGGTCGGTAGTCAGGTCAGAGGGAAAACTGACCCAACCTTCTCACCTGGTTACAAATCTCCTTAATTACAAAATTGTCCAATTTGTACATACCGTTACTCAAATTCATGTTAACGGATTCGGTATGTTTAATGAGACTAGATTCTATAATGTTCCTACATGTCACTAAAGCAGATAAAGCCAACACAGTAGTGATTTTAAACAAAGATGATTATATTTCTAAAATGAATGACCTTTTATGTGATGCTGAAACATATTCGAAGCTCATAAATAATCCTCTCAACACAGTTAACACCCAGTTCAACAAAAAAAGGTGGTTCCCCTTTTGTAGCCGCCAGGTACCATTTGGCTGATTGGGAACCAGCGTTGAATGCGTGAAGGAAGCTCTTTTGGATGTGGAGCTTGGTAGTCTTTCTGAGGTGATTCTTGATCTGTTGCACGCTTGCTGGAACTTGAATGTGTACGCTACTAGAACGTGTGGCTGCCTTGGCTGCTTCGTCTGCCACGTCGTTTCCCCCGATCCCTACATGACTGGGAATCCAGTGTAAGACGACTGGACGGTTTTGTCTTTGGAATTCCTGTAGCTGTGCGAGGATCGAGGTTATGATGTGGACGTTGTCTCTTGGTTGACTGTGATGCAGCACCTGCATGGCCGATTTCGAGTCTGTGTGAATTATGATGGACTTGTTGTGTTGTGTTGCAGCGTGTTGTAGGGCTTTTGAGATTGCTACCAGCTCTGTTTGTAGGGTGGAGCAGTCATTAGAAAGTCTCCATCGGAGGGTCTGACCTTGGGTGTAGAAGGCCGCTCCGGTTGTATGATGTTTTGAATCCACCGAGCCGTCTGTGAAGTATGATGCTGCATCAGCCGGTGTCTCGGTGGCTATGGATTCCAGAGTTATTTTTTGAGGTCCTCCTTCTGGAGGTTGGCTTTGCTATCACCTAGGTCGGTTATTTTGAGTGTGGCTGGTGGAGGGCTCCATGGTGGAGGAACAGCGTAACCATTGTCTCGTGTGTCTTGGTTGTTCTTGAGTGCTTCTGCTTGCAGGTGTCGGATGACCTCGCTTGCCTCGTGCAACCAGGTGGCCCCTCGCTCTCTGTGGTCGAGGTGGAGGGAGGCACTGATTTGCGTTTTGGCAGCTGTAGGCTTATCTGATCTACAGATTTTGGCGAGGAAACCGGCTGTCACCTGCTTGACTCGTACTGCCAGGGGTGGTAGTTCAGTTTCCATTTGCAAATTGCAAATTCTGGTCCACATTGGTGCTCCGAGCATGGTCCTGAGAGCATTATTTTGGATAACTTCTAGCTTAGCTATCTGGTCTTCTCTCAGTCCAATGAGTGCTGGAGCACTGTAATCTACCAGCGACCTGATGGCGGCCGTGTAGCAGGCTTTGAGCACATGAAAGTTTGCTCCTGCGGTTGTGCTGGTGAGCGACCTCATTATAGTGTGTCTGCTCTTTGTCCTGTGCCTGAGATACTCGAGTTGGGGCTTGAAAGTGAGTTTCTGGTCAAACCAGATTCAAAGACACTGGTGGGTGTTGGTCCAGACTACTGGCGTGTTTTGTATGGAGAGCATCTTGTCTGGTGTGTGTGCAGATGGCCATCGCTTTCGACTTGGCTGGATTTATCTTGAGTCCAAGTCTGTTGCACTCCTCTTCCCTAAGTTGAAGTGCATGTTGCGTGTTGGCTAGTCTGTTTGATCCTCTTACTATAAGCTGTAAGTCGTCTGCATAGCATAGGAGCTTGGCTGTTTGTCTGAAAGGAAGTTTGACAAGATTTTCCATCAGGACATTGAACAGCATTGGACTGAGGATGCCTCCTTGTGGGGTTACGTTTTCATGGACCCTGTAGCTTGAGGTTACTCCCTGAAAGCGTACTCTTGCTTCTCTCTGTGTGACACCGGGGCCGTATTTATGTGATTTAGGAAACTCAGGATATGAGGTGCTCGTAGCGCGAGGGCCAATCACGGCAGCAGAAGCGTAAGGTGTGAAACGCTCTGATCCTGAGCTGGAAGGTGAAGGTCGAGACTAGGTCGGCGATCGTACCCCTACGTCCACTGCATAGACCTAGTCTCTCGGCATAGCCAAGGCTCGTCTTGGGGCGCTTGTGGTAGAAGCGGTACCGCTCTTGCCTCGCAAGCAAGATGTAACGGGTTCGATTCCCGGGCAAGCGGAAATTGTTTGGACACTCTTCCTAGCCCCTTTGGTCCCTGTTCACCTAGCAGTAAAGTAGGTACCTGTTGTAAATCGAAAGGTTGCGAATTCGTATTCAGGGAAAGTTGTTGGAGCTTCTAAACTTGAACTGAACAGGCTCGTCTTGAGAAGAAACTGAGCTACAAAGAGGCCCTCCTTGCTGTACGCTCCCAAGAAAAGAAAAAACCAGCAGAAAAGAAAAACCAAGAAAAGAAAACTCAAGAGAAGACTCCCACCACACAGAACCAAGAACACCACGTGGCCCGTGGAGCTGAAGCCCACGTGGTCAACCTCACCGTCTCTGACTTCTTCCACACCTATGAGAACTTAATACACGAGGAAGACGAACAACAAGCCCCAAACACAAACGAATGGACACTTCAAGAGAGCAAGAAGAGGAGGAGAGTGAGAAGAAAATCGACATAAGCTAAGAAGACCAAGACATCTCCTCCACACAAGAAACCAACACACACAATCAAGCCGACCAAGCACTGAACATCCATTGCCCAACCCAACACGCACCTGACGCTTGACCTGACGCTAGCTTGGCTTTGTCTTGTCGCCTCCCTGCCGCGTCCGGGCGAGTTGCTGCTGCCTCCATCTTATAATCCCTCACGCAAGCGGTGTTTAGCCACTGCATCTGTTCTCTCCTCCTAAAATTAACTTCAATCCTCCCTTTATTCTTCCCCTGAACCTCCTTCCCCCCTGTCACTAGCATTTTTCGATTCGATTCGGCTGTACGCTGATTGGCTGGTCGGCGTGCGGCCGGAGCTCAGTTGGAAGTTGTAGGGGAGAGGAGCCACTACAATAGTCCCCCTCCCCTCCCCTCCCGGCGCGGCGGGAGGCTGGATGTTGTCCGGGTTGTGTCCCACACATAACACATACCGGGCAGGTGTATGTACGACTCGGCCGCTACGTGTAACAACTCCCTCCAGTGACACAAAACCTGTGGGAGAATTAGGAGGAGAAAGAGGGTTTGGGATTAGAGGAGGTTGTACAAGCAATGGTTGTTGTGCTCCTGCTGCTGCAGGGGCTGCGTCAGGAGGAGGGTCCATGGCAGGAGCAGGTTCTATGATAGGTGCAGGTTGTATGTCAGGAGGAGGGTCCATGGCAGGAGCAGGTTCTATGATAGGTGCAGGTTGTATGTCAGGAGTAGGGTCCATGGCAGGAGCAGGTTCTATGACAGGAGGGAGGTCTATTACAGGTTCAGGTTCTATGACAGGAGGAGGGTCTATGATAGGTACAGGTTCTATGATAGGTGCAGGTTCTATGTCAGGAGGAGGGTCCATGGCAGGAGCAGGTTCTATGACATGAGGGAGGTCTATTATAGGTTCAGGTTCTATGATAGGAAGAGGGTCTATGACAGGAGCAGGTTCTACAGCAGGAACAGGGTGTACATGAGGGTGAAAAGAGGGTGCCCAGAAATGTCGTGGGCGTGGTGTTGCTGCCGGTGGTAACTGCGGGTAGACTGGTGCAGGCGTAGTTTGTTGATGGTGCTGCTGGGCTGGGGGCCCGACGGGTAAGGTGGCCGGTTTGACTCGATCTATGCTGACGGTGTCATGTCTGCCATTCCGGATAATCGTCAGGAACTTTGCTGAACGGGCAACCACCTGGAAGGGTCCATCGTAGGGGCGTTGTAATGGGTTGCGATGAGCATCACGCCAGACGAAAACATACTCGGCTGTGAGTAGTGCAGGAGGGATGTGTTCAGGGCGCCGAGGAGGCTGGCGTGGAGCAGTAGCTCTGAATGCAGAAACTGCTTGTCGTAGCTTTTGGAGTAAGTCGTGACGAACGGCTGGAGTGGTTTGGTGAGGGTCAGGAGGGAGTGAGAAATCCCCGGGTAGCCGAAGGGGCTCGCCTAGTGTAAGATCTGCTGGGCTACAGTCCATATCCTCCTTGTGTGACGCACGGATGCCGAGGAGCACTAAGGGAAGCGCATCAGTCCAGCTGTAAGGGTCGTGATGTGCCTTGAGTGCGTCCTTCAGCTGCCGGTGAAAACGTTCTACCATGCCGTTGGCTTGAGGGTGGTATGCTGTAGTGCGTTGTCTAGACGTGCCGAGGAACTGTAGGAGGTGCTGCCAGAGTTGTGACTCAAACTGTACTCCTCGGTCAGTGATTACGGTTGCGGGGGGGGGGGGGGGCCAAAACGGGAAACCCAACCGGACATGAAGGCGCGGACAGTAGTCTCTGCTGTAGCATTGAGCATGGGAATTGCTTCTGTCCACCTGGTGAAACGGTCGATGCAGGTGAAGATGTAGGTGCTACCGTAGGATGATGGAAGAGGTCCCACGATGTCGAGGTGTACTACCTGAAAACGTCCTTTGGGAATAGGGAAGGTTTGTAAGGGGGCCCGTATGTGACGATGTATTTTGGAGGACTGGCAGGCCAGGCACTGGGCAGCCCATTTCTTAGTATCAGACTTGATGCCGGGCCAGACGACACGTTGCGTGAGGAGGCGCTGGGAGGCCCGCACACCCGGGTGGCTGAGACCATGGATGCGGTCGAAAACAGCGCGGCGGTGGACGTGAGGCACGAACGGTCTAGGCTGGCCACAGGATACGTCGCACCACAATTTTATCTTTGTGCCAGGAACAGGGAGTTCTTGGAGTGTGAGGCATGAAAGGGATGTCTTGTATGCTGCCAGGTCTTCGTCCTTCTCTTGAGCCGCGGCTAACTGCCCATAATCAATGGGTGGAGATGAGGGAAGAATGTTGGATATACAACGAGAGAGGGCGTCGGCGATCTCGTTGTGGCTGCCTTTAATGTGTTGGACGTCGCTGGAGAACTCTGAGATGTAAGCCAAGTGGCGCAGGACACGAGGTGTATGTGACTGGGAAGCTGAAGCGAAGGCGTGGACGAGGGGCTTGTGATCAGTGAAGATGGTGAACTGACGGGCCTCGAGGAAGTGCTGGAAATGTTTGACAGCCAGGTATATGGCCAGGAGTTCTCGATCAAAGGCGCTGTACTTGAGGTGTGATGGTTGAAGCCGTTGTGAGAAGAAAGCAACGGGCATGAGAATTCCGTTGATCTCCTGCTGTAAGACGGCGCCCACTGCAGTAGAAGAAGCGTCTGTTGTGAAAGTGGTCCGGGCGTTAGGTGCGGGGTGGGCCAGGAGGGTGAGGCGTGTAATGTGCTGTTTGATAGTGGTGAATGCCGTGGCAGCCTCTTGAGTCCACACGAGAGACTTGTGAGACTTCTTTGGGCGTCCCTTGAGAAGGTCGTGTAGGGGGGCTAGGACGGTGGCAGCTTTGTCAATGAAGCGGTGGTAGTAGTTGACTAAACCCAGGAATTCTCGAAGTTTCTTCGCCGTTTCAGGTTTGGGGAACTCCTTAATCGCAGTTATCTTCTGTGGTAGGGGTTGTATGCCACTGGGCGAGACTCTGTGACCGAGGAAATCGATGGCCGAGGCTCCAAAGACGCACTTAGCAGGATGAACTTTCATGTTGTTGTTCTGCAGGCGTTGGAGAAGGAGTTGTAGGTGGTGGCGGAGCTCGGCAGGCATTGAAGATGCGACGAGGATGTCGTCAATGTAGACGGTGACAAAGTTGAGGTCGCGAAGCATATGGTCCATGTACCTCTGGAAAGTCTGTGCTGCATTGCGTAAGCCAAAACTCATGAAAGTGTACTCGAAGAGTCCAAACGGAGTGGTGATGGCTGTCTTCTGGGTATCTGCAGGTGCTACTGGGATCTGGTGGAAGGCACGCTCCAAGTCGATCTTCGAGAAGATAGTCTTGCCATGAAGTTTGTGGTGAAAGTCCTGGACATGCGGAATAGGGTACCTGTCAGGTTTGGTGACGAGATTCAGGGCTCTGTAGTCGCCACACACCCTCCACTCGCCGGGTGTTTGCTTGGGAACCATGTGAAGAGGCGATGCCCAGGGACTCCTTGAAGGGCGAATGATGCCGTCTTGCAGTAGTTTGTTGAATTCTACTTTGGCTGTGTTCAGGAGCTCAGGGCGCAGGCAGCGAGGGCGTGAAAAGACTGGTGGTCCTTTGGTTTCGATGTGGTGGAAAATTCCCGATGTAGGTGGTGGGGGTAGGGAGACTCGGGGTGAGAAAAGCTCCTTGAATTCGTCGAGCAGGGAGGAGAACTCGTTGGAAGGCGCAAGACAGGTGATAGTGTCGGTGTGTCTGGCACGAGAACCCTGGATCTTGCATGCTGTAGGCTCATGGATGAGGCATAGATGACTTGGTTTGACGCCGAGCTTGTGGAAGGTGAGGAAGTCGAAACCAAGGATGGGTTGAGACACGTCTGCTATCACGAATAACCAACGCAGAGTCTTGGGCAGACCGAGGTCTAAGGCGAGGGTGAGTACGCCGTAGGAGGCGATGGGGGTACCGTTGCAGCGAACAGGTCATAAGAGGGTTGCTTTGACTTGTCTTGTAGTGAGGGAGGGATGAGGCTGACCGATGAACCTGTGCCGATGAGGAACTTCTTGCCAGAGGTGCGGTCGGTGACGTGCAGTAATGAGACGCCTGAAGGGACAGAGGCTGAGGCGTCTACCAGCCTCCGGTGTTGCCGTTTCCCGAATAGGTGCAATAGGGCTCACAGTTTCGAGCATTGCGGCCGAAAGTCTGGTGATACCAGCCGAGGGTATATTTGTTGTGCTGGGGGCTGGCTGCTGTGCGTCGGAACTTGTAGGGCGTGGTGCGTGAGTCAGGAACTGGCACAGCAGCGGGTAAGGAGGAGCAGAACTGCTCAATGGTGTCCATCCTGCGGTTCAAGGTTTGTAACAGGTCCTTGATATCTTGTGAGGTATTGCTCGGCTGAGGGGTGTTGACCCGGCTTACAAGTTCGGTGGTAGGTGCTGGTGTGACCGTGGCAGCAAGGGGTGCAGCAGCGCACTCGTTGAAAATTCTGTCTGCCGCGGTTGCATATATTTCTGGTGTCGTAGAGTAATCTACTGCGGGCAGGATGTTGCGTACTTCTGTGGGTAGCTTTTGTGCGTGAAGCTGGCGCAGGATAGAGTCAGGAAGTCTGTCTGTGTACCGGGAGTTCACCCTGCACATCTCTTCCCAGAGAAATCCAGGAGTTGAGTTTCCAAGGGAGATGGAAGATAGGTTCTGCAGGAGGTTAGAGCGGGTCCGTTGGTAATGCGTTTTTAAGGCATCCCGCAGAGTGGCGAATTTGTTGTTCTCTGGAGGGTTGGAGATGGTCTGTAAGACTTGTGTGGCGACTTCAGTGGGCAAGGAGCAGAGCAGGGCGCCGTACTTTTGCCCGTCTGTAGCTGTAGAGCCGATGAGTGTTGCTTCGACATGAACTAACCAGTCCTCTACGTTGTGGTTGAAGGTTGGTAGAGAGATCCGTCCGTCCATTCTTGCGGGAGTATATCGCACCTGTTAGGGAAGGATGAGGGATGGGTGCTTGTTCCGACCCCCTTCCGTGTTCACAATCTCCTGGGAGGGAGGTGAACACTTGCGGGGGGGACTTCGGGACGAATACACTTTTTTAGGGTGCAGGTCCTTCGGCCAGAACTAAAAAAACAAAAGAAAAATAGGAGAATAGGCAAAAGAGCTCAAACCACGTTTGGAATATCGCACAACAGTTGCTCTCCAGCTGTGATGTGGGTCACTCACACCGCCAGTAGGGAGAACAGACTGATGCGTTATAAACCTTACGGTCGTGAGATGGTGTCGTTGTTGAGTAGTGGGTGGTGCAGGTAGGCGGTCTTCTCAGCTGGGTTATACAGTATTCTTGTTACCTGGGTTATACAGTATTCTTGTTACCTGGGTTATACAGTATTCTTGTTACCTGGGTTATACAGTAGTCTTGTTACCTGGGTTATACAGTAGTCTTGTTACCTGGGTTATACAGGAGTCTTCTCAGCTGGGTTATACAGTAGTCTTGTTACCTGAGTTATACAGTAGTCTTGTTACCTGGGTTATACAGTAGTCTTGTTACCTGGGTTATACAGTAGTCTTGTTACCTGAGTTATACAGTAGTCTTGTTACCTGGGTTATACAGTAGTCTTGTTACTTGGGTTATACAGTAGTCTTGTTACCTGGGTTATACAGTAGTCTTGTTACCTGGGTTATACAGTAGTCTTGTTACCTGGGTTATACAGTAGTCTTGTTACCTGGGTTATACAGTAGTCTTGTTACCTGAGTTATACAGTAGTCTTGTTACCTGGGTTATACAGTAGTCTTGTTACCTGGGTTATACAGTAGTCTTGTTACCTGGGTTATACAGTAGTCTTGTTACCTGAGTTATACAGTAGTCTTGTTACCTGGGTTATACAGTAGTCTTGTTACTTGGGTTATACAGTAGTCTTGTTACCTGGGTTATACAGTAGTCTTGTTACCTGGGTTATACAGTAGTCTTCTTAGCTGGGTTATACAGTAGTCTTGTTACCTGGGTTATACAGTAGTCTTGTTACCTGGGTTATACAGTAGTCTTGTTACCTGGGTTATACAGTAGTCTTGTTACCTGGGCTATACAGTAGTCTTGTTACCTGAGTTATACAGTAGTCTTGTTACCTGAGTTATACAGTAGTCTTGTTACCTGAGTTATACAGTAGTCTTGTTACCTGAGTTATACAGTAGTCTTGTTACCTGGGTTATACAGTAGTCTTGTTACCTGGGTTATATAGTAGTCTTGTTACCTGGGTTATACAGTAGTCTTGTTACCTGAGTTATACAGTAGTCTTGTTACCTGGGTTATACAGTAGTCTTGTTACCTGGGTTATATAGTAGTCTTGTTACCTGGGTTATACAGTAGTCTTGTTACCTGAGTTATACAGTAGTCTTGTTACCTGGGTTATACAGTAGTCTTGTTACCTGAGTTATACAGTAGTCTTGTTACCTGGGTTATACAGTAGTCTTCTTAGCTGGGTTATACAGTAGTCTTGTTACCTGGGTTATACAGTAGTCTTGTTACCTGAGTTATACAGTAGTCTTGTTACCTGAGTTATATAGTAGTCTTGTTACCTGGGTTATACAGTAGTCTTGTTACCTGAGTTATACAGTAGTCTTGTTACCTGGGTTATACAGTAGTCTTGTTACCTGGGTTATATAGTAGTCTTGTTACCTGGGTTATACAGTAGTCTTGTTACCTGAGTTATACAGTAGTCTTGTTACCTGAGTTATACAGTAGTCTTGTTACCTGGGTTATACAGTAGTCTTGTTACCTGAGTTATACAGTAGTCTTGTTACCTGAGTTATACAGTAGTCTTGTTACCTGGGTTATACAGTAGTCTTGTTACCTGAGTTATACAGTAGTCTTGTTACCTGGGTTATACAGTAGTCTTGTTACCTTGGTTATATAGTAGTCTTGTTACCTGGGTTATACAGTAGTCTTGTTACCTGAGTTATACAGTAGTCTTGTTACCTGGGTTATACAGTAGTCTTGTTACCTGAGTTATACAGTAGTCTTGCTACCTGGGTTATACAGTAGTCTTCTTAGCTGGGTTATACAGTAGTCTTGTTATCTGGGTTATACAGTAGTCTTGTTACCTGAGTTATACAGTAGTCTTGTTACCTGAGTTATACAGTAGTCTTGTTACCTGGGTTATACAGTAGTCTTCTTAGCTGGGTTATACAGTAGTCTTGTTACCTGGGTTATACAGTAGTCTTGTTACCTGAGTTATACAGTAGTCTTGTTACCTGGGTTATACAGTAGTCTTGTTACCTGGGTTATACAGTAGTCTTGTTACCTGGGTTATACAGTAGTCTTGTTACCTGGGTTACACAGTAGTCTTGTTACCTGGGTTATACAGTAGTCTTGTTACCTGAGTTATACAGTAGTCTTGTTACCTGGGTTATACAGTAGTCTTGTTACCTGGGTTATACAGTAGTCTTCTTAGCTGGGTTATACAGTAGTCTTGTTACCTGGGCTATACAGTAGTCTTGTTACCTGGGTTATACAGTAGTCTTGTTACCTGGGTTATACAGTAGTCTTCTTAGCTGGGTTATACAGTAGTCTTGTTACCTGGGTTATACAGTAGTCTTGTTACCTGGGTTATACAGTTGTCTTGTTACCTGGGTTATACAGTAGTCTTGTTACCTGAGTTATACAGTAGTCTTGTTACCTGGGTTATACAGTAGTCTTCTTAGCTGGGTTATACAGTAGTCTTGTTACCTGGGTTATACAGTTGTCTTGTTACCTGGGTTATACAGTAGTCTTGTTACCTGAGTTATACAGTAGTCTTGTTACCTGGGTTATACAGTAGTCTTGTTACCTGGGTTAAACAGTAGTCTTGTTACCTGGGTTATACAGTAGTCTTGTTACCTGGGTTATACAGTAGTCTTGTTACCTGGGTTATACAGTATTCTTCTTAGTTGGGTTATACAGTAGTCTTGTTATCTGGGTTATACAGTAGTCTTGTTACCTGGGTTATACAGTAGTCTTGTTACCTGAGTTATACAGTAGTCTTGTTACCTGGGTTATACAGTAGTCTTGTTACCTGAGTTATACAGTAGTCTTGTTACTTGGGTTATACAGTAGTCTTGTTACCTGGGTTATACAGTAGTCTTGTTACCTGAGTTATACAGTAGTCTTGTTACCTGAGTTATACAGTAGTCTTGTTACCTGGGTTATACAGTAGTCTTGTTACCTGAGTTATACAGTAGTCTTGTTAGCTGGGTTATACAGTAGTCTTGTTACCTGAGTTATACAGTAGTCTTGTTACCTGGGTTATACAGTAGTCTTGTTACCTGAGTTATACAGTAGTCTTGTTACCTGGGTTATACAGTAGTCTTGTTACCTGAGTTATACAGTAGTCTTGTTACCTGGGTTATACAGTAGTCTTGTTACCTGGGTTATACAGTAGTCTTGTTACCTGGGTTATACAGTAGTCTTGTTACCTGAGTTATACAGTAGTCTTGTTACTTGGGTTATACAGTAGTCTTGTTAGCTGGGTTATACAGTAGTCTTGTTACTTGGGTTATACAGTAGTCTTGTTACCTGGGTTATACAGTAGTCTTGTTACCTGAGTTATACAGTAGTCTTGTTACCTGGGTTATACAGTAGTCTTGTTACCTGAGTTATACAGTAGTCTTGTTACCTGAGTTATACAGTAGTCTTGTTACCTGAGTTATACAGTAGTCTTGTTACCTGAGTTATACAGTAGTCTTGTTACTTGGGTTATACAGTAGTCTTGTTAGCTGGGTTATACAGTAGTCTTGTTACCTGGGTTATGCAGTAGTCTTGTTACCTGAGTTATACAGTAGTCTTGTTACCTGGGTTATACAGTAGTCTTGTTACCTGAGTTATACAGTAGTCTTGTTACCTGAGTTATACAGTAGTCTTGTTACTTGGGTTATACAGTAGTCTTGTTACCTGAGTTATACAGTAGTCTTGTTACTTGGGTTATACAGTAATCTTGTTACCTGAGTTACACTGTAATCTTGTTACCTGAGTTACTCTGTAGTGTGGGTAATAAAAATATACCAATATACAATACAGTATATATATATTGTGACAAACTGTACTTGAAGATAAAATATAACAATATACAGTACAGTAATGTCAAAATATTCGGAACTCAGTTAATTCGTACTTTCAGTAATTCGAGTGACCCATAGTCTCTTTTTGTCAAATCATTGAGGGTATAGTGTTTGTGGTCCACCGAATTACTGAAAATACAAACTAACCGAGTTCTGAATATTTTGAAATTTTTCGACAATTTATTATTTTTTTTGTTCAATTATTCATTCGTTTTCTGTTCAATTTGTTCAGATTGTTCCTCAATATTCCATCCAACAAACATACTTAAACTATATCTTCCGCTTGTGAGACCTCACTTGGATTTCGCAGTTCATTTCTGGTCGTACTACAGAATGGATATAGAATGCCTAGAAAGAATTCAGAGGAGATTGACAAGACTAATCCCGGGCAATAGGAACCTTGAGTACAAAGACAGGTTAAAACATCTTAATCTGCACTTCCTCGAGAGACGGAGAGTGAGGGGCGATCTGATTGAGGTGTATAAATGGAAGTCAGGGATATAACAGAGACACTCAAACTATCCAACCAGAAGCGAATTCGTAACAATGGTTTTAAATTAGACAAATTTTGATTTAGGCGCGAAATAGGTAAACATTGGTTTGGAAATAGAGTAGTAGATGAGTGGAACAGGTTACCAAACATCATCATTAACTCTAATACGATTAGATAGCTTCAAACATAGGTTGGATGGATAAGGGGAGAGAGCGCGGTTGGGTGTAAATGGGACTGCCCAGTATGGGCCAATAGGCCCGCTGCAGTTTCCTCCATTCTTATGTTCTTATGTACTAAAATTATGTTACGTCCACCATTCCAGATGATACTACATGTTACATAATACTTCCTTGAGATAAATGTACAGTATATATGAGACCCAATAATAGAGCTCAGGCTCTCTGTTGGCTCAGCCATGTCAATATCGTTATTAGTATCGACTCTGCATTTTTCTGGCTAAATAAACTCTTTCAATATCAATGTTTGTAATAACCAATAGATCACCACATACTGTATATACAATAATATGCCTATATTAATTATTACTAGCTTGATTAGATACTGGGTACATGGTCTTTACTGTGTCAAACACTAACAGATCAACACTCATATAATTATTTTTCTCATTTCCTCGATGGCATCAATTGCAGAGATAACCTCAAGGCTGTACTGTATATAATTTACACTGGTTCTGTTTGGTCATGATGTGGCGTCCCTTGTACTGTGTGTGCTATTAGTTCTTCTTGAATTTCAAAGAGGAAACGAGCTCTGTTTATGAGCCTGATCTGATGCAAAAGCTGAATATTTCGTTAGAATTTGATATTCCACAAAATCGTTCATGTAAGTATGAGGATGGTTATTCTGTAATCGAGACATATCACTGATATGTACCAGCACTGAGAACCATCGTACCAGTTTTGCTAATGACTCCACACACAGGTGGAAGTTCCCTGATCTGACTGACTAGATATCAGGGGCGGATCCAGAAATATCAAAATGTGGGGGGGGGGGGGGGGGGCACGAAGTTGTAGGTGGGAGAACATAGCGAGCAGAGCGAGCTAGCCCAGCTGGGTTTTTTTAACTGACCAATATCATGGTCATTTCGAGGCCATTTTGAAGCCATGTGCACTTGATATTTGGAAATATTCTGAGGTCAATAATAATTACTCTTTTACTTAAAAAACAAACAAAAAACGCTTGAGTACAACATTGCATCAAAGAAAAAGTATAGGATTTTTCTGATGAAAATGGGGGTCTGCATCCCCAGGACCTCCCTGGATCCGCCCCCTGGATATATGTCAGAATCCGAAGCTGTAGCTGCAGTGTGAGTGACTAGTTATGGAACCGTGCACTGTTTATCATTCCCTTTTCCACCCATGCAGAGAAAAGATCATCATCATCATCATGAACATCATATGTGTTTCACATAATAGGATGTACAAGCCATTTGCTGACACTTGATGGGCATGTCTTCTCCTGGTGACGTGTCTAGCTATGAAGCTATGGGGAGTGAGTCTACAACTTTTGGTGTTTTTGACATGATATGTCATGATACAAACCTTGAAAATGTGGTATTACTGGCAGTCCTATTTAATTTTTTCCAACACATCAATATTCCAGCTTGAGTTCGCATCTGATCTGAAGCAATAATTGAGGATGTGAGAGGGGGAGGAGGAAAGTAATACAAAGTGAGAGTTGAGGGAGAGACAAGTGTTTGAACTGTATAGCTTTCATTGGTGGTCTCTCTCCTGGACGTGAAATGAGGCATATTAGTGTGTTCTGTATTGGTACTTTATGTCTGCGACAAATCTCAGTGCTTTGTTTTGTACTTTTTACAACATGAATATTCATGTTTTGGAGACCCGGCGAGCTAGGTCAAGGTATCATGGTTTTAACAAGACGTATTTTCTTTTTAATTCTCCGATGGATTTCAGGATTTGTATAGACCTGTCTCGACCTGACGACAACAGCTAAGGTGGGAGGGGAGGGTTTAGGATCTAAGTCTAAGGGGATATTAAGGGACTGGTTTAAGAAAATGAGGGGGAAACAGATGATGCTCCTTGTATTTATTTTTTACATAGCCTACTATTTAGCTTTGTGATGTTGGAGTATGGCTTAGTATTATTTTTAGTGGATATGTACAGGGCAATGTTGCAATTTATATCATAATTTAAAATGAAACAATTGTAGTGTACAGTTCAAAGGCACAACCACAGGGAAATATGAGTGAAAATGCAAAAGCGATGTAATGCACTTATGGAATATTGTTTCTGTCGCTTCTTTGGGCTTATGTGTTCTCATTTGAATATTTTTCAAAGAAAAGGAATAATTGCCCTCTTCACCAAATAGTTTTTTATCATTATTATAGTGCCATAGAAAAGATTTATCTGCAGACCGCATTCCTGCAGTAATTTCTCAGCATATTCACCTTGTCCAGAATGCTCACCGATTCCTAGTTTTTCTGCAATATTTGTATAATTATGACCCCAATGGAATCCTGAATATCACTACTACTACTACTACTACTACTACTACAGCATTGTATAACTCACCACCAAAAGGTAATCACGCGTAAAATGGTAAACAAGACAGTGACCGTACAGGTGAGACACACAGAGTGGTCCAGGTTACGACGTTCAGACTATCCAAGTTACACTTTTTATATATATGTTTTTTATCTCATTGTTTTCCTAACCCGTCGAGTTTGGACCAGCCAGCAGCCAGTAATCAGTAGTCAACCAGAACACCAGTAACCTTTGAAGCAGCCAGCTAATCAGCTGCCTTGTTGCCAGAGAGCAGTAAATCAGCCAGCCAGCCAGACTATCAGCCTACCAGCCAGCTTCTCGTGAGATATTTAATTTAAACTTTGTCATACGTAACGACATCAAGTAATTAAGGTAATTTTTAACCAGACTTTAAGAGGGAGAGAGACAAGAGAAAGAAAAATTTGTGGGCTGCTACAACAAGCTGCTTCCCCCACAAAAGTTAAATGCATTGGTTTTGTTAACATCTTAGACATTTCTGTTATATTTTCTTGGTTCATTTTTCAGATCTATTTTGTTTTCCAGTTTTGATTGAAAGCAAGTTATTTATTTGTTGTTGTTTGTGTTTGGTAAGGTTGTAGTTGATGATTTAAGATGTGTTCATATTAAGAATTGTTGCAATCATTAAATGTATTTTAATTTCTTATTTTCTGATCGTCAAGGTCTGAGGTAAAATTTCAAGACATTCCTTTCTGATATTTCCTTAACCGTTTGATGACTATGATTTAGCCCTTTAACGACGGCGTTTTAACCCCTTGATGGAGATGATTTAGCCCTTTATCGACGGCGTTTTAACCCTTTGATGGCGATGATTTAACTCTTTGACGATGATGTTTTAACCGTTTGACAACGGTGGTTTAACACTTTAACGATGTTTTAATCCTCTGATGACGATAATTTAATCCTTTAACGACGATGTTTGAACTTTATGAAGAAGATGATTTAACCCTTTGACGACGATGTTTTAACCCTTCAGGACCCAAAGGGTTATATATAAAGGGTTTATTAAAATATTTTAATTTTTTTTGCTCAAAATTCCAAAACATTTTTTTTGGTCAGTTGACAGTGGTAATGGATATTAAGCACTGATTGTCGATACAAAAGGAACAATGGCTAAAGTTGAGAAAATAATCAAATAAAAATAAGTTAATGAGATTATATAAATAACAATTACTGCCAAAAATGAAAGAAACAGAGAACATACAATTTCTCTCCAAATATTTGGAGTCTGATATAAGTTTAAGGTAAATGATAAAGTATTCTATCGCTGGAAGAAATTCAATGAACTATACTTTTAGTTTCAATATATACAGTGCATATAGATTATGTAAGGAAAGGAGCATCAACACATACTCAATAAATATATATATATATATATATATATATATATATATATATATATATATATATATATATATATATATATATACAGTATATCATCACTCCATATAGCATGCGGACTTCCATATACAAACAATACCTCACCAGTCTAGAATCGAACAGTGGACCTCTGCATGTGAACAGGGAACGCTATCACCGTGCCACAAGGACAACAAAAGCGTCGTGTTTCCTAACTGGACTCTGTTAAATGCTACTACGACCAAATAGTTGGCACGGGCAATCCCCAGTGGAAGTTCACGTTGCTTAAAAAAGAAGAATGAGCTGGGTTTGTGTGAAATACAACAAAGCCTAGGCTTGCCTTTGTTGTCCTTGTGGCGGGGTGGTAGCGATCCCTGTTCACACGCAGTGAAGTCCAAGGTTGATTCTCGATTTGTGAGGTAAATAAATAACTCAGAAGGATGAAAAAAAATTCAAATACTTTTCTCAAACAATTAAAAACTATTTGAACCAGCGTAGCATTATTCGAACACCTATTCAACTACAATACGAACAACATCCATTTCATCACTCATTCAAACACCATATTCGAACGCTATTCTTTCACCCAATAGAATACCCATAACGTTCACACATACAAGTCCCTTTACTATATCCACTCAGATGAAAAACCCATCTCTACCTAATTCACCGGCACAATCACGATCGTACCCGTAAATATAAGACTATTCTATACTCCCAATTCTGTCCGATTATCGGAAACGCGTTTGTTGTGGCTGGCTTGAGTGGTGGTCTGGAGCACTGGATTTGTGTACCATAAGTACTCAACACTAGCCATATTGTGTGTACCATAAGCACTCAACAGTAGCCATATTGTGTGTACCATAAGTACCCAACAGTAGCCATATTGTGTGTACCATAAGTACTCAACAGTAGCCATATTGTGTGTACCATAAGTACTCAACAGTAGCCATATTGTGTGTACCATAAGTACTCAACAGTAGCCATATTGTGTGTACCGTAAGTACTCAACAGTAGCCATATTGTGTGTACCATAAGTACTCAACAGTAGCCATATTGTGTGTACCATAAGTACTCAACAGTAGCCATATTGTGTGTACCATAAGTACTCAACAGTAGCCATATTGTGTGTACCATAAGTACTCAACAGTAGACATATTGTGTGTACCATAAGGACTCAGCAGTAGCCATATTGTGTGTACTATGAGGACTCAATAGTAGCCATATTGTGTGTACCATAAGTACTCAAAAGTAGCTATATTGTTTGTACCATAAGTACCCAACACTAGCCATATTGTGTGTACCATAAGTACTCAACAGTAGCCATATTGTGTGTACCATAAGTACTCAACACTAGCCATATTGTGTGTACCATAAGTACTCAACAGTAGCCATATTGTGTGTACCATAAGTTCTGAACAGTAGCCATGCTGTGTGTACCATAAGTACTCAACAGTAGCCATATTGTGTGTACCATAAGTACTGAACAGTAGCCATACTGTGTGTACCATAAGTACTCAACACTAGTCATCTTGTGTGCACCATAAGTACTCAACAGTAGACATATTGTGTGTACCATAAGTACTCAACACTCGCCATATTGTGTGTACCATAAGTAATCAACACTAGCCATATTGTGTGTACCATAAGTACTCAACAGTAGCCATATTGTGTGTACCATAAGTACTCAACACAAGCTATATTGTGTGTCCCATAAGTACTCAACACAAGCTATATTGTGTGTCCCATAAGTACTCAACACTAGCAATATTGTGTGTACCATAAGTACTCAACAGTAGCCATATTGTGTGTCCCATAAGTACTCAACAGTAGCCATATTGTGTGTACCATAAGTACTCAACACTAGCCATATTGTGTGTACCGTAAGTACTCAACAGTAGCCATATTGTGTGTACCGTAAGTACTCAACAGTAGCCATATTGTGTGTACCGTAAGTACTGAACAGTAGCCATATTGTGTGTACCATAAGTACCCAACACTAGCAATATTGTGTGTACCATAAGTACTCAACAGTAGCCATATTGTGTGTACCATAAGTACTCAACACTAGCCATATTGTGTGTACCGTAAGTACTCAACAGTAGCCATATTGTGTGTACCATAAGTACTCAACTCTAGCTATATTGTATATACCATAAGTACTCAACACTAGCCATATTGTGTGTACCATAAGTACTCAACTCTAGCTATATTGTGTGTACCATAAGTACTCAACACTAGCCATATTGTGTGTAACAAATACTCAACAGAAACTATATTGTATATACCATAAGTACTCAATACAATCCTTATTGTATATACCATAAGTACTCAATACAAGCCTTATTGTGTGTACCAGAAGTACTCAATACAAGCCTTATTGTGTGTACCAGAAGTACTCAATACAAGCCTTATTGTGTGTACCAGAAGTACTCAATACAAGCCTTATTGTGTGTACCGTAAGTACTCAATACAAGCCTTATTGTGTGTACCGTAAGTACTCAATACAAGCCTTATTGTGTGTACCGTAAGTACTCAACAGTAGCCATATTGTGTGTACCATAAGTACTCAACAATAGCCATATTGAGTGTTCCATAAGTACTCAGCACTATCCATAGTGTGCGTGCCAGGAGAACTCAGCATTACTACTCAACAATGACCTCTTTGTATAATAAGTACTCAAAAGTAAATATTTTTTGTGTCAGGTATTCAACAATGTTTATTTTGTGTCAAAGGAGCTCAAATAATGGCCATTTTAGTTGTCATGTAGGCACTCGACAGCTTTTATTTTTTCATAATTAATCAAGGATTACAATCTTTTAAGTATTCAACAGCAATATTTATTCTATAAGTCCTTCATTATGTTTACTATATATTGCTGTAAGTATTCGTCAGTGGTAAGTAAGTATGATAGCTACACGACATTGATAGGTTTGTACACTGTCCTGCCTCTTCTATACAATAGGTTGGGTTACGGTAAACGCGGAATTTTCATCTCTTAGATCAGGGGTTCTCAACCGGGGGGGGAATTCCCCCCCCCCCTCAGGTTTTCAGGGGGGGGGGGAACGGATACTAATATGGAAAAAATAAAGGATTTTCAGTATTATATGCACATTATTTGGAATGCACTTTTTGAGGCAGACAATCTTGGAAAGGAGGGGGGGGGGGAATGACATTCTGACATATGGTGAAAGGGGTTTATGGGGCAAACAAGGTTGAGAACCACTGTCTTAGATAATGTTTCACAATTTTACTTAATCTTAATGTTTAACTGACATTAGCTATTGGTTGCTTAGGGATATTCATAGATATTGGATTTCGTGTTAAGTTATAAATATTTATGGTAAATTGGTCTAGATTATAACGATATCGGCACACGCGAGGGATGACGCATGTTGTGATGGTAAGGTGTAAAATTTAGTGCAAAAGAGAATTACAAGTATGTTTCCAACTTTTTCTTGAGAATAAGCCTAAACAGTACTCACAAACTTGTTGATTTATTGTCAATATAATCTGAATATGTTGTTTTATATTTCGTTTAAGAAAACTTAGAGGGCCATTCTCAATGATTTATCAAATACATATATACAGGATTTATGTTATTAATACGTCTATATGTTTAGAACTTTTGACAGTGAAAATCATTGAGGAGTTTGTCCCAAGGAGAAGAGTTTATGTTGTGAAGGTCTAAGGAAAACCATTTAGTTCACATGTAGGAGGTGACACGACGCTAAGTTGGCAGTCAGTTGGTGCTGAAAACATTTTTGAACCGTCTAGATTTAATTAGAATGAAACAAAACAACGAAAACTGGTGAAACGCACGACCTGAGTCGTGTCGGTGGCAGATGATTTTGTTAGAGATAGCAGGACTGAATGTTTCTTTTATGTGAACGTGAGGGGCGCGGCTGCCTCCACGATCCAGTGAGGCAGGAAAGTGGTCCGGGCGATGGAGTAGACACTTGGAGAATTGGTAGAACGAGCCTGACGTGTGCGGGTATTGGAGGTGTCAAGGCCGTATTGGACAGTTTCTGGTCTGTAGGAGGAGTCACAGAAGGCGGTAGACAGATGTTAGACCTAGAATAGAAAGGATATACCTAATATTCCTGGAGTACAGAGAGGGGATTAACTGTTAACTGCAATACGCAGTACTGGACTGGCAACGTAGCATCACAAAACAGGTTGCGGACGGCCAGAACTTTTTCCATCAACTTTGGCTCTTATACAAAGTGGCAAAAGTAACTTCTATGGATAAATTATATTTCCAGCGACCAGAAAACGAGAATTGTGAACATTTAACAGGTACGAGTCACTCACACAACAAACAAATGAAAATCGCGTTTTCCATCACTGAATAATCAACTGTTCTTTGACAACAAATGAGACAGTAGTCATTGGTGTACAGAGTTAGAGCTGCCTCCACTGCAGATAGCAATAAATGTTTAGTCGTTATCAGTCCGCTGCTGAATTTGGCGTTACACCTATACGACTGAGAGGTGTTCTTTGGACAGCTGTTACTTGTCCAAGGAGTAGCTAAACACATTTACCGCCTGAGTAAATGGTAGCATAAAGAGTTAAAGACCTTGGCCCATGTGAGAGCTGAGTGGGAGTTGATCTCCTTGATAACTATGAGGGTCAAAAGTTTAGTTAATTCTTCCAAATTGACAGACGCATAATACACAACTCAATATTTTTGTGTATATTATATTGTTGTAAGATATATTAAGGAGATTATTCGACTAAGAGAAAATAGGAATGATCGTTCACCGAGAAATAGGATCAAGTTCTCTAAACTGTGAGAAGATATCGTCTTCTCCTCACACTCCATTTTTTTTTTTATCAATCTTTCAGATTTTGTAATAAGTGTTTTTTGGGGGAAATGCACTTACAAGTTGTGGTAAGATTTACAATCACAATTCTAAGTTTTCCTCGCGTTTCTCAGGTGAAGGACAAGAGTACAGTATGCGACCGAAATATGCTTTTGAATCGTTATGCCGAGACACTAAAATAATTACTTGGATGTCCTTGGAGTCTCCGATGGCTTTACCGGTACTAAGAGTCTCTCTCCCTCTCTCTCTCTCTGTCCGTGATTCCCTTGTGTATTATCATAGAATTTAGATTTGATATTTTCAAAATTAATTGTAGTAATTCTGTCACTTGAGCGCACTAAGCGACTGATCTGTGTCTAACTTCAATTTCGCTTTCTGCATAAACAAGCCACTAGACACTGAACTAAACAACTATTCTCTTGTCTTTTAGGATTAAAAATAATTTTGTCGTTTATGTATTTTGGATTCTCGGCATATTTCCCGTGGCTATTACAGTTAACATTTCGACAAAATGTAAATTCAAAATAGTTTACACCTACATCCAGTGCGAATTCAAGGCCCTAAAGTCTTTGACAATAACGCTGCTAATCAATCCACGAGTCGATAACGGTTGTCACATGGTTGCTGACTACTATCATAAGGTTGATGACCACTATCATATGGTTGATAGCTACTATCATATGGTTGATGACCACTAGTTGCCCGGGAAACAATGGAAGATAAATAAGAAAATGATCTCCAATAAATATAAATACCACCAATTTATCTAAACCGCTAAAGAGCCACAGCCCGTAAGGTGCAGTCCGGACACCGTCACTCTACACGAAGCTTTTTCTTTTTTACCTAAGGAGGCAGTGTGGCCAGCCAGCCCTGCACTTGACAGCCTTTACCTCAATAACTGCTCACAGTCAAACTTGGGTGGACTGGGGATGCCCTGGGTGCGAAAAGACGATTTCTTTTAGACAGAGGCAAGTAATGTATCCACTGGACTGTTGCACCCCTTCTGTCATTATACAATCTTCAAACATTTTTCTTTTCCTTTTTTTAAATTTCTGCATTATTAAAATGTGATTCATGAGCATTGTTAGAACTCAAAAAGATAATGGATATATTCCATAGAAAATGTTTTTGCTGTGAACGAAGTCATGAGACAGTAGTCACTGCTGGCCAGCTTGTCTTTCCCTGCACCACCAGAAGCAAATAAGAAACACCAGTGATGGAGTCATAATATTTAGGTCGTCAGACTTAAGAGATACCTTCAGGGGCCACCTGCAAATTCCCCACTTTTACCTAAAAGAGCGAGCAACTGCGGCGCTGAACTCTTTTATTTGAAAATTCTGTGTATTGGCTCAGCGCCTGCATAAGTTAAACAGCTGCTTTGTGCATGTGTCATGTAGTCAAGGGACGAGGAGCTGCTCTTTTATTCCAGCAACCAGTATGAAGAGAGAGCATAGTGAAGCTCGAAGGAGAGAGACGTAGAGGGAATAAAAGAAAAGAGAAAAGAGGGTAGATAATAATAAAGGCGTGCAAAAGCAAAACAGAGTTGACATAACATAGCTGGAATGAGAAAGACAAAAACATGAAAAAGAGAAAACAATGTGTGAAGCGTCGATGGTGGCAAGGTTAGGTTCGGTTAAGTTAGGGTTAGTTAGGTTATGAGTGGGAGAAGACAGTGGCACTTGCTGGTAGAAGTCGACTGTGAGGAAGTGAAGGTCTTCGAAGCAGTGGAGTTGGAGAAGGTACAGAAAACTCTCTCCCTGTTGAAGCTAAGCAATGATTATAAACAGCGAAGACGTTCCATTAACGGAACAAATCAATGAAAGTAAATCTAAATATAATGAGGTAGTAAAATATTTGAAAATGTAGCGGTTTACCTTAGGCTTCCAAGACAAAAGAACGTGTATTTGTTAAACCTTGGTAAACGACCAGGCATAAGAAATTACGGGGAAATTATTTTTCCAGTGTTTAGAAAAAAAAAAAAAAGAAATACTAGAAACGGAATACTTAATAGATTACATAACACATAATAATGCCTCGAGCAGTGAGATGAAGTAAAAATGAAGAACATTACCGGAGGAAGATTAAATTTTCTTTCAGAACACAAGAACAGGAGAAATATTACTTCGATTCAAGAATGACGTAGAAAATGATATCAAGAGGAAGATATTGAGGAGGTACGAAGGGAGGACAGGCACCTGTGTTATCTCACCTAGCATAGAGCGCATCAGAACCAGTCTCACCCTCTTGTCGAGTAGGACCTTAGATCAGCACAACCTTACGTAAACACTGTTGCTCTTGACCTAATACATTGAGGTTACGTTGAGTCAATGTTTATTAATCTGTTTTTTTATGCATCTATATGTTATGTATCTATTCCTTATTAAATATATACTGTATACAATACACAGTAATACCAAGGCCGAGACAAAGATGAATGTCTTAATACTTGATTTTCTTCATCTACTAACGTTTCGGCTATCACAGTAATCATCAGCAAATTAATGATAAAATAACGAAGTGCAAAAAAATCTATGTATTGATATTCAGACAATAAATTAAAATAAACTCAGGTTATCTTAATCATGAGCGGAGAGGAGTTGAGCATCAATCAGTTTTAGGAACACACAATCAAGGTTAGGGGTACAACGGACCAATTTTTTCTTTATATGTAAGTTTTTGCACTTTATTATTTTACAGGTATGCACTTCATTCACTACAAGCAACAGTAATTATTTCACTTATGTTTAAACATAACTCAGAACAGCTTCCGTCTTTATATAGTATAGATGCGATATATCGATAAACAGTGAGAACGATATAACCAAAGAGAAAAGTGCATTGTAGCAGCGAATTATATGCAATGTAGGGGTGAATGAGGTGCAGCTTTAGGGCGAGGAAAGTGCAACATAGTGACAAGGAAAGTACATCATGGGTGTAGGAAGATAAAAGTGAGGGCGGAGATATTATATGGGAGTGAGTGAAGTGTATTGTGGGAATAAGTGTAGTGTCTTGTGGGAGTGGGCGAAGTATAGTGTAGGACTGAAGGAAGTGTACGTTAGGAGTTTAAGTAATATATATGTGTAAGGGAGGTTGTCCATGAAGACCAGATGGCAGTAGGTTCTAAAACCTCCAGGCAATCGAAGTTCAGAGATAGCGAGTCTAAACTTCTATAGCCACTATATATTATATACCTTAATACAAGGATAATTTTGTTTATATAATCAAAACATAGCCATAAATAAATATTACATCACCCATAACCAGCCCAGTCAAGCCTCACCCATAGAAGCATACACACATAAATTTAGAATTACAGCGGTTGGTATCAAATACCAGGTACCAGCTACTTCAAGCACCAGACATAGGAGTATGGCATAATAGGAAATGTTCTGTAGAATCACTAACAGAGGGCAGAGTCGCACAGCCAAAGGACTTCTAGGTGCTTGACGAACAGGAAGGTTATCCCAAGAGATTGTACCAATTATGGAGAAGCAATCCAGGGCCAAGTCTATCGGCCAAACAGCAAACCGGAACCTCTCCTGGTGGGTCTTCCAGTCACCAGTTCTCACTGGAATTGGGGAATTCTCGCCTTATAGCACAATGGCGGAGACCTCTGCTAAATAAGTCCTGCTTCACAACAGAAGTGGCAGGATTCAAGAATCTGGAGCTCAGTGGACACCGGTGAACTGGTTATCATCACCCAACTGTAGATTTAAAAAAAAATCGTCTTCACACAATAATGAATTAAACAAACACGTAAATCACAGGCAATTATACCAAGTAACAAATTCCTAACTAGATACCACATCAAATACTGTACTTACAAAACAGTGTATAAGGAGGAAGGAGGAACTCGTCCTTTCACCATGAGAAGTGTGGAGTGAGTCCTGGTTGGAGGAGGTGACTTCCCAGACATAAGCTCTTACCAGTCTCGAACACACACATACAATTCCCACACACACGAGCTTGTTGTAGGTTCGAATCCTCACTCATACAGTCCCCATGTAAACTCCCTCTTAATTTAATAACTCTTAAACTCATTCGACACCCATGACGCTCTGAAAATATGCTTCGACTCCTTAAATTGAATGAAACGGACAGACGCCCCTAACCAGGCAACATGGCAATTTACCTTACGCAGATAGTCAATAAAAGATGACAGTAACTATCTTTACAATATCGTAATAGTGAATGAAGTGGTAAGCATTTTAGGACCGAATGCAGTGTCTTATTGAAGTGCCAGCATGAAGTGTATTATGAAAATTAATGAAAAATTTAGGATTTGTGTTAAGGTAATCACAATCATCTGCACTTCACATATACTTACAATAATGTTCACCTTCTTCAATATTAGGTATTACTTGGAGGTATATTGTACTTTATTTGATCTTATAAAGCACTTCACTTACTCTTACAATGCACTTCACTCGGTTCTGCATTATATTTCACTTGTTTCTATAATATATTGCACTCCCCTTGCCTCTATAAAAACCTCACCTATTACTGGCATATAGAAACGGCTGAAGTTCATTAGATATATGAGTGCCTGTATACTTGTGATCATCTTAACATACACCTGACAATGTCTGATCAGAACTGATCAGTGCCATTTGTAAAGGAGACAATTATATTCAACGTCTGCCTCCTCCTTAATTAGGTTAATGTCATTATGATTATCAGGTTCATTTGTGCTGTTAAAAAATTAGAGGATATTCTTGAGTTGAAGTAAATGTTGTTAACTCAAATGGTTCATGGAAAGTGTAGCAGTTAATTGGATCCTGACAGTTGAAATGCGAGAGCTTGCATGACAGTGAGGTGCTGACTGGCTAATGAACTTTCGCATGCATGGGGGTCATTTTCAAGCTAGGCCTTGATTGGTTAATGAACTTTCGCATGTGATTGATCAAACTGGAGCGTGCCGCTGATTGGTTAACGAACATGCCCATGCGAAAGCCTGAGTGCTCGGCAAGGCGTTGTTATCAACATTTACAAGGAAGACAATGATAGTTAAACGAACACATGAGAGCGAGTAGCGTGGAGACGATGCAATGAGTGAATGATCGTATTCCAGGTGTTAGACAACTATTAAACAACTTAGTATGAAAATGAGGCTCTGATTGACTGATGAATATTGTTTTCGTCCGCATAAGGACCTTACTGGGTGCGGTTGCCCAATCAGGTTGGTTCTTTAGGCAGGCTATGTTTAGGACACCTTTTCTAGCCCCCTCCCCATGTGGGGTGAGCAGAGTGGCTCCTCGAAAGGGCTGCTCAGTCGCACAAACAGGACCGGATTGTACCGCTGTCTATATCCCAGTGCATAAACGACCACTTTATCTGTGCCGCCCACGTGCAGAGTTGTGACAAGGGACTCCCGGCAGTATCTCTGCCTGTCCCTGTCGCCACTCGTTCGTCGCCATAGGACTTTTGGGGTATAGGGCTTTTGATGATGATAAGTATGATGAACTGGATGATGGCTGCGCGAGAGTTGTTTTATGTGGTGAGGCAGGAGCGCAGGCTACAACCACACATCTTGGCTCTCCCTTTTCCTGATTCAGTGGTGCAAGTGTTGCAACGACTGGGGAGAGGGTAGGTTGCAAGGACTGCTGATAGCCCAGTTTGTTGGGTTTTGCCTTAGTAGCCTGTCCATCTTGCATTGCCTTCATTTGCCGGCGAAGTCGTTGGATTCCCACGTTGGTCACCTCTTCCGTCTAAACGCCGTTAGGGTCTTGTTGGAGCTCTGCAAGCATGTCTGCTTGATGTGGGGCTCCACCGCAGTTTTTGTTCGGAGTTTACTCCTGTAGCCTTGTATCTGCCAAGGTTAATCCGCAAGGCAGCGGTTGATAGGCGCCAGGATGTGTCCGCATGCCAGTGGGCCGATGCGCGGTCCCTCTGGGGCCCACTGCTGCTCCGAGATCCCCTGCTGGTCTAGCCTGAACCACGAGGCACCCAATTACCGTGTGTTGTCACGAGGAGGCACAGCAGGAGTTTTGATGGTGAAGAGACTGTGTACTGGCAGGGGAGGGTTGAGCAAGTTGCTTCCCTGTTCGCCACGAGGGCTAGCCAGCGACGGCAGCTAAAAGCGAGAGGAAGCAAGTAATGCTTGCACCTTGACACTAAATGCTGCTTCACTAGACGCATCACACCACCCTGTGTACGCGCACACACACACACACACACACACACGCACGCACGCACGCGCACGCACACACACGCACCTTTGAGGGAATTACTACACCACGTGAGGCCCCTCATAACACCATCAGCCAGGGAATTACTACACCACGCCAGGTCACTCAAAACACCATCTGAGGGAACTACTACACCAACTGAGTTCCTCCTAACACCATCTGGGAGGGAGTTACTACACTACGAGTTTGCTGTTCAACACCTACATTAATCTGTACGTTCACTGTATGTTCCTTTACCTTTCTCTAATGAAAGCTTTTGTTAAACCACCAATGTATGTAATAAGTCACTTATGTCCTATGTATATTTTCAGCCTTCGGGCTGCAGAATTTTTTCAATAAACCTTTAATTATTATTATTATTATTTATTATTAAAAGCCACCCTACCCCCTACACCCCACACACACATGTACCCCCTCCCCCTATACACACACAAACCACCCTACCCCCTACACCCTGCCCAAACACACACAAAAACCCCCTTTCTCCCGTCTCCAACACACATGCACTCTCTTTCCCCCTCCCACACACACACACCCACCCACCCACACCCAGGCTCTTGCACCGCCTCTGACGAAAGTAACAATCTTATCAGGGACAGGACTGAGCAAGAGAGCCGCTAGAGAGCCTCAAGTGCTGCACCAATCAATACCGTCCTCATTTCTCCTTCGAGTGCACCTGGGTACCACCAATCTAAGGGAAAGATACTTTCCAAGAGGTTGAAAAAGTTCGAGGGTACATTCCAGTTCCAGGAGACTAGAAGAATGAAAAAATGCTTCGATAGAAAGTTGAAAGGGTTGTTGGAGGATACGTATCAGGTAGTTGATGGAAATGAAATGCGGTTCCAGGAGGTTGACAGATTTGGAGAAGATGTTCAAGGTGACGAAAGGATAAGAAAACAAGTTCCAGAAGCTAACTGAATGAGAGATGTGGTTCAGGAGCTTTGAGAAAGAAAAACGCATTTTTCAGGAGGCTGATAGAATGTACGTGAATTCTAAGAGGATACCTGTTACTGAATGACCGATGAAGTAGAAGGGAAATGAACTAAGTGCTTGGCGAGTCTATACCTTTGTCATCGCTACAGTGAACCCAGGTACAGTACCTGTAGTCTTGAGTGTCCAAGTCAAAATAAACCAACTGTTCTCAGGCAAGTTTTTGGGTTTCAGGTACGAGGGTTTGGAAAGTGCAACGCCTGGAAACTCTTGCCAAGAGGAACGGTAGTGGCATTATGCATGTAAACAAAAGGTGAGTGTGGGGATGAAGGAAGTTAGGGAGGCGTTGCAAGATATTTAAAGGGGAAGACGCGTTCCAGAAGACTCATCCCAAGGTGTTTTAATGAAAGGAGAACTTGTTCCAGAAGGCAGACAATAAAAATGCACTACATAACGTTGAATGGCCATGAGGAAACATTTTATTAGAGGTTGAACGAAGAAAGTTTAAAAAGGTTAGCGGAGACACGGCCCGGAGGTTTGAATGAGGTAAATAGCCGTTCCGGGAAGTTAAATAAAAGGATAACATATTATGAGTCTGAAAAAGTGGGAGACAACATCCAGGACAATACTACAGTAGCCAATAAGAGGAGGAAGTCAAATGTAGTTCACCAATTTTCAAAGACTAGAGAATTAAAGGTCACTGATTTTCGGCCAAAACCACCCACCTGTGAATGGGTAGCTAGCTTTACAACAGAGAAATTGAAAGTGATTTAGTGGAGTGTTTCCTTGCGTATATAACTTAGTATACTGTGTGCTGTAGCCACACTGTCCCTAACGTAAAGTTAAGCCCATGGGACGCACTTTCAAGGTTATTGTTTTCCATGACGCCAAAAGAAGGGTAATGGCAAATAAGGCAATTACCAGGAGGTTGATGAAAGGAGTAAAATAAGTTTAAGTAATGTGAAGAAAGATAAATGCCAATTACCAAAGAGTTTAAAAACGAAAGAAACCAATTTCCAGGAAGGTATTAACGTTATACTGTTATTACCACATTTCAGGAAGTAAGGTTAGTAATTCAAAGAACATTTCCTATTGGGGAGTAACCATAGAAATGAAAGCAATCCCCTTATGGAGAGAAAATATATACATTTAGTTAAAAAGATGCCTTCCGACTGAGAGCCTTGTGCTGACACTGACAAAGTTCCTGATTATGAAAGCCAACATAGTTTATTGTTAGCAGAGGATTCAGTTGTATCCAATATATGTTCGCCTGAGACTGTCACTTACCACGATATCCAAGACAAGCCTTTAACAATTCTTTCACGCTTCAGACAATATAAATTTTCTCTACTGTGGCTATACGCAAACTTAATGAACTAATTCTAAACTACTTGAGTAACGTAACGTAACTGTAAATTACTTGATTAACGTAATGTTATTTAGGGTTATAATGGACTACCTTTATACTCAGCAGTGAGGAAAATGTTACAGGGCAACAGGCGAACTTTTTTTGAAACTAACACATTGACGGCTTTCAAGCACCAGAGCAACTATAACTGAAATGATTGATCATTACACAAGCAAAATAATAACCGACGACTACTTTGGTTGAATTCTAAATAATTTTTTGCTTTCCCATATATCAGTTATAGTTATGTAATATTTTACAGTTAATAAATTGATAAGAAAAATCTATAATTGCGATAATATTTAACTGACTGATTCCCATAATATGATGTGGATTATCTCTTCACTTGCCTCCCACTTCTGACGAGGCCACGAAGACTTAGATGCTAATAAGGCTTTGTCAAGAGTCTGGCCAACACTAGGTGACGACATCTGCTCTGGTGGTCCCCGAGGTAGAGCCTCCTTAGTCATAGGTAACTTGCATAATATTATTTCCCTTACACGCACGCACACCTGGTAACATGTTTCAGATGCAAACATAAACTCTTAGAAACACTGACGGACAAATATCAATCAGCATAAGACCGACATAAGGGCGGAAGGTGATAAGGACGATAGATGCTTGACTCTCCCGGCCGCTGAGAAAAATCATCCAAGAGAAACAAAAATATTAAAGAAGTGACAAGATGTGTATGAAAGCCGAGTTAAAGGGAACGAAAATGGAATAAGTTTTAAGAAATATTTACGTGGTTGTAAGAACCGCATGATGGTCGGGCCTTTCCCTTATGGAGTCCCACCATCTCCTCCCTTTTCCTCTAATCTTTATTCACTCATTCCCTCCCTGTCCATTTCCTCTCCTCTCCCCTCTATTCAATACCTCCCTCTCCTCTTCGCTTTATTCATCCCTCCCTCCTTCCCTCCTCTTTATTACTCCCCCCTCACTCCTCTCTTTATTCTTACTCACACACCCCCGTCCCTCACCTCTTCTCTTTCTCTGTTCTTCACTATCCTCTTCAGGCTTCATCCACCATTAAGCTTCCGTCTTCTTCATTCGTGGGCTCCCAGGAGGTCCTCACGTCAGTCAGGCGCCGGACTTAATAGCTCTTAAAGGACATGAATACAAACGTCGCCAGCTGATCTACATACGAGCCCTCGGTAAAGCTTGGGGAAATGAGATTGTCGAGAGGGGGAGAGAATGAGGGTGCTGGAAGGGGGAGAGAATGAGGGTGCTGGAAGGAGGAGAGAATGAGGGTGCTGGAAGGAGGAGAGAATGAGGGTGCTGGAAGGAAGAGAGAATGAGGGTGCTGGAAGGAAGAGAGAATGAGGGTGCTGGAAGGAAGAGAGAATGAGGGTGCTGGAAGGAAGAGAGAATGAGGGTGCTGGAAGGAGGAGAGAATGAGGGTGCTGGAAGGAAGAGAGAATGAGGGTGCTGGAAGGAGGAGAGAATGAGGGTGCTGGAAGGAAGAGAGAATGAGGGTGCTGGAAGGAAGAGAGAATGAGGGTGCTGGAAGGAAGAGAGAATGAGGGTGCTGGAAGGAGGAGAGAATGAGAGTGCTGGAAGGAAGAGAGAATGAGGGTGCTGGAAGGAGGAGAGAGTGAGGGTGCTGGAAGGAAGAGAGAATGAGGGTGCTGGAAGGAAGAGAGAATGAGGGTGCTGGAAGGAAGAGAGAATGAGGGTGCTGGAAGGAGGAGAGAATGAGGGTGCTGGAAGGAGGAGAGAATGAGGGTGCTGGAAGGAAGAGAGAATGAGGGTGCTGGAAGGAGGAGAGAATGAGGGTGCTGGAAGGAAGAGAGAATGAGGGTGCTGGAAGGAAGAGAGAATGAGGGTGCTGGAAGGAAGAGAGAATGAGGGTGCTGGAAGGAGGAGAGAATGAGGGTGCTGGAAGGAAGAGAGAATGAGGGTGCTGGAAGGAGGAGAGAATGAGGGTGCTGGAAGGAAGAGAGAATGAGGGTGCTGGAAGGAAGAGAGAATGAGGGTGCTGGAAGGAAGAGAGAATGAGGGTGCTGGAAGGAGGAGAGAATGAGGGTGCTGGAAGGAAGAGAGAATGAGGGTGCTGGAAGGAGGAGAGAATGAGGGTGCTGGAAGGAGGAGAGAATGAGGGTGCTGGAAGGAGGAGAGAAAGAGGGTGCTGGAAGGAGGAGAGAATGAGGGTGCTGGAAGGAAGAGAGAATGAGGGTGCTGGAAGGGGGAGAGAATGAGGGTGCTGGAAGGAGGAGAGAATGAGGGTGCTGGAAGGAGGAGAGAATGAGGGTGCTGGAAGGAGGAGAGAATGAGGGTGCTGGAAGGAGGAGAGAATGAGGGTGCTGGAAGGGGGAGATGAGGTGCTGGAAGTATGAGAGAATGAGGGTGCTGGAAGGAGGAGAGAATGAGGGTGCTGGAAGGAGGAGAGAATGAGGGTGCTGGAAGGGGAAGAGAATGAGGGTGCTGGAAGGGAGAGAATGAGGGTGCTGGAAGGGGGAGAGAATGAGGGTGCTGGAAGGGGAGAGAATGAGGGTGCTGGAAGGAGGAGAGAATGAGGGTGCTGGAAGGAGGAGAGAATGAGGGTGCTGGAAGGAGGAGAGAATGAGGGTGCTGGAAGGAGGAGAGAATGAGGGTGCTGGAAGGAAGAGAGAATGAGGGTGCTGGAAGGGGGAGAGAATGAGGATGAAAGATGAAGGGAGGGAGGGAGGATGAGAAAAGGAGTAAGGGAGAAAGAGGGATAAAGTAAGGAAGAGGAAGAGTGGAGAAAAAAGGAGTCGTTGTGAAGATATATATATATATATATATATATATATATATATATATATATATAGAGAGAGAGAGAGAGAGATCCCTCTACCACCCACCCCCCCCCCACCATCACACACATACACAACGTCTGGCGCAGTACAAGTTATCTTTTTTTTTTTTTTTTTTTTATTGGGCACTCCCCTACATCATCGTGTAAGGTGAAGCGCAGAAGCGTTTACAGCGCCCAACAGGGAAGCATGCTAAGTTCATGCTTGCCTGTATGTCTCATGAGTTAAGGGCGTAGAAGCCTGAAGAGTCAAGGGCGTGGAAAGCCTGAAGAGTCAGTGGTTTATGTCATTAAGTTATTGGAAGCTCCAACAACTTTCCCTGAATACGAATTCGCAACTTTCGACTTACAACAGGTACCTACTTTACTGCTAGGTGAACAGGGACTAATGGGGGCTAGGAAGTAAGTCCAAACAACTTCCACCGGCCCGGGAATCGAACCCGTGACATCTCGCTCGCTAGGCAAGAACGGTACCGCTTCTACCACCGATACAAGTTATCTTCAGAAAGTTATATCAGTGTTATCACCCCGGGGTCGCACAAACATAATTTATGTATCACTTAAGAGCGTCATATCGCAGCTCTAAACTCGGGAGAACATACAACGATATTTCGCCCCGGATATTTAGTAGTTTGCGTCGCCAGTATTCAAGTTGGGATATCACAGCCACCCAACTGATGTGGCCGTGTGTCTTATGTTGTTGTTGGGTCATGGTAGTTTACAAAGATTGGACCTGCAAATATTTAGCTCCTTAATGATTTGGTAGAATACATTTGTTTATTATGGCTGGCTGTGTTGGTCTACACTAAGACTAACATGGACTGGCTGTATTGTTGTTTTACATTAAGACTGACCTCCAGTAGATTGTTGTTCTACACTAAGACTAACATGGACTGGCTGTATTGTTGGTCCACACTAAGACTGGTGCTGACCGAGTGGCGTTCCGGCGATTTTCTTTTCAAACCACACAGTATACACTATAAAAAAGAAGAAGTTATTCACGACTTGTGGTTTACACTAGTATATTGAACAACTACAGTAGAAATTTACTATTGATGTTTACACAATCACACACAAACAGGGTAAACGCAAGCGCGCGCGCACACACACAACTTTTTCAATAAACCGTTAATTATTATTATTATTATTATTATTATTATTATTATTATTATTATTACACACACACACACACACACACAGTCTGTTTATTTTATCTCTTTACAGCATATCTTTTAACAGCAGGTGGAGGATCATTGCTTTCCAAATAATTCAAGAAATAGACATTTTCACTGGTAGTTTCTCTTGGCTCTTTCATCAAAATTAACACCAAGTGAACACACCCTGGAAAGCTTTCACGACCGAATATAATGCAAATGAAGCACAGCCTCGCCTGCCACACTCTCCCACCGACATATCTGACTGCACTCGCATATTCTATTGCTCAAGAGCAATACAAATATATGTTCACTCTCTCTATAATTCAACGAGTAACGAGTATAATTTCTTTGTACTTATTACTATGACTTAGACATATGAACAAATATATTAGATGGTACCGCTGACAGCCCAAATGTTAAATATCAGTCAGTAAGATTTTTTTCTTTGAAATTGCTGCCACACAATACGTCTTTGATGTTTATCATTAAGAACCACCAGCCCTCCCCCCATCCCTTCCAGCAAGTAGGCTGTCTCTCCCCAAGTCTTCTTCCCTTCTCTTTCCCTACCGTCTTCCCTTCCATTTCCCCGGTGAGTGGTCTTGTGCCTCACAAGGTGAGTTGGACCTCTCGTAGTTACTTTATTCAGCGTCACAATAAAGTAAGACAATAAAAGACGCTTGAAAGTTTCACTTGCAATTTTTTGGGACGAGAGAAAATGTGTACTGTACTGAACTTGATAAATCGCCGAGTTTATTCTTGGCTGTGTTAAGCTTACTTACTTCAGAATCCAGAGAAAAGATTCTTAAGACTAAAGTGTACTGAACTACAGCTATTCATCTCCCTTAAGAATTCCTAAGTCTTTGATCAAGACTCCTTCCTGTTAAAAAGTTTTCATCCCTGTACAGAACGCCTTTCTTTTCAGGACACCAGCTCTCCTGGCTATCAGGACTACATCCTCGCTGGAGACAGAAACAAAAACAGCATCATTCGCCTTTCCGGGATTGTGTGTGTGTGATATTAAAAAAAAGTTTCGTTGTATAGTGTAATTAAATGTATGATCTTTTCTCCATCTTCCTTTGTTGGTCGTCTTCTCCTTAGTGTGTCGGGTTTCCGTTTGTCATCCACAGAACACCAGTAACTGCGTCGTTGATGAATGATGTAGTTGTGAGTTCCAGAAGAATATTTCATTACACAACGAGAACTAGAAAATTGGACTCTTAAAATGCCACAGTGAAGAGAGAAGATCGAGGAGCGGCGTCATCACCCACGACTATCGAGCCAAGTGTTCACATCCCAGAAGAGGAGGAAGAGGATGAGCGTTTATAATGACAACGTGTCATTTCTTAGACCACTTCTTTACGCCGTTGTCCTCCCGCGAATGGAAGTAGGGGAGACGGAAGAGGAGGAAGAGCTAAAAGTGACTGGGCGTACCGAGCTGAGACGGATGAAAACGGATAGAGAGTGGGTAAAGGTCCGGAAGATTAAAAAAGAAGAAGAGGAAAGTGGGAGTAAACGACGGTTTTCTTTCTGAAGTTAATTCTCTATCTTCATCCTCATCGTCTGACAGTTTCACACACCTCATTAAGTTCTCCTACCCTTTTTTTATTAGCGCCTAACACTTTCAAATACAACTCACTTAAATTTAGCCTTGTCTACTGAATCACAAACACTTACACACACCTGACTACCCTCACGAACACACCTGTCCATCCAGACAACTCTATACATCTGGTTAGGTTATTTAAGCTACCAACTGGCGTCTCCATACACCTATGTTATTCACCTACTAACACTCAGACACCTCCACATCTACCCACTGATACATTGGCAAACCCACACACCTGACTATTGTTTTCAATCATAGGCTGACAACTTCACACACCTGTTTGAGAGCAGCTAAACACCAGCTGACACCTGACGCTCCAGTACACTTGACTAACCTTATCTACACTCCCATTAATACACTGACAGCTCCACACAGCTTACCAAGTCATCCAAACACATCTCATTATTTCCTTCTTACAAGATGTTGGTCTGCTGAGCCTTGGCGTCAAAGCCGACAGATTTTCTCAAAATCTGCAATTGAGATACATATTTCTTGAAAGAACTTGTGTGTCACCTTAAAACTCACGAATCTAGGTGACATCCTTAATAACTCATATCATTGTATCATAGCTGGATTATCGTCATACTCGATTCCGAGTGACAGCAAAGTAGTAGTGTGTGTGTGTGTGTGTGTGTGTGTGTGTGTGTGTGTGTGTGTGTGTGTGTGTGTGTGTGCGTGTGTGTGTGTGTGTGTGTGTTTATTTATAATTTACCTACAACCATGATATAAGATTTTAATGCATACTGACAACTCAAACAGTTTTCCTTCACCATGTGTTGTTTATCTCTTTCATTTGTGCAAAGTTTTCACCTAAGGATGAATTTATAGACATTCTTCTGTATTTATATAACATGACCCAGATACCTTAGAGAGCACCCCCACTTAAGGATCACAGTTGGTGGGTGTACTTCAAGCACGCGATGCCGGAGACTAATGTCAGGAATCGGTTCACACGGCCTGAGTGGCATCATAAATGGGCTTTGGTAATGTTTCGGAATCTCCTTTGAAGTCCAGCCAATGAGAAATCAGGGAACTCCACTCTCGAACATCCAGACAAACGAGACAGCAGGAAAACTATTATCTAGTATTTTGTTTACACAGTTTAATGCGTAGTCTCCAGAGAAGAGGTGAACAAACTTGTTTTCTGGAGACCCACATTAGAAGTAGTTAAGACTTGGGCGAGTGAGACAAGCACAACCTACCTGAAGTCACATGAGATGAAGATTGAACTGGCCAAAATTTAGTTCTGTCCCTAATGACGTCCGTATAACTACCACGAGGAGCAAATTTAATGTTAGGTATATGGGTTCATCAAAGACAATTTCCTTTTGAACAGACGCAGTAGAATCCATATTGTTATCTCATGGCATTTGTAAATACTGAATTCCCCGCTGGGCCTCGCTGCTTGTCGACGGAGCACAGGGACTGTCACGCTGATGAATGATGTATGTGGCGGCTCCAGGTGAATATAACAGGCCAAACTGATCGAAAAAATCTGACTAACATGTCACTGTGTGTGTGTGTGTGTATGAGAGAGAGAGAGAGAACGGGGGAATAGAAACAGTGACGTTCAAAGTAGGTTTATGTATTAAAATCAACACACCATACACCTCACCAGCACCAGTGTACCATACACCTCACTAACACACCTCACTAACACACCTCACCAACACACCTCACCAACACACCATACACCTCACCAACACCAGTGTACCATACACTTCACTAACACACCATACACCTCACCACACTTATCATTCACTTCTTTACACTTACTAATGTCTACATACACAACCCAAAATTTCATCACTTTCCCCAGCATTTAGAGTACTCGACAAAGAAATTGTCAACACCCTTCCACGCCACTCGTGATGAACAAAAAAAAAATACATAAAAAATTGAAACGTGTACTGTACTCACCAACCAGTTAGTAGTCAATAGGCTGCCCCTTCATCTTTACTAGTATACACTTCCTCAGACGTCGAAAAACAGACTGAGATAGATTCTTGAGGAGCTCAGGGTCCGAATTAGTCCACTCTTCACGGATTGCAACCTCCAGTTTTGGAATTGACGACGCATCCCTCCCCTTCAGACTGTCAGACAAACACTAGCCACGAGGCACGGCTTACGCCGCTTACTGCCTCGATGCACGGCTTACGCCGCTTACTGCCTCGAGGCACATCAACATCTCTTGAACCCCTGCCAGACCAACGACAACTGCTGTGATTTGCTCACAAGTGGTAGGGACTATGACCAGTTTCCGTCAGAGCATTAGTCGTTCGGCCCCCTCCTGCCTGCTTCTTTGTCGAGTGCTACGATTCACTGTACTCCCAAATACACCTTGAACTTCACCACACCCATGCACTTACACCCCACTAAACGTATCACAACAGTTGTATAGACACATACTACACCATCGTCGCTGTATTACGTGCCGCTCCCACTCCCTAATAGCCAGGCATCTCTCCACCATCTTTGTAACAATGTTTTTATTTACAGATAAATGAGGAGGACGTCGTGACTGAGTGGGTGATAGTGATGAGCTCACTGGAACAAGGAAAAAACAGTGCTTCAGATCCTCTCCACCTGACCTCGGGTCCCATGCGGGGTCTGGCTGAAAGGACTGAAGTGATAGGAAGTGTGTGTGTGTGTGTGTGTGTGTGTGTGTGTGTGTGTGTGTGTGTGTGTGTGCGCGCGCTCGTTTATCGTCTCTTTATTGTTTACATTTCACTTCTCTCTTTCCACCTTTCTAATATTCCTCCCTCAATCCCTGCTCATATTCCTCCTCTTTCTCCTCCTCTCCCTCTTCACTTCCCCCCTCTCTTCCTGCTGTCGAGAATGCTTTGCTGCACTAATTTCATCCGAGACGTGTCTAAATTGCTTTCACATTTTTGGACGGGCAGTGACACACATCAGAGGCAGCGCTTGACTGTGCTCTCTAGTGATCTTCTGTACCACGTTTTGGGGAAATACTTTTAAACTCATCACATGTGTCGTTTGGATTTAAAACTATTACTTTCTATCAGACGCATTAATTTTTGTCTAATTGTCCTAATAACTTTTATATTCATGCCATTATCATTTTGAAGAGCAGTGTTGTGTTTGCAATTCCTGTCGTTTTAAATGAATATATTTATGGAAGGTAAACGTTGCACTGAACATCACAAACATATTTTATGTCCTAACCTAACCTAATCTGACCTAACCTAACCATGCACTCTATAGTGGCCAGTTGTATTTTGTTTAAGATATGCAAAATTTCGTGCAAAATTTCCTTAAATTCACAAAAAGAGACAAAGTTTCTTGACGACGCAGGACACAGGCAACACAATTCTGACGCATAAATTCATAATGATCGTCCGGTTACTAGCTAGCTCCCCACTGTCATATCACGAAACAGACGACAAATATAGGTGACAATTTGTGGCCGGTTATACAAGTGGAAATTAAGTACGTGAGGTTAGGTTAGGTTAGGTTTTTTCTTAATGAAAGAAGTGAATGTATTGCTTGATCTATCTAACATATTGTCTGGAAATGGATGTTTATGGTCATTATCCGCCACACTTGGATGGAGGTCTGGATATGCAGGTCTATCCAACTTCATTCAGTACCAACTTAGTCACACTAAGTAAGGACACAACCCTCGACCTTATAAACATCTGAACACGACCACCAGCTAAACAACCCTCCTTAACATGACCAACAACCCACAACCTTAACAACAACACGACCCTGGATGACATCACAACACAATCTTCTACAACATGACCCACGATAACACACCCCTCGTTACATGACCCTTGATAACACGACCCTTGATAACACGACCCTTGATAACACGACCCTTGATAACACGACCCACGATAACACGACCCACGATAACATGACCCTCGATAACACGACCCACGATAACATGACCACGATAACACAGCCCTCATTAACATGACCCTCGATAACAACCCACAACAACATAACTCACGATAACACAACCTACGATAGCGCTACAACCCATAAGCCTACAACACCAAGACTCTCATTTGTGCTTACATGGTTGTCGAGGGACGACAACACCACCTGTGGATAATGAATCACTTCAGGAGGGGAAAAAGGAGGGATTGAAGGGTAGATGGGAAGGTGAAGGGTAGATGGGAAGGTGAAAGAGAAGGGTTAAAGTAGAATAGAGACTTGAGGTGAATATAGTGAGATGGCGAATGTAGTAGAAAATATATAAGTGAAGAAAGGAGGAAAGGAAGAAGGCTGTGAAGAAAGAGGGAGTTGAGGGGGGTGAGGGGCAGAATAGAAGGCGAGGGAGACGATAATTTACTGTATAGAGGTTAGTGGGCGTGTGTATGTGTTAATGATAAGGGCGTGTGTTACAGGTGTTACATGATATACCTTTATAATGGAGGACGGTGTTGAGTTAAGTGTGTTTCATAACATTTATAAAGATTAATTAATCTCGTTGTAATGTTCTCCTAAACTGATATTTTGCTTTTCATTAATCGTAGACTTTCACCCCTCTGATTCTCACATACTATCAACCTCTCACCTGTTCTTACACTGCTCCTCACCTACATTAAGCTGTTATCCTTCATCCACTCCTCTTCTACCCCCGGGAAGTGAACGACTTGACTCATTAGTCGTGACGACGTCTCCATTCCTCGCTTGGATGTCTGTCCTCACAGTGGCAATTTAGAGTCGCATTCTCGAGTAGTTTCTCAGAGTATAATCTCGCATTCACTTGGGGGCCGTCACATACATCATTCATCAGCTTCCCAATTGCTGGTGCTTCGATGTCTGCTGAGGGAGGCCTGACATACATTAAGGTGGACACAGCCGGCGAGGACACCCAAAGAAAAAATATATATGTTATCGTATTGGTGAACTTGCTGATAAGGGAAAATGTGGAGGACTCTCCCGGCGGCTGTTGGTCAACAATCCGGAGGAGTATGAGAGACTCTCAGAATTAGGGAGATCCTGTTAAGAAGACGAGAGTCCTTGGTGAGAAAAAATCCTGTTAAGTGATGAAAAATCTTCAGAGGAAGAAGTAGTTATTAAGGCCTGAATGATTTATTAACCCCATTTTAGCGGAAGTCAACGAACATAACGAGATGAGGGACGAGGCTTGCACCGACCCACACCCTCACCTGTAGTGTATGCCTGCACCTAGAGCAGTCACCCCTTAAAAATCTCAGGTAAAAGTCGTATCTTTAAACATGGGAAAAACCGGATTTAATTTTTCAGATGGTTTGCTAGTACATGACCTGTAATATCCTGATATATGAGTTTCTCCGAGTATTTGAACTTTCAGGGTTTTGGATGCGTAAAGCAGATTATCAAACACCATCATTACTCGTTGGGAAGTTTCATAAATAGCTTGGCCACATATATGAGCGATAAAGTTACCTTACATGGGTCACACTTCTGCTTCCTTCATTCTAATGTTCTTGAGGGGATTGATCTTTTTGAAACGCTTCCTTAAATTTACATCACCATTCTTATTGATCTTACTTCTCTCTCTTTACGTCTCATGCTAACACCCCCACCCTCCTGTCTTTCATTGTCCTCACGTCTCATGCTAGCACCCCCATCCCCTGTCCTCCATTGTCCTCACGTCTGATGCTAACACCCCCCACCCTCCTGTCCTCCATTGTCCTCACGTCTCATGCTAACACCCCCACCCTCCTGTCCTCCATTGTCCTCACGTCTCATGCTAACACTCCTCACCCTCCTGTCCTCCAATGTCCTCACGCACACAGCCTTAAGCTGCTATTTGTCATCCAACTCTCTCCTACCCTCGGGAACGTGAACGTCTTGACTCACTAGACCTGGCGGGCGGCATGTACACTCCTCGTCTGTATATCTGTTTTCACAATACAATTTAGAGTCAGATTCTCAACCAATGTCTGGTGTATAATCCTTCATATCATCTGGGGAAGTCACATGCAATCATTCATCAACGTCATAGTCGGGGAAGATAACCCAGACACAGTGAAGAGACGAACAAAGAGAAACACGAAAAATCATGATACTTGTGAATGATACTCGTCGACGTCTCACGCAGCGACTGTTGATCAATGACCCGGAAGAAACGATTGTTCTCTGTTTTGTTGGAGTTTGAGACACTCAGGAGGAGAGAGATCCTGTCAGGTTGGTGAAAGCTGCAAGTGACAAAATAGGCTATGTCAAGGAAAGAAAGAAAGTTAAGAAAAGGAAACCCTTGTGAAACACTTGTAATTTGATTTTAGAGAAATAATGTATGTTTCACCATATTTTAACTCAAAGTAATGTTAACGAATATATAACACAAACGGTGCATTTAAATTTTAGTTTTTACTCTTCAATCAAAGAAAATATTAAAGACTTGATCATATGAACGTATGGAATGCAGCTCAGTAGACAAGAGACAGCCCCAAGGAACAGTGAAAAGGGGGTAAATGGAGAAGAAAAGGGGGACAGAGAAAATAAGACAGGGTTAGGGAACTATCTAATGAGAGAATATGAGAAGGAATGGCTGTCTGTTGAGATGAGGTCCCCAGGTGCAGACTGCAGACAATAAAAGAAACATGTTGTACTCCCTGTTCTATGTCTCTGTAGGTCGTGGTCAGTAATATATTTCCTTTGGTATTTTTTTCAGAACCTATGGATGCACAGTTCACACTTATATACCATTTAGTAGTAGATATATCATTGACTCTCTTCAGATTAATACCAGCGAAGCATCCAACAGCCTTCACTTATTAGCTGGTGGAGTGGGGGGTAAATCGGCGCAACCAGTTACTTTTAAGACAGAAAGCGAGAGCTGTATTAACTCGGCTGTGGAGCGGGATAGTATATTTAAGTCTGTATGCTAAAACTAGAAAGTACACATCACAATAACAATACCCAGAGCGTTATAACGATGCATGTTACACAGTCTATAAGGAAGTGCAAAAAAAAAATATTTTGAACCTAAGACAACAACGACTAACTGGTCGATGTTTTCTTTGGTGAGATTGAGAGAGAGGCGCCCATGATGAAAGTGAATGATAAATTTACTTTTACTACACCACCTGGAACAAACTCAGAACCTGTTCCAGTACTAGACCCACGGAATCAGTTCTAGTTAAGACCAGCGTTATATATTGCATTAGGAAATAATCAAAATTTGGAGGTCCGGACACTTCAGAAATGTTGCCTCTGGAACACGGCCCAGCCAAAGCATTTCACCAGAAAACAATATTGGATCCTATTTTGGGCAGACGACCATGTCTAACTTCACTCTGTACCCAAAAAACATTTTGTCTTTGGTTTTTGAAGCAGACAATACAGACAGGATCTGCTAACCTATGGTCTGTGAAGACCGATGGTAAAGACGAGCATCTCGACTTCCGGCTCCTTCAAGTTGACAAACCCTTACACATAAAGGGATGTTGTATAATGCACGAGGGAGAAAGATACGTGTAACTGTCGCCTAAGAAGAGTCGCCGAGTAAATTACATTTCTTTTTAGTTTGCAAGAAAATTAGTAAATTGTTTTGTAATTTTCTTGATAATAAGGATCATCATTCACCATTCATGTCTTGTGATTCTATATGTTCTACTTCAGCTGTAATACTTAAGAGAGTAGCTGGTGATATATTATTGAAGGAGGAATTAAAATGTTATTTTTTCCTCGTCCTGAAACGCCTGAATGGAATTTTGGTATTTAATGAACCGTTTAATTAGGGATGTCTAGCAGCGTTGTCATCTTTATCGATGATGAATATTAAGGTTAATATTTGTTCGAGGGTGACCAGGAAATGTCATTGTGTAATCTAGAGCGATCATGAGGGATATTTTGCGAAAACTTTGAATAAAAATTGTGAACATTAACTTGCAAATCTAAAAAAAAAAAAGATACTCCATTCACGGTGATGCTGGACAAAGTCTCACTGTTGTTACTCTAGAGCAGGGGTCACCAAACTACGGCCCGCGGGCCGGATCCGGCCCGCGACGTCAGCTCATCAGGCCCGCCGACGGTACTTGAATTTGCTTGATAAAACGTATGGAACACGAGACGTTGTGATACAATTTAAATTAAAATATTATGCGGCCCTCGCTCGCCATTCTTTCAGTTATCCGGCCCACTGTGAAAAAAGTTTGGTGACCCCTGCTCTAGAGTCTAGAACTCTAGATGAACAGTTCTGGTTAAAATTTCCCATGCTCCCTCACTTCCCTCTACTCTGCCTTCCCTCTTTCACCTCACACATCCTCCTCCACCTGCTCCCTCTATTTACCTCCCCTTCCTTCATCTCACACCTCCCCCTTCCCCCTCCCACATTACAATTTCCTTCATTTTACAAACTTTTTGGGATATTTATTTGTATTACAATGACAATAAAAAACAAGATGTCTTTACTTACCACTTCAGAGTTAACTGCCAAGAGAGTAGATCAGGACAGCACTAACAACAGATGGGGTATATCCAGGCTTACTTTGCCTTCCTTCTCCTTACTTTACTTAATCCTCTACCCCAGTGCTCGGACTGTTAGCCTCTTTGGCGGTCGGTCACGCCTCTGTTACGCACTGTTGGCAAGTATTAGGCATACACTGGCTCCTGAATGTATCTGTACCTGCGCCAGTGTTGGTCAAGTCAAGTCTTGAATGAGCTTACACTCGGTGCCATCACAACACTCTCTGGCAGGTAATACTACCTTTACATGACAACAGTGACACATGTGATGCAGTAATACTACCTTTACATGACAACAGTGACACATGTGATGCAGTAATACTACCTTTACATGACAACAGTGACACATGTGATGCAGTAATACTACCTGGATATGACAAGTGACACATGTGTTGCAGTAACACTGGTGCTGCATTTGTTATATTTTTGCTCCTTTTATCATTCCTTGTAACAAGGCTTCATAGTTCGTAATCATTTGCTTCATCTTTGCACAAAATTTGCACATTTTAACAATGCATACAACACTCTAACTGAACAAATACTCTCTTCCAAAGTAACATTCCGATTACATGAAACACGCAGTAATGTGATTGACAAGAGTAACGGCCAAAAATTGCTTTAATAAACAACAAGGAAAAAGTGTTTAACAAAGTCTTAATTGTTCCGGGAATATTCATCTAGTACAGCAACAACTAAAAGTTATGATTAGTTCTGCAGTCTTCAACAGTCGCGTTTAATAGGGAAAAAACAAGTATTATATATTATTCCTTGATGACCGAGTAAGGATGCTACATGATAATTAACGAATGTCTTTAAAGTTTATTGATGTATCGAGTGGCAGAAGAGAGAGGAGGTCAAGCGTGAAGAGAGGATGAGGGGTCAGCTGTGCGGGAAGAAGTGTGATCGGGAAGCTGAAAATTACAAGGATGGCGAGGAGGAGTTGAGGAGATGAAGGTAACAGAATAATGTTAATAAAGGATGCTGGAATATTAAATATAACGAGCAAGTCATCTGAGTTAACTTACAAATAAAGGGATTGAATTTCATCAGAAAGTTGATCATAAATGACGAAACAGAAAAAGACAGAAGGGATACTGAGCTGAAGGCGTGGAGTGGAGGAAGACTGAACGTAAGTACTGTACTGAGTAAGTGATAGAAAATTTGGCTTTACGCTGAATTTCGACAATGAAGAATGGAGAACAAGAGATGGTAGAGGTACTGTAGACACCCAGTACCAGAGAACCTTGGCGCCTTACTTTTATTTGTTCTACATTGTATTCTCATCAACAGCAGCAAGGGGGATCTGTGATGGAGTTGATCTCTGCATCATCATTGCTCCCTCACCCACGGTGGTCCCGTCAACTGTTTGTATAATGATTCCGTGATGAAAGAAGATGGTGGGGTGATTCCTAGTTTGATGGTGGTAAGAGGGAGGCAGTGCTGCAATAGTGAAGGTGTTGAGAGGGAGGCAGTGCTGCAATAGTGAAGGTGTTGAGAGGGAGGCAGTGCTGCATTAGTGATGGTGATGAGAGGGAGGCAGTGCTACATTAGTGATGGTGTTGAGAGGGAGGCAGTGCTGCATTAGTGATGGTGTTGAGAGGGAGGCAGTGCTGTATGAGTGATGGTGATGAGAGGGAGGCAGTGCTGCATTAGTGATGGTGTTGAGAGAGAGGCAGTGCTACATTAGTGATGGTGTTGAGAGGGAGGCAGTGCTACATTAGTGATGGTGATAAGAGGGAGGCAGTGCTGCATTAGTGATGGTGTTGAGAGGGAGGCAGTGCTGCATTAGTGATGGTGTTGAGAGAGAGGCAGTGCTACATTAGTGATGGTGTTGAGAGGGAGGCAGTGCTGCATTAGTGATGGTGATGAGAGGGAGGCAGTGCTACATTAGTGATGGTGTTGAGAGGGAGGCAGTGCTGCATTAGTGATGGTGTTGAGAGGGAGGCAGTGCTGCATTAGTGATGGTGATAAGAGGGAGGCAGTGCTACATTAGTGATGGTGTTGAGAGGGAGGCAGTGCTGTATGAGTGATGGTGATGAGAGGGAGGCAGTGCTGCATTAGTGATGGTGTTGAGAGGGAGGCAGTGCTACATTAGTGATGGTGATAAGAGGGAGGCAGTGCTACATTAGTGATGGTGTTGAGAGGGAGGCAGTGCTACATTAGTGATGGTGATAAGAGGGAGGCAGTGCTGCTTTAGTGATGGTGATAAGAGGGAGGCAGTGCTACATTAGTGATGGTGATAAGAGGGAGGCAGTGCTACATTAGTGATGGTGTTGAGAGGGAGGCAGTGCTGCTTTAGTGATGGTGATAAGAGGGAGGCAGTGCTACATTAGTGATGGTGTTGAGAGGGAGGCAGTGCTGCTTTAGTGATGGTGATAAGAGGGAGGCAGTGCTACATTAGTGATGGTGTTGAGAGGGAGGCAGTGCTACATTAGTGATGGTGATAAGAGGGAGGCAGTGCTGCTTTAGTGATGGTGATAAGAGGGAGGCAGTGCTACATTAGTGATGGTGATAAGAGGGAGGCAGTGCTACATTAGTGATGGTGTTGAGAGGGAGGCAGTGCTGCTTTAGTGATGGTGATAAGAGGGAGGCAGTGCTACATTAGTGATGGTGTTGAGAGGGAGCCAGTGCTGCATTAGTGATGGTGTTGAGAGGGAGCCAGTGCTGCATTAGTGATGGTGATAAGAGGGAGGCAGTTCTACATTAGTGATGGTGTTGAGGCAGGACAGCGTCATTCTCAACGTGGATAAGGGGAGACCGTACAGTATTGATAGTGATAAACGAAGAGTGTTGTAAAATGATGGTGTTGGCTGTTGTGTGGCGATGATTATATTCGTAGTGGAAGATGACACTATAAGACTTGAGTAAAGAAAAGTTTATGCCACAGCGGTAGTGAAAACAGTGTTGTGGCACGAAGAGGCGAGGACAATGTTAAATGAATAGCTTGAGGTTGGATATACTGCACACGCATAATCTTGTGAATGCAAGGTTTAAGCGCGGAGGTGAGTCATTGTACTACGTTGTATGTGAAATATTGTGTATCTCTTTTTGTATAGAGTTGCATTTATAATATAACAAAGCTCCTTCTAGACATAATCTCGTTCAAGGTCCATATATGTCTGTTCTATCTCAGCAGACCTCTAATGGCTCTCTCACTTCATAGCACTAGTTTAGAGCTACTTTTTTTAATAATTTCGCAATGTATAGTCTAACTTTCTTCTGAAGCCGCGGCATGTATCAATGGTGAGCGCCATAGTCGTTAAGCTGTAGAATGAGGGAATCCCAATACACAATAAGGAGGAGACGGGTAGCGAGGAAGAGATCTTGGTATTGGCGATGTTGCCGGTGAAAAATATTGGTCGACGTCTCACGTAGCGGCTTTTGATCAATGATGCGAAGGAGGCGAGTGTTTCCTATTTTGTTAACGCCAGAGTGACTCCCAGGAGGAGAGTGTCCGGACAGGGATTGAGATATTCATGACAGCAGAAAAAGTTGCTTTAAAAGCTCTGAGACTCCCAGGTCTGACATGGCCTGCCAAAGGCTGAAAATCCTAAGATAGTGAGTAATGGTGACGAGCAGTCTGACATACTTGTGACATCAACAAGATTTTCCCTGTGACATTTAACGTCAATAAACATAAGTGAAACTAAAATCATTCAACTCGTTTTTCACAGTTTTATAATATTTTCAGGTCGTCGTCAGTGGCGGAGGAAACTTCCCAGCGACATTGAAGAATTTCTTCATCATATTTTGTGTCACTGAATAAAGTCATGATGGGGACCCTTGTGAGGAACAGGGAAGGAGTAAAAACGGCGAGCAGAAGGAAAAACGAGAGATAATAGGGAATGGCAAGAAGAGGATAGAGAGGACGGGAAAGAGAGGCGGAGAGTGAGGATAAGAGCTTGCTACTGACCTCTCTTGGCACAGTACATAAATGATGTGATATATGATTCCACCACTACATTATTACCTCTCCCACTCCCGGTCACAATAAACATGCTCTTATACTCCTATTTTTATGTATGTATTTTTATGTATGAAAATGAACGAGATAGAGGGATTTAATCTGTACAATGGAGGATTATTCTGAAGGCAACTAAATCAGACGCTAATGTAATAACACATCATTAAGCGCTCTCTCTTTTGTCATTTCAATCAGACGAAAAATTTACCCAAGGTGTGTGATAGCTGCAGAAACAATTGATTCCTCATAAATACATTCTCGCCAGCATAAACAAAGTAAGAAATAATAAGTGATGACATTAGGATAATTTCTTTTGTTTAATAAGAATCTTCACTTCTACATCAACACATCAGCCATCACTCTCAGCTCGGTCACAACCTGTAATCCTAACACTTTCTCTCGTCGTCATCACTATCAACTCGACCTCAGAGCTTAGTGAGTTGCCAAGGCTTAATTCGGTCTCACTCCTGGCAAGGGACAACACAATTTGCGCTGGCTGGTCCCTCGCCCTCGCCCACCTCGGAATAATTTAAGGAACTTCAAGTCCACGGTGGATTCAGCAGCTACTGTGGTGCGAGGCTGCTCTTCTCTTTGTGCTTTTTTAGTCAGTAAAATAAACGCACACACACACACACCCACCCACACATTTAGAGACACAACCAACTATTCCCCTTCTCTCACCCTTTCCCTCAAACACACAAGACCCGCGCGTGCAGGGGTGGATCTGTGGCTCTGTTTTTATCCCTCATCATCATTGCCCACTCACCCATGGCTGTCCCGTAAACTTTGTATGAATAAACACTTTGTAATGGAGATAGTGTGATCCCCTGTGCCCAATTTGATGACTAATGCGGAGGGAAGACAATGCTATAATTCTGGCCGTGGAAATTTAGGAGGACAAAACAATGCAATGCCTGCAGTGGTGGTGGTGGTGGTGAGGCAGGCGAGGAAGGAGAGTCATACAGCCATACTGAATTGATATATAAGATCTTGGTATCCGGAACAAGAGGAATTAATAAGGGAGTGAGGGGTTGTGTTTGAGTTAGTACAACACAATAGAGACTCAGAGGAAGGGTTTGGTACAAGAGTTCAGTTATATACAGTATACGAGAAGATGGATGGAGGTATATTATTGGGAAAAGGTAACACTAAATCTTAAAAGAATTAATCTTGCCTTAATGCTGCCATAACTTACACCCTAACCTACTTACCTTCTACCGCCTCCCCATTACTGTATCCTCACTCTCACGAGTGCAACAACTTACTCTTTCTTAACCCAGTATTCTGGCTTACTCATCATTCTGTTTTGATACTTGAGATAATAGCCTTAGCGACGCCTTTCCTTCCACTTACAGCTGCGGATCTAGTATCACTTGTCAAATTAATCGTTGTAATATTCGCCATAGAATCATCCTACCTCACCCACAGAACCTGAACGATTTGGCTCATTCGTCCTGTCAATGTCTACTCCTCGCTTCAGTGTTACTGTGGAGTTGTAATTTCAAGCAGTTTCTCAGCGTAATAACCCGGCATTCATTTTGGTTCGCCATATACATTTTTCCAGCAGTCGGCCGAGGGAGACTCAACACACACGGAGGCGGAGACAGCAAGCGAGGAAGACGAGAAAAGGTCGTGACAGTGAAGTTGTTGGTGAAAAATATTCCTTGACGTCTTACGCTGCGGCTGTTGATCAACGATCCGGAGGAGGCGAGTGTTTCCTGTTTTCTTGCAGCCTGAGCGACTCCTAAGAGGTAGTTTAGAGCAGTGACTGAGAAATTCTTGGAAAAAGCGCAAACACTTACAAAACATACATGCAGACATGCACAAACGCACCGAAACACACATAAAACTATACAGATAAGTACAGACACACACACACACACATAAACATAAACCCGTGTACACATATAAATACATACACACACACACAAATAATACCTACTACATGGCCAACAGTACACCTCGTATCTCAGTTATATGAGCCGCTGGTGGTGAACTGTGTTGTGAAATGTGGTAATGACCTACGTTAGTGAGCTGTGCTTGTGAAAACTGTTAACTAACTATACTAATAAACTGCACTGGTGAACTATGATTGGGAAATGAATTAATAAACTCTTTTGGTGAACTGTGTTAGTGAACAATGTAAGTGAACTGCATTATTTCTGGTTGCTGTTGGTGAAGTATGATTTATTAAGTGTGTGAGGTGATGAAATACTGTAAAGTCTGTGCATGATATGTAATGAAGTTATAATCTGGAAAATTGTATTGGGGAGAAAATGCATGATTGTGAAATGTATTTAAGGATGAAATGCATTGAAGTTTGTGAAAGGTTGGGGTGTGATGGTGAGGAGTATTGTGAGGAGGTGACAATATGTTTTGGTGAAACGTAATGTTTAGGTGAAGTGTGTGTGGACAAAGTGAATAAAGGAGATGAAGTGTATCACTCATGTCCATTTATGATGTGTTTGGTCAGTTGTGTTTATAAATGAGTCTGCCGAGTGCCTGGTAAAGCTTGTTTGTGAAATGTTTCTGAAAATTACTTGTAGAAATTATTGCGGTTATGTGCAAATTAAATAGTTGCTACATTGAGAGCGCTGACTATTTTGTTGTATAATGAAGTTTAGTTTGTGGTCCTGGTTAAAAGCAGGAACTAATAATGCAGCGATTTCGTTATTTTTCGTTATTATTTCATACTTTTAAAAGCTATTGTGCTTTCACTCCAAAGGCTAACCTAAAATACAGGTACACCCAGAAAAAGATAACGTAACGTTGTAGCGAAGAATATTTATTCACAGAGGGAAAAAGAAAATGTAAGCTTGGGAACGTGAATTTCGCCTCGACTTAAGGAAAAAGATATATTCAGGTAAAATCTTGCATGAGATACATCTTGAGCAGGACGGTGTGATGGCCTTCAAGACGAGGAGTGGGATGGTTTGCCTTCATGGCGGCTGCATGACAACATCTCTTATGCACCGAGAAGGATCATCTCTCTCTCTCTCTCTCTCTCTCTCTCTCTCTCATGGTGAAAGGACCTACCACTCTAAGGATAAGCTGCACACTTTACCATGATTTTATGCAGCGATGCAACAAAACATGGAGATGAAATTTTCATTATATGTGGAAAGTTTCGTCGTCACTGCTCGCGCTAGTTATTAATATATGAATAAAAAGATAAAGAGACACAGTAATATAAAGGATATAATACGTTCTTAAAAGGCCTATATTTTTGTGTTAATTTGCATTAAAGTAACAAAGGAAGAGTTGGCCCACGTCTGGCCTCAATACCATCCAGTATATTTACCAGATTGAAAAGATTTTCTTAAGCCTTGACCCGAATACTTTTTTATTCAGGAACATTTCATCTTTTGACACGACATGTTCTCTCGCAGGATTCTCACCTCACTGACGGGATCTTTCCTCCCGAGTGTCCCTCAGGCTCTGGCAGATCAGGAAAAACTCGCCTCGTCCAGATCGTTGATCAACAACCGCTCCGTGAGACGTCGACAAATATTTTTCACCGACAGCTTCTTCAATACTACAATCATTTTTCTAGTATTCCTTGTTGGCTAGTGACTATTTCCACCTCAGTGTGTATCTACCTTACCTAGGTACAATACATAGGCAGGTGGTGTGTGATGACTTCAGATGAACGTAGTCAAATACACTGCTAAGGCGCTCCAGAATTTGACTCGAGAATGCCACAGTGATGAGAGAACAAAAAGTGAACGTGAGGTCATCGTCACCACTAATAAACCCACTCGTTCACGTCCGGGGTGGGGGAGGGGGGGTGATGAATGGAAGATAGTAACTAACAGGAAGGAGAGTAGAGAGGGTTCGGGGGGGGGGGGCAGGGGGCAGGGGACAGGGTTGATGAATGGAAGAAAATGCCCCCTTCTCAAGACCTACAGCTGATTGGAGGTTTCAGATCTGTCCGATTTCGTCCTGAAGTAATGATGCATTTCTAAATGAGTTTACTCATAATCGTTGGGATGACCGTTTGTGAAGAAAAAGATATTGAGCTAAATTATTCAAACACGAGCACGTAGGAAGTTTATCAGAAGTATTATTCATGAATTAAACGTTAAACTCCGGAAGCAAATTTCCGCTTTCGGACGATGCATTTAATATATACTTAGCTTTACCCACAATAAAGCATACGAAGACAAATTACGTATCAGTAATACTACATTATGCAAAAGCTTACATTTTAAAAGATCAGAATCACATTGAAATATTTACACGGCCGTAAGCAGAGGCGGGAAATACGACTGCGAACACCTTCATATCTAGACTGGGGGATGCCCAAGACACGAACTGTACATCCATCCATCCATCGAGTGCGATATACACGACGATATATAGGGCGATATACAAGACGAAATGTAAGACGATGTACGAAGATATATAAACAAAACTTGACAAAAAGTTATTTGCTTTAATAATCATTGCAAAATAAAATTATATTACAGATTGTACAAGGAATAAAAGTGGCTGAATGACCAAGGAGTTGCAGGGCCTATTTTTACCCAGTTATAACAAGAACATGTTCCACACTGGCCCTGAAGCGTGTCCCTGATTATCCTGGGAATAAATTACGCGTTGGTGGGCGTTACCAACATGTCACCTTCCTCCGGGGGTTCTGAAAACATCGGATAGTTGATGTTCATCGCCTCTGTGAATATGAGTGTCCTTATTTACGATGATGATGGTCAGCTTACATTTATTTACTGGCACTTTATGACATTTATCAAAAGGTCACGAAGAATTAGACTAAATACCAAATTCGTGTAACATACATTGATATAATAGATACCATTAAGCCTGACACCAATACCTGTCTTTTGAGACCGAGTTCATTTGCAGTTGTAGCATTTACTGATCACCTGTAGATTAGCCACCCCGCACCTAGATAGCGTCGGGGTGGTTGAACTTCAGGTGATGCATGGTAGAAGGACTAATCCTAACATAATAATTAGTTGTGGTTACACGGTCGGAACCTAACCGGCTGTTGATTTATTAAATATTATTATCAATGCATGATTGTGTTTGCAGGTTGTATGTTACTCTGTCCAATATTTGGTGAAAATTGGTAGAATGGAGATTTGTCTTTTGGTTTTAGAGGGTAGGCGGTACAGTTTGTAGAAATGAATAATTTAGGGTCGGAGAGAAGCAACTTGGATAGATTTGTTAATGGATGAACCCAGAGCAATAGACAAGTCTCTATATCACACGAGACACTCAAGGGAGAAGTGCATTAAGAGTAGTTAAACACGTGAGACCTGACTCGTCCCGTTAGTTCCTCTACTACAGGGTTAGATGCAACACAGTGGTGGCATGTTACTGCCAAGATGTCATTATTAAATTCCGATCCATCGTCATTGGAGGTGGAGTGGAATGTTAATATAGAATGGCATCTTTGAAGGCTCACTATTCTGACACAGAGGAATTTATCTTAAAAGGCAACTGATTCGCAGAGGCTCGACGTATCTTTATCCTGAAATGTTTGGAGGCTGACCACTGAGAATGTCAAAGGTCAATTTATGATGAGCCTTGCCAATATGTGGTGAGGCAAAATGTGGGTCAAGATAAATAAGATTCCTTATATGTTACCGATAAGAGAGACAAATAACATAAGAGGTGGTAAATTGATCTGTGTATGGATGAGTCATACAAAAGCTCTTTCAGTAACAACAAGTGCAATGAGGGGCCCATAACCAGGCAGTTACAGGGTCTTCAAGATGTCTTGAGAAGTCAATCCGTGCGTAAGGACAGAGTTTTATCAGGGAACAAGACGTAAATAAAAAAAAATTTGGATACAATAATATATCCCATAAGGTAAAGGAAAGTCGTTCATTAAATTGAAAAAGAAATGTTCTGGCTCCAGTTTTATATAGTGATTTGCATATGATCACATAATGACCAACAAATAACAAAAAGCTGACAGCAATTGACAGTGATCATTATAATGGATAACTAAAATTCTTTGGAATGTACCTGTATTACTCGACACATACAGTAAGTGAAATTTCCAGGGTTATTTAGACCTTTGGCGAGAGTTGCATAAACAAACAGTTGAGCATCGTTCTCTAGGTAGTTACTGATCACCGGATGATATATCCCGTCAAATTATGTGACTGGTATGATAGGTGAGGTGAGCAGGATGACACCTGCATAAGGCTGGTCAATAATACGGTATACAAATGTAGATCCACACTAACTCTAGATGGAGCAGGAGCTGTGATACTGGCGCCGTGTGTGTGTCTCCTCTCAGTAAGAAGTAATCCGTCATCTGTTACCATCATCTTCGGTAAAGAGGAAGACAGGAGTGTAAAAAAGAAATATATGTCCTATGAAAGAAAAACAATATTTGGTACAGGAGATTAATGGGCGAGGAACGAGTTGTAATTGTGTTGGTGTAACTTTGTAAAACCAGCCGTTGTTATGAGTCGTCCTGGACAGCTTACAAGTGTGCCTGAAGTCAAGCATGACCTCAGGCAGATAACAGATAACAGCTACTGACGTATATCCTGCTCCAATATCACGATGCTGGGTTGAAGGAATTGAATACTAATCATTTTGAAATTCCCAAGGCAAGGGCGAGAATACGAATATGTACTTAATATAGTCTGAAATCCGAAAATAATATCATCTAAGAATGTAGTTTTTGTCTGAATAAAGCTAGGAATAACGGAACTTCGGGCCTATTAAGCAAATATATAGTATGAACGTTTCTCCTGCAAAGAAAATCTTGAGGCACGTGAGAATGTTGTTGATGAAGGAGAATAGATCATATACGAGCTATATGCGGGTGAATTAATAACTTTGAGGAATTGAAGTAGATAATAATGTATTCCTTATAACACATGTAAACAAATATACATAAAGGGAGTAACATGCCTTTAGGGTGGAATAAATACTGAGAATGAAACACGAAAATAAATAATTAAATACATAAATACATAAATAAAGTAACTAACAAAATATATAAATGAAAAATAAATAAAAGTAGTAAAATAAGTATCTGGCAGAAGGCCAATCAGGGTGTGTTAAGGTGATCTAGAATGTTGACAAAATAAGGAAAAGTGTGTTTAATTATAGGGGAGAGCGAAAGACCAAGAAGGTGTAAAGACTAAGCTCTGACGGCGAGTAATGAACGAGGGATGGTCCTAAAATCTGGCTGATCTGAAGGATGCAAATTTAATGGTAAGTTAATTCATGTTAGTTAAAATATTCTCTATTTCATTAAGGTAAATTTGTGTAATATATAATTAATATTAACAGTTAATATTGTCTTCATCGTCAAACTGTAGCATTTGTTTAAAAGAATCGTGTTAGAAGCTGTATAGGCCATGGGAACGACTTCAGCTATATAAAGTTGGTAAGGAATAAAATAGATAAAATAAAAATGAACTATGTAATTTAACCCAAGAGGCTTTACTATGTCTGTCTGTCTCGTTTTACTACAAATATTTACAAGCAAAACACACACGGAGCTTAGTACATTTCATTTGGATGGCACATAATATCAAGAACTAATTTATCTCTCTCAAATGACATCTTCTGTGAAGTTTTTGAGCTGTAGTTTTGTCCAATATATTTACTGGGCGGTACAGTACATCTTATCTCTCAAACGGAATATAGCATGTCCCATTACGGTGTAGAACTTGTCTCGTCTGAATACCTAACTATGGAGACTCGTACCAGAATAATTTTTCTGGGGATGAAACTTATACAAATATTTATTGTGTAAATTGTAAAAAGTTTCTGAACTGTTTTATCAGATGTATTTTGAAAGACAAATTATAGACTTAAAGATCTATTGTTAAAACTCATATCCTGCTGGAGAATGTATAAGGCCTCTTGTGTGCCAGACACGAACACTCTTCCTTCATCTTATCTTTTTCTTTACCGTTCACTCTTTCTATTCTCCGCCTCCTCTCCCTCTCACACACAGGACGGGTCTCTCCCTCGTGAACTAAGATGAACTCCGTGATTTTATTCAGCGACACTACCAAGCATAAAGTCAGAATTCTTTCAGCGTCGTTTAAAAGTTCGTCTTAAATTCTTTGCAAAGTGTTAAGAATATAAAGCTTGTAGTAAGATGTTTACCTCTTTCTAAATGATATTCTTCGTGAGTCAGAGTATGATGCCAAGGATTATTTTTTACTTTATTTATTCACTTATTTATTACTAATACTATAGGACTAGGCGTGTGTGTGTGTGTGTGTGTGTGTTCTGGAGAGCAGAAACGGCACAATTGTTTTTCATCAAACTTGGTGGTAAAATCGCAAAAAAATCGTAGAGTGGAACAAACCTGGTCCCATGTCGATGGTTTCTTTAGGAAGCCATTAAATAACCATTTTATTTAAGCTGGAAAAGGATGCAAGTCTACGGACTTGGCTCACCCTTATTCGCTGTACGCCGTCAGCCCACGATTGCAGTTATCGTACGGCTCCCTCCTCCTCCCCCCACTTCTTTTCTTAGCCTACTTTTTTTAATGTTGTTTGGATTCGTAAAGGAAGGACGATGAGTAAATAGAAGAATAAAGAAGGGGAAACAGAAAATAGTTAGAGATAACAGGTGGGGGGGTGGGAAGCTGAGTTTCATCATGCGTCTGGATGCCCAGTTTCAACGTTACCAGACCATTTTCGGACCTTACAGCTACAGTGTGTACAGTATACTTATTCCTGTGGCAATACAATACAGTACAATACCATACAATACCATGCAATACCATACCATACAATACAATACACAACGAACTATAAATATTTGTAAGAATAAAACATAATTATATAGACATGTAAGACTCACAGCTTGATAAGATATCCGTAAGACATCAGCTATTGGAAATGTGATTAAATGTTTTGTTATTAATCCAGTGTGAAATGTATCGGTATTGGTGGTACAATCCTAATGGTCTCTAATCCTGTTGATTAGGTGAGGTTAATCTGGGTTTATTGAGATTAAAGATAAGGTGTGGGGTCTATTCTACCTGTGTTAGTCTCAGGTACGACCCTTATTGTAACAATCACGACCATGATTATAACAACCACGACCATGATTATAACAACCACGACCATGATTATAACAACCACGACCATGATTATAACAACCACGACCCTTATTGTAACAATCACGACCATGATTATAACAACCACGACCATGATTATAACAACCACGACCATGATTATAACAACCACGACCCTTATTGTAACAATCACGACCATGATTATAACAACCACGACCATGATTATAACAACCACGACCATGATTATAACAACCACGACTATGATTATAACAACCATGACTATGATTATAACAACCAGGAACATGATTATAACAACCACGTCCATGATTATAACAACCACGACCCTTATTGTAACAATCACGACCATGATTATAACAACCACGACCATGATTATAACAACCACGACCATGATTATAACAACCACGACCATGATTATAACAACCACGACCATGATTATAACAACCACGACCATGATTATGACAACCTCGACAATCTGGAAAACGATGTCGCTGTATGCTGTCAGCCGGACGGCGGTTGCCCGGTAGCCAAGCACGAACGTTCGAACTTTCACACCTCGGTAAACTGTACCACCGGACTCGCCACCGGGCACGAAGGGCCCACGATCACTTGTTTATTTCTAATACATTTGGTGTTTAGGTTTTATTTCGGTCTTTGATGATAAAGTCCTCCTCCCCCCCCCCCCCCTGTTGGAAGTATACTGTACTTTATGTCTTTGTTTCTCATCTTCCTCCTGACAAAACCTCTTTTCCTCGAGGAGTCTCTCAGGCTCCAGCAAAGGAAGAATCACTCGCCTCTTTGGTATCGTTGATCACCAGTGATTACGTGAGAAATTTTGTAAGATACCGAGCATCATTTTCCCCAACAACTTCACTAACATAACGATCACATTCTGAACACCTCATCGGTACTTGTCTTCCCTCGGTCTATATAAGTGTATCTTATCTTAAATACAAAAATCCCATATGCCGTATTGTCCTACCTTGATGGTATAGCACTATCTGCCCCCGTTACCCATACGACTGGTCATCCTGCCAGACTAATAGCATTTCACTTCCCCCACACTACATTAATTCCCATCTTTACTTCTCACCTCCAGACGAGAAGGGTAATACCATTATCTCCACCAAGAAGCCTTCATTACTTAATGTCGTGGGTAAGTAGATAATGATGGTAAGGGTCTTAATGAAGAGTTTTGATCAAGAGCCACAGATTCACCCCAGCGCTGTTCTTGTGTGAATAGTCGCAAAGGTTGATAGATGCCGTTATCTCCAGTCTCTCTCTGCCTGGTATTGTTCTTCTCTAATTCCCTCTTCTCTCCCTACTTCATCATCCCTACTTCAGAATTCATACTCACCCTCTTCTCCCTCTACTTCATCATCCATTCATCCATACCTTCCCTCTTCCTTGCCTACTTCACCATCCATATCCTCCCTCATCCTCTCGCCATCCTTCCCCACTCCCTCTTCCCTCTCCACTCCCTCTCACATGTCGTGGATCCTTGGGTACAATAATTCTGTCTTAGAAACCTCCAAACTGTTTGTAAATTTTTAGAAGCTCAGAGTAATGTATCACCGTCAGGGCTCTGGCTGTCTTCACTCTTGACATCCTCGCATTGCTCAGTCAGCGAATCCATTAATATAAGCTTAATAGTTAAGTGCTAAGAGTCATACTTAATATACCGATATATTCTCCACGGTGATATAACAATTATATATTTTACCACCTATATTGTTATTTTCTCTATTCTGCATCAGTTGTAAAGCTAATTATAACTTATACTCTTCGTAATTTATAGGTAAATATTCTGTGTACAGTTTAATGCCATTACCGTTTTTGTTTTCGTGCGGACATATTTTTTCTTGATGTGTTTTCTCATTGTGTCTGTGTGATAGGCGCGTCCTATCAGACCTGGGCAGTTAAAAGGCACCATTAAAATATGTAAATATCGTATGAACTTTTGACAAATAGGTTACAGACTATGAGGCCTCGCTGCGATTTATGACAGAGGCAATATAAGTTTGACTCATAAATAGAGATATTTAACCCGAGGCAGGTGGTAAGCGCCTGGTTCTTCCCACGATAGCTTGGGTAACGCCCCTTGTATATAGCCCCCCCCCCCCCCCCACACTCTTATGTGCACTATGCGATGGTTCATTAGTTAGAGAATAAACCTCTGATTTGATGGTATCTAGAACGAGCGTCTACAATAAAGGAATTTTAATGACTACGGAATTTTACCATATTCATAGTCACTCGCCCGTGTAGGTGGATGACAAATTTGCAGATGAAGAAATTAGAGCCTCTTATTTACATGAAATGCTAAATCTAAGTTATATGGCTGTGTTCATTATGGAGTAACCTAATAAGCTGATGCCATAATACAATGCTGATTTTGAATGACTGACGATTGTATGTATTTGCTATTGCCATGAGGGATAGGGAGTGATAAGAAGTGATTGAAATGCCAAGACTGGTCTTTTCTTATGTTTATGGAAGCTTCTTCAAGATTAACAAAATCATTAGAGACCAACAGCTTCCCTTGATTACGAAATTAAATCTTTCCTTCAATCTAATCTTCTGCTCCTTGATGGATCAAAACACAATTAAAGAGACATTTACCCATACTAACTAAATAAAGAAGAGGATTCAATCACTTGTTTATCCTACTGCAGTTTTTTCACAGTCGCTTGCATCCCACCAAATGCTCTACATCCAAAGACTGACCTTAATGAGGTACCGAACCAATAGGCCTTAATTACATAGCGCACGTAATTAATTGAGTATGTAAATTATCCCTCGGCATGTTTCGTGACCCAGGTGTTGAGAGGAAATTTATTCTGGGATCTAGAATTTATTTACAGCGTGGAGAGTTAATATCTGAGCCAGGTGTTTAGAGGATAGGTGTTGAGGCATATTATAGGAACAGGTTTTGAAAGCATATGAAGCAAATTTTGTGGTGTATTTGATTTTGAAGTGTTTGAAAAAAAACGATGAGAAGTGTCTGAGGCAGGTGTTGACAGGTGCTTCAGGCAGGTGTTGATAGGTGTTTGCAGCAAGTGTTGACAGGAGTTTGAAGCAAGTACTAGGAGGTGTTTGAAGCAAGTGTTGATAGGTGTTTGAAGCAAATTCTGGGAGGTGTGGTGTACCCAGCCCCGGTCGCCATTCTGCTGTGCGGCTTCACGGTATATTTTAAGTCTCGAGCGGGCGACTAGAATATGATTATTTATTCTGTTCTGAAATTGTACAAGGTAATTTACATGACAAGCCAACAATGGAGAGACAAAGGATGAAAGAATAAGTCAGCGCGCGCGCGCGAGAGAGAGAGAGAGAGAGAGAGAGAGAGAGAGAGAGAGAGAGAGAGAGAGAGAGAGAGAGAGAGAGAGAGAGATCAAATTGATAAAATATTGAAAAAAATTAATATATCAGAAAAATAGTGTGAATGAAAATAAAAAGAGAGAGAATGAATGAATAAGAGTAATAGCTTGACAGTACTAATGAATAAAAGAAAGAGAAAGTATGGATGAAGACAATAAATAAGAAAGTAAAGGTGAATATCAAGAAAGCATGAATGGATGAATAAATGAGACAAGGCGACATCAATGAATAAAACAAATATAAATAACTAAAGTATGCGTGAAAAATGTAAGAAGAATATTATTGTACAGTACACGTTACGCTTAATGGAGATAATAGCTGATTAAGTATTAAAAAACTTGCATTTCCTTTTATGTTCTGTTTCCTTGTAGATTAGATTAGGTTAGGTCTCTCTCTCTCTCTCTCTCTCTCTCTCTCCTCATAAAAATAGTACAGTATATTATTTCAGTGGCATTAAGAACACCAAACTCCTACCTAGTGTTTCTGAACGCGGAAGATATAATGAAATTATAATTTCTCCTAAAATAATATTTTACCACCAGTAAATTTCCCCACATATCTTGTGGCCGGACGTCTTAAACCATTTTCTTCCCCTACCGCTGGGGAATTTTACTGTAAATGTTGAGGCTTTTGTGGGGATATTTGACCTGGCTTATTTACACACACACACACACACACACACGCTACATCCCTGACCACCAAAGGGTCAAGACCTATCAGGCGCTGCTCCTGCTGCCCCCCTTGGCCATGTTTGGCCTATTCCCCAAGTCCCTCTCCTCGACCCATCCTCACCACCGGGATATCAATATAATCAAAAGTGACAATTTCGTTTCGAAAAGAAGTTGGATCAGTGTTGAACAGTGATGAGCAGTGTTTAAGCCAGTGAATTCAGCAATAGACAGTACCAACGAGAGCAGTGACCCACCAGTGAGATAAGCATCCCTGGGAACCGACCACCATCTCCTGACTAGGCGGTGTTAATCAGTCCACCCTGCGAACAACAGTGGGTCGGCTTTACACCTGACTACGATATAACACAACACCACCTAGCAGAGAGTGAGGTTTTGTGACACCACCCCACACCATACGGTGTCCCCGTGACTACATGAGGTCCTTCATATCAACACCCAAGGACGAGTCACCATACCACGTGAACACCACACCACACACACACACATATATATATATATATATATATATATATATGGCTATTGAAAATGGGAAAGATTAAAAGAGGATGAAAGGTTTATGTTTGGACGGGATTGTTTTCAATATAGCATCACATAAAATGTTTTATTTATGTGTCAACTCCAATGTGTGCAATGCTGCTGATTCATCCCAGCCGATGTGTAGGAATCTGTTTAAACTCTACCCTCTAACTCGCATTTTTGTGAATATATATTATATTATTTTTAACAGGTCATAGATGATCGTATAAATAATAAAGATAGATATAAATAAAGTTACATCCTAACTTAACCTAACCAAACTGCTTAAGGTAAAATTTGGATATCTTACGACGATAAATTATGTCTTAGATAAAAACAAACAAATGTTCTATCTGTCTTCCTCTGTCTCGTCGTCTCCACTTTACATCTTCCTTGTCTCCTTATTTCTCCCTATTCCTTTCTCTATTTTCTCTCTTTTTTTCCCTCATTCCCTCCCACCTAGTTTATTATCCAGACGGGTCGTGTCGTTCTTCAGTTGGCCAGTAAACACACACCTCTCACTGCAGGAGGGAAGGTGAATGGGATGGGGGAAGTAGAGGAGAAGAGAAAGAGATATAAGAAAAGAAAGGGGAGAGATGGAGGACATTGGTAAGAGAAGAGATGGAGTTGGTGAGGGGAGAGAACTGGAACATAGGTGAGGAAGGAATGTGAGTGGTGGAGGGCGGAAGGGAATGAGAGGTTTTGGAGTATAATCTGAAGCCGAGAGAATACCGAATGGAGAGATTGGTAGAGAATGGGAGGTAACAGAATGGAGGAAGGGAGACGGAAGAAAAGAGAATGGAAAAGCTGAAGGGAAAGATCAAGGGAAGGGAAGAAGGGAAACAATGAGAAGAATGCAGGGAAAGAAAGTTAGAAGAGTGGAAGAGAAAAATCAAGCAAAATTATGTAAAGAAGAGGATAAAAAGAAGGAGGAGAGGAGTGGGATAGAGAGAGGAGGAGGAGGAGTGAAGATAGCAGCTACAGGAGGAAGGGGGAGTTGACAGGATATGTAGAAGAGGCGTGGAGTAGGGAGGAGAGGTTAGGAGGAGGCCGGGAAGGCAGGGTGAATATTCAGGCGCTCGTAACGGGAGTGACCCGCCCTAACACACAGCGTCAGGTGAACGTTGCTGTCCCAAGTTAGTGCATGATACAGCCGTGAGAATAGGTGCTGTGCTTAGTGCTGCGTGACACACAACTACGTGTAGGAGTGCTAGCCTTGGTGCTGCATGATACATAACCACGAGTATGAGTGCTAGCCTTAGTGCTGCATGACACACAACTCCGTGTAGAAGTGCTAGCCTTGGTGCTGCATGACACACAACCACGTGTGGGAGTGCTAGCCTTGGTGCTGCATGACACAAAACCATGTGTAGAAGTGCTAGCCTTGGTGCTGCATGACCACACACACGCACACGCGCACGCGGAGACGAGTCGTGATCTCGGTGCAACACGACAGGTAAGAAAACCCAAATAGGATTATATTTGGCATTTTCTATTTTCATATTCTGTTATAGGAAAGTGGATCATATATTGCCATTTTTGTCGTTGAAAGTGAATCATATTTTGCATATTTTTTTTAGAATTGATAATGGATCAGACATCCTGACAAGTTCATAGTGTATCACGACGAATTTAAGAAACCTAACCTAATTTAACCTGACCCAATCTAACTTAACTTAACTTAACCTAACCTAACCTATGTAGCTTTTAATTTCGTTAATAGTGAACCATCTATTGTATTTTTTCTCACGTAACGTATCATGTTTTCGTTCATAATGGATATATTCTGTTTTTAATGTAAACACAAACAAAAAAACATATCTCCCAGTCCGGCAGTTTTCCGCGTTCATAGTTGATCATATTCCATATTTGCTCCTCATTCATTGCGCATCACATTTTTGCATTTTTTCACGTTCAAGGTTCACCATATCTCATTTTGGTTTAACCTCCCTCCCTTGCCAGTTTTAGCCATTTGGTACTATCATCATTAACTCTTTTTGTAGATATGTCTGTGTGTTTGTTTGAACCCGTATATAGTCCTACAATATTGGATGAATATCTTGAAACCTTACTGAGGACAATGAGGAGTATGTTATGAATGTGTTTCAAAGACATACAAGCGTGTTATATCTTTTATTGTGGCTATTTATGTCTACCTTCACCATATGATACAGGGAATATTGAGATTACCTCCATCTCTCCGTCTGTCTGTCTGTTTGCCAGTTCAAATAAAATATTTCTCGAGCTGCAACATGAGGATGACTTCGTATGAACGCATGGATATTATTACGTTGTTTTTTATCATAACTATAAGCGCTGAAAGACGTTATCTAAGTGATGGTGACTAGTGTAAGTAATGGTAAGTTGTGTAATTAATGGTGACTGATGTAAGTAATGGTGACTGGTGTAATTAATGGTGAATAGTGTAAGTAATGGTAAGTTGTGTAATTAATGGTGAATAGTGTAAGTAATGGTAAGTTGTGTAATTAATGGTGACTGATGTAAGCAATGGTAAGTTGTGTAATTAATGGTGACTGATGTAAGTAATGGTGACTGATGTAAGTAATGGTAAGTTGTGTAATTAATGGTGACTGATGTAAGTAATGGTAAGTTGTGTAATTAATGGTGACTGATGTAAGCAATGGTGACTGATGTAAGTAATGGTAAGTTGTGTAATTAATGGTGACTGATGTAAGTAATGGTGACTGATGTAAGTAATGGTAACTGGTGTAAGCAATGGTGAATAGTGTAAGTAATGATGAATAGTGTAAGTAATGGTGAATAGTGTAAGTAATGGTGAATAGTGTAAGTAATGGTGAATTGTGTGAGTAATGATGAATAGTGTAAGTAATGGTGAATAGTGTAAGTAATGGTGAATTGTGTGAGTAATGGTGAATAGTGTAAGTAATGGTGAATTGTGTAAGTAATGGTGAATTGTGTAAGTAGTGGTGAATAGTGTAAGTAATGGTGAATAGTGTAAGGTGAATAATGTAAGTAAGGTAAATAGTGTAAGTAATGGTGAATAGTGCAAGTAAGGTAAATAGTCTAAGTAAGATGTACTTATTACTACCATGCTATTGTACTATTCCAGATGATACTAAATGTTACATAATACTTCCTTGAGATAAATGTATAGTATATATCAGGTGCCTCAAAGAGAGCTCAGGTTCTCAACTGGCTCAGCCATGTTAATATTGTTATTATTATCCACTCTGTATCTGTGTTTTTCTGGCTAAATAAACTGTTACAATTCAATAGTGTAAGTAATGGTGAATAGTGTAAGTAGGGTGAATAGTGTATGTAATGGTGAATGGTGTAATTAACGGTGACTGATGTAAGTAAAGATGTCTGGTGTAATTAATGGTGAATAGTGTAAGTAATGTTGACTGATCGAATTGAATATTTTAGTGACAATTTGGTTTTCCTCGACGCCCATACTGTTTTATATTTGTCATTTGAAGCTTTCAAATGTACAGTATATACGGCATAGCTTTTTATTTAAAGTCCATTATGTGTAACCCTGAGATATTTTACCCCAGTGGATCATATGTCTATAACTTGTGACATTCTTAAGAAAGTGATGAGGAGAACGTGGGTGATAACAGCGCCTCTGGGACAACTCACACACTCCCACACTACTAATATGGGGGTGTGGAGGAGGTGGGGGTGGGGGCTTGCGGGGATGGGAGTATACGGTATGGGTGGGAGTGTGATAAGGATAGTCAAGAGAAATATTTATGATGCTGCCATTCAAAGAAGTCCAATGATCCCCCTTGTTACAATAATGTTGTAGGTTAAAATAAAGATTTTTTATTTAATTTTCATAAAATTAAGGATTATATTGCTAACAAAAAAAAATATATGAACACATTTCGATTCCTTATTGTAAACAAACAGGTAGTAATATAATGAGTTGCAAAGACTATATGTAGGTTTGTTTTTCCATGATCAAGTCAGATTAAACGATACATTGACATGATTGTCTGCCAGGACCATTTGTGAGACAAACCTCGACATATCAAGACTCGTTATGAGAGTCCGTCAGCAAGTTCAGAGTTGCAGAAACAAAAGGAGTGTTATGTACCGTTGGAAACAAAGTTCAGTTTAATAAGTAAACTGGCTTAGAGAACTATATAGAGTCGAGGCGTGTACAATATTTATATAAATTATATTCACAAAAATAGATATTCGTTTGCGTAATAAACGATCGTCTGCAGGATAATTTATCTTCTGAATATTGATCGAATATTCGACCAACAAATGTTTTTCCGAGTATTTTGCAGGAATTATTCGCCTTCAGAATGTTCACCAAACGAGGGAATAGGTCTGGGCTCACACAAAGTTTCCTACGCTAAATTCTCTCATTGTCACGATGTGGAATTGGCGACTTAAAACACTGGTGGTAGTGAAGAACACTATATCTACTCTGTGACGCTGGCGACGATAGTGAAGTAGAGTTAGGACTCACTCTTGGACATTGCTGACACTAGCATAGTCAGCATTTGCTTTCTTAACCGCCATATCACGGAGAGTATCAACAATAACCTATTTGTAAATTAATTTATTGCAGTGTTCGGTTGGCTGAAGTTTGTGTGGGAGATTTATATGACATAGTGATAAAAAATGAGAAATCTGTTAAGCTGTCATAGATATGTCACTTAGCAAAGTCTGATAAAGATTAGTTGAATAATGGAGGACTGACAAGCTAAAATCAGGCTTGGGTAATTTCTTCCTTCATCGACTTTATAAAAAAAATATATCAGGTTTCAGCATCAATTAATCAAGGCGCCATCTTCATGTCTGAAAGTTGGCGACCACGGCCATCCACCCCGAACATTTTCAAGCTTTCCAGATTCTATATATCTTCGTAGAATCAATTTTTAATTTAATTAAAGGAAACCAACAAAATTAGGTGACATACGCTGGTTTACTTATAATATCCGAAGATCATTTAACCCTTTGATGATGATGGTTTAACCCTTCAGGATTCAAAGGGTTAAGTTAGGACCATTGTTAAGTCTGCGATATATTTGAGTAAATCACGAGTATATGTTGTGATATAAAGAGTAAATAAATTACTTGAATAATATTAATGTATCTATTTGAGTCATTCGCGGGTTTGTTAGTCACCTGAATTATACTATGAGTTGGTATATTACTGTTTGTACACACACGCACACACACACACACACACACACACACACACACACCCGCGTACACACATACAGAGCACAGTTCAGAGCAGCTCGTAATTGCGCCATTTATTATGTACGCAGAGTTGCATGTAAATGACATAACATTTTGCCATCACCAAAAAATCATTCTGCATTTAAATGTTACTACACCAATATTTATCTCTAAATTGCTAATGTGTGTGTGTGTGTGTGTGTGTGTGTATGTGTGAGTATGTGTGTGTGTGTGTGTGTGTGTGTGTGTGTATGTGTGTGTGTGTTCATTTGAGGGATAATAAGCATTGCATTGACTGGGACAATGCCTCCTCAATATTACCATGTAATTCAATTGATAGTAGGAACATCATAGAATCTAGTCTTTTTAAACATACTGAAGCATTCAACTTGAATTTGAGTAACGGCATGTACAAGCCGGACAATTTTGTAATTAAGAAGATTTGTAACCAGGTGAGAAGGCCGGGTCACCTGACCATCTGACCTGACCACCAACCGTTGTGTGCTATTTAGAGATTAGTAGGGTCATTACCTAATACCTGACCATTGTGGACCCGTTCTCACCCTCCTCTGTATATATACACCTTGATTTGTATTTCTCTTTCTAGTCTGTACTCACCCCTGAAGATGTGAATTACACGAAAGCGCTTGGGAACTTCGTGTTTTCTTCTTTCCTTGTGGTTATCAGCATATACCTAGATCACGCGCACCTACTGTGATTTACTTGCATGCATGCATATGTATGTATGTATAGTATGTGTATATATATATATATATATATATATATATATATATATATATATATATATATATATATATAAATAGATATGGATATTTGTTGTGGTTGAATGTGGGTGCGCCAAGTCCGTAGACTTGCTAGTAGATATCTACTGTATATCAATATATATATATATATATATATATATATATATATATATATATATATATATATATATATATATATATATATATATATATATTTATATATATATATCTATTTATATATATTTATATATATATATATATATCTATATATATATCTTGATAAAATCACACGGGAAAATGGAAACAACGGAGTACCTTAGCTTTCGTCTTTATTCAAGACATCTTCAGAGGCAACTCTGAAGATGTCTTGAAGAAAGACGAAAGCTAAGGTACTCCGTTGTTTCCATTTTCCCGTGTGATTTTATCAAGATTTATCTTATCCACGTTTTCATTGTGGATTTACATGCTATATATCTATATATATATATATATATATATTATATATATATATTTATATTATATATATATGTCTTGATAAAATCACATGGGAAAAGGGAAACAACGGAGCACCTTTTCCCGTGTGATGTTATCAAGATTTATCTTATCCACGTTTTCATTGTGGATCTACATGAAATATATATATATATATATATATATATATATATATATATATATATATATATATATATATATATATATCTTGATAAAATCACACGGAAAAAGGGAAACAACGGAGCACCTTAGCTTTCGTCTTTATTCAAGACATCTTCAGAGGCAACTGGATTACATGGGCAGAGAGAGGCTTAAATATACAGGGTGACCTTAAAAACATGAGGTCAGGTCATAATGATGTCATCCACTAATCCCAACACCAACACACACGTAGAGGAGCTTAAGAGAAGGGGGGTGACGTGACTAGTCAGGTCAGGTCAAAAATAAGGGACCCACTAAATAACTATCATACATCTAGATCAAAGGTTTTCCAAGCATTTTTATCCTTGGGCCACTGACAAATAAATTTATGGAACATATCAGTTTTGAACTGACCATCACTAAGGTTTATTGATTATAATTCCTTTATCAAACTAGCTTCAACCAGAAGTCTTTCTTTGACATAAGATGATTTAAATACTTCTAATCTTTTTTACCAAGCAATGGGGTGATTATTATTCCTAACATGAACGAACAGGGCACTGCTTTCAGATGCTGTTCTGATATTATACTTATGTTGTTTGATTCTGAGCTGCAGTGTTTTTCCTGTCTGTCCTACATAATTACAATTACATTTGCTACGTGGAATGCAATAAACACTTCCATTTACATTCAAACTTGGGCTATATCTTATTAACATATTGGTAATGGTTGAGTCATACTTGAAAACAACATTAATATTTAGAAGCTTGAGGGACCGAACTAACGGGACAAATTCATTACGATAGGGGAGAATCAAAATATTCTTAAGTGGAGGAATTTGCCTGGTTTGAGTGGAATGAAAGGATTTTTTAGCCCTTATAAAACAACGATCAACAAACACAGAAGGGTACCCGAGTTTTTGTGAAATGGAACGAATGTGTTTCAATTCATCGTCAATAAATTCAGAGTCACAAATACGCAGACATCTAAAGAACATAGCAGAAAAAACTGACATTTTGGTAGACTCCAGGTGATTCGATAAAAAGTGAATGAAACTATCTACCTGTGTGGGCTTTCTGTATACCTTAAATTTGTAGTTTTGGCCATTTCTCATGATATGGATATCAAGGAATGGAAGGGATCCATTGATTTCTCTTTAAATTTTTTAATGTGATACTTGGGAGAATATCATTGAGCTTGTCTAAAATCTCCAATGGGTCACTGTTTCTAGGCCAAAGATAAAGAACATCATCTACATATCTATACCATGGAGGAATAAAGTCCACTATATTGGGTAGTAATCTAGACTCAAAAAACTCCATATAAATACAGGCTAGAGGAGCAGAAAGACAATTACCCATGCTCATGCCAAATATTTGCTGGTAGAACTTCCCATTTGCTCTAAACACATTGTCAGTTACGCATAACTCTATCAATCTGAGGAAAGTATCATGTTCAATAGTTAAATCTAACAGTTGTAATTTATCTTTAAGAAATGAAAGTAGGTCTTTCACAGGTACTCTAGTGAACAGCGAATTTACATCAAAACTTATTAATTCGCAAGGTTCATATATATATATATATATATATATATATATATATATATATATATATACGTATATATATTTTCACGTGTTTTTCAGGAGCGAGGCAAGAGACGTCGTTTACAGTTGACGAGTATTGCTCTTCCCTCGCTGTATATTGCTGTTTGTATGATATACTGCTGGTGCTTACTGTATATTACTCTGTATTGCTGTGACTGTGTATCAGATGTGATTACTTTCCCGAGTACATAATAACTGACACCAAATAAACGCGTGCATATTAACTTTTCTACAAGGCAGGAAGATTGATCTCCAAGTAAGTCCTTCACAGTCATATATTATGGATGGCGTATCACGATGAAAAAATATCTACTTTTTTATATCTGAAACATGAATAAGTCAACAGGAAATGTTCAGCATACGTTAATTATGTTTTATTGAAATATTTAATAACTATAATTACCCTTGAAATTATATTGAAGAGAAACAACACATTGATGACCTTTCCTGTCTGTAGTTATACTGTTCAGGTATACCTGAACAATATTGCCTGATATCAGCAATACTTTTATTATTGTATTATATTCTCTGTTATCTGGGTGTTTGGTTTCACAGATTGAACCTTAATATTTGATTTTACATTTCAAGCGTCACTCGATCATACATGTTATAGGAAACCTCAAAAATGGGGCCACAACTTCTGTAATGTTAAAATCAATATTTGTCCATTAGCCTGAGTCAACAGTTGAAAAATACAGTTTGGCCCACGACCCAAAGACATTATGAATAATGTGGCTTCAGTAACATGACAGGAATATGACATGAGTGATAAACACACTAAGGAAACTGTTAGTTATTGGTTTATGGTAGTGCATGACTGGACGAGTAAATATCTGATTAGAGTTACACAGTTTCAAAGTCTTCGTTATACATATATTTATTAGCCCCAGTCAATACTATACGGCTCGTTTTCTTAACTTATGTCTACAACAGTCCTCACCGCGTGTCTCACTAGTATAATCCTTCAGTAATGAATACAATCGTGGGATAAAAAAAAATTCACACACACACACACACACACACACACACACACACAAAATATTAACGTACGTGCCAAAAAATCCGCATATTTCCTGACATCGAGCACCACCCTTAGCCCACTGGAACCTGTTAATGCATATATTATTACCCCGACACTGTCATACGCAACATGCACTTGATCCCTCACTGGTGCAAGTGACCATGCAATAAACTGTGTGAACAAACCGGACAGGAGGTGGGGGGGGGGGAGAATGTGAGAGACGTAGAGAGTGGGAGGGAGAGAGAGAGAACCGATGGTGATAGGACAGAGTGTGTCAGTATTGTGTCGGTTATATCGGTGTAGATGAATAAATTGTATGAGGGGTGAAAGGTGTGACAGATAGAGAGGAAGGGGTGAGAGCAGTAGGTCGCACATATCAGTGTTGATGAGCGTGCATGATCACTGCTGTGTGTGGGAGTATAGGAGGGTGGTGGTGATGGATGATGGCCGGGGATTAAGGTTGATTAGGCTTGTGAGAGAGAGAGAGAGAGAGAGAGAGAGAGAGAGAGAGAGAGAGAGAGAGAGAGAGAGAGAGTTCATGTGTTCCTTTGTACTTTAAAACTTACGTAACCCTCCTACACCTGCCCACCCACTCTACCATCGACCCACTCTACCGTCGACCCACTCTACCGTCGACCCACTCTACCGTCGACCCACTCTACCGTCGACCCACTCTACCGTCGACCCACTCTACCGTCGACCCACTCTACCGTCGACCCACTCTACCGTCGACCCACTCTACCGTCGACCCACTCTACCGTCGACCCACTCTCCCATCGACCCACTCTCCCATCGACCCACTCTCCCATCGACCCACTCTACCATCGACCCACTCTACCATCGACCCACTCTACCATCGACCCACTCTACCATCGACCCACTCTTACCATCGACCCACTCTACCATCGACCCACTCTCCCATCGACCCACTCTACCATCGACCCACTCTACCATCGACCCACTCTACCATCGACCCACTCTCCCATCGACCCACTCTCCCATCGACCCACTCTACCATCGACCCACTCTACCATCGACCCACTCTCCCATCGACCCACTCTCCCATCGATCCACTCTACCATCGACCCACTCTACCGTCGACCCACTCTACCGTCGACCCACTCTACCGTCGACCCACTCTCCCGTCGACCCACTCTCCCGTCGACCCACTCTCCCATCGACCCACTCTCCCATCGACCCACTCTACCATCGACCCACTCTACCATCGACCCACTCTACCATCGACCCACTCTACCATCGACCCACTCTACCATCGACCCACTCTACCATCGACCCACTCATCTACTCACCTACTTTTCGCACCATTCATAAAATTTCCCTCCCACATAATGTTCCACCCAACCAATGCCCCACCCAACGAATGCCCCACCCAACCAATGTCCCACCCAACCAATGCCCCATCCAACCAATGCCCCACCCAACCAATGCCCCACCCAACCAATGTCCCAACCAACCAATGTCCCAACCAACCAATGCCCCACCCAACCAATGCCCCACCCAACCAATGTCCCAACCAACCAATGTCCCAACCAACCAATGTCCCAACCAACCAATGTCCCATCCAATCAATGTCCCATCCAATCAATGTCCCATCTACACAGTGAAGGGATTAAGATGCCAGGGACATTTGTGGTGAGAGAAAAATAGTGGTGAGAGAGTGAGGGGGAGCCATGATTGATGACGGCGGGGAAGGGGGGAAGGGGGCGAGAGGAGCTTTTTGAGAGGAAGAGGAGAGGTTGGAGATGGAGATAAGACGAGAAGAAGAGGATGAGATAGAGATAAGAAGAGAGGAGGAGATGGAGGAGGAAGAGGAGATAAGGAGAGAAGAGAATAAGGAGGAGGAAGAGGAGATAAGAAGAGAAGAGAATAAGAAGAAGTTGGAGATGGGGATAAGAAGAAAAGAGGAGGATGAGGGGAGATTGGAGATGGAAATAAGGAGAGAACAAGAGGAAGAGGAGAAGAAGATGAAGATAAAGAAAGAAATGAAAGAGGAAGAAGAAGAAATGAAGTTGGAGGAAGAGATGGGGATAAGGAGAGAAGAAGAAGAGGAGGAGGAGGAGGAGGAGGAGGAGGAGGAAATTGAAGTTGTAGGGAGGAAAGAGACTATCAAAGAGAAGGTGCGATGGGAGGAAGATGATGAAGAAGAAAAAGAGGAAAAACAAGAGAAGGCAAGAAAGAAAAAAGAATAGGAAGTGAAATGACAGGAAAGCTTAAGTATACGACAGACATACCTGCACCGGACGCACCTTGTAGGTCCTGGAGAATGCCGCTTTAAGTGTCCGTGGCGGCGGCTCGTTTATCATGATCATACGGACGCCAAAGGGAATTATAAAACCGGGTATATTTTTCCTTACCCTTTTTTTCCCTTTGTCATGATGTGAGTCACGTTGTTGCCCCAGCTCCCTCTCTCTCTCTCTATTAAAGACTTTTTTTTCTCCCATGAATACATGAATCAGAGACTATGGTTACACAATGTATTTTTTATCACTAGACCGTCTAGTTTGTGAGGAATTTTTTTTTCTTCAGTTTTTGGCTTCAACTCAGACTGAATATGACTTCATTTTGAATTAAATGTGGAAACCTTATTTTTCTGTGTCTGTCTGTCTGTCTGTCTCCAAGGTAAAGACAGTCCTAGTGTGGAAGTGGTCAAAGGTTCTGGCAGGATTTACTGACCATCGTCGATTCAGTAAGAGATCAATAACCTTAAGACCAGCCAGCAAAGAGTATATCAGAGGGTTTACATCAGTTACGGCAATACCTCTATTTAACGGACTGTGTGAATCGGGAAATCAGCTTTATCGAGAGGCTGTTAGGTGTAAAACCTTCATCTAAAGAACTATATAGATGCAAAAGTCCGTTATATCGAGGGGTTTATTCGATGTGAAATCCCTCTATTTAACGGATTATATGACTTAAAAATAATTATAACGCCATATTTTAAAGTTCATAGGAAACAACTCTTTATTCTCTCCCAAAAGACTTTTTTCTTGCTTGGAGACCGTCATTCGGCCGATAAGGAACTTTTACTTTATCGTCTACAAAATATCCATCGTTATTAAGAGAGACTCCATCGTCACGTTAAGAGACGCCATCGTCGCTCACAAATATTTCATCTTCGTTGATAATTATACCGTAGCAACCAAAACTCCTTTGTGATCAAGAAAATCCAAGAAAGACTCCGCTACTATTAGTAAAATGCGACAGAGAAACTTACTCTCTCCTGGGACGACTCTGAGAAGCGCATTCATTTTCTTCTCCTCAGTCTTGCTGTTAAAAAGTGGTCCAGCAGCGACAAACTCAAATAATTTTATCAGTTGGTCGTCCTCGTCTCAAATTACTGGTTCGACTTTCGTATGGCTGGAAATATTAGGGAAGCTTAAACTGTGGATTTTGTGAGAGATTGTTGGTTGAGGAAAAGTAATGGTGACAAGAGACCTAAAGAACACACACACACACACACACAGTACACATCGACATACACTTACACATACACACACTAGACATTGTTAAGACACTCCACATAAGCCTCTCCACAAGCAACTTAAGGCATACCTTCACACCATCTCGGCATATTTAACAATTTTAGGGACGAACTTTACCAAACAAAAACTTACTCCGCATTTTTTTTACCAGCAATTACTATTGAACGGCTGAGGCTGGGAGGAGAAGTTGTCCAAACAAACCCACAGATTTTTCTTTTTCGTGTGGCCATGGGTGGATAAAGGCAGTTGGTTCGGGTGGGCAAAGACGGTGGGCTCGGGTGGGCAAAGACGATGAGCTCGGGTGGGCAAAGACAGTGGGCTGAAATGGGTAAAGACGGTGAGCTGGCGTGGGTAAAGATGGTGAGCTGGAGAGGGTAAAAACGGTGGCGGTGGGCTGGAGTGGGCAAAGACGGTGGGATGGAGTGGGCAAAGACGGTGGGCTGGAGTGGGCAAAGACGGTGGGCTTGGGTGGGTAAGGAAATAAGAAGTGAAGACAAACACATTCACTCCCGTGCCATCTCCCTTCTGTTCAACCCAACAATCACAGTTCTCCGTGGAAGGTTTGTGCTCCTTATTTTACACACAAGACATTAACAGATTTATAGAGAAATATAACAGAAGAACCAAGACTCCTTAAGATGGCTGTGGGAGATTCATTTATATTCATCTGTGTTGAATTTTGCTGTCAAAAAAGTGTCCGAAGAGTTTCAGAATCACATACAACAATTGGTTCTGTCTGACCTAAAATGCTGATTCAACTTCCGGAAAAGGTGACTAATGTTTCGGAAGTCTGACTTGAGAATTCTGGGGGAAATTATAAATCAGGGAAGGGAAAGACATTATGGTGAGATAGAGACGGAGCGAAAGAGATGTACCTGAACTCTTATGTGTGAATGCAAACAAACTTATACACATTTATATATACAGTATATTATATATATTATATACTGTATCTTTGAGAGAAAACACACACACACACACACACACACACACACACACACACACACACACACACTTCTCCACCACCCACTTAAACATTTCTGTACACTTTTAAGCCGCCTTCGCAAATCTAAGCTTTTTTCGCGACCAAGTTTAGGAAACAAAAATCTGCAGCGCGTTTTTTGTCATTAATTACTTGTGAACAGCTCGTGGCAGCTGTTGGCCACCGGGGAGGAAGATGGGAGTTGGTTACACGCACAAGTCGACCTGGCTTTTATTCGGTGTTGCCTGAGGTGGCTCATAGTGGGTCATGGTGAGACAAGGTGGGTCATGGTGGGGAGAGATGGGTCAAGGTTGGCCAAGGTGGGGCAAGGTGGGTCATGATGGGGCAAGGTGGGTCATGATGGAGCAAGGTGGGTCATGATGGAGCAAGGTGGGTCATGATGGAGCAAGGTGGGTGAAGATGGGTCAAGGTGGGTTAAGATGGGCCAAGGTGGGTCATGATGGATCTATGCTGGGCTGAAGATATCGCCGCCAATACACAAATATCCCCAAGACAGATGACATACACATCTACAGACACAAATCCATAGGTGTTTCTCGCGTTTCCTCACTGTCTCCTGTGGAGCGGCCCTTGTCCCCTCCATCAAAATCTCTCACCACCACTGTTCTCCTCCCTCATCTTTTAATGTCTCACAGAATCCACAATTCGAACATCTGTCAGCCATTCCGGAAATCGAATCAGCAGTTTAGGAGAAAGAAGAACCAAGTGTTAAATTTGAGTTGGACGGTACTCGATAAATAGCGAGATTCTGTGGAGATGAAAATGAATGAGTCTCTCGGAGTCATCTTGGGAAGTCTAGGAACCTGTCGGATTTTTGCAGTGGTGAAATTTTAGTGACAATGGTTTTCGTTTTGGTGATGATGGTGTCTTAGTGACGATCGTTGTCTTGGTGATGATGTCTTTGTTAGTGAGGACGGTGTCTTACTTAGTGACGATGGTGTTTTACTTAGTAACGATGGCGTCTTAGTGACGATGGTGTCTTAGTGACAATGATACCCATAATCCCACTCGGTAGACTAATCGGGTTAATAAAAAAAATAACAGAACCTGGGCTCCAAAAAACAAGATGGAGGCGTGTAAATTACAGTGTATACTTTTAGACAACTGAAGTGTATACAGATTATGAAGGAGAGTGTGTGCGCGTGTGTGTGCGCGTGTGCGTGTTGGAAGATGAAACATAAGCGCATTGGCGGTGTGCGGTTGGCGTGCCAAGGGACGATCCACTCCACCCAAGCTGAGGATCCGATCTGTTAACGTCACGGCAAGCGGGGTTTTTCTTCTCCCTAATAATGCCTACTTCTCATACCGCGCCGTGTTGGGCTTATAATATATCTAGTGTCTTCATTCTTCGCCGAAAAAGAGTGGGTGTGTGTGCCATTTTTCTCTTTTATTTACCTGCGAGTTTGTGGATGAACTTTATCTTTCATTCTTTTGTGTCCAGATTAAGTTTCTAATTTATTCTGTGAGGGAATATAATGACTTGGTTTTCAATGCATTTTTTTAGAGGAAGTTTCGAAGGCATTGATCATTTTTCTAACATGGAGATACATCGCGATATTGTATAAGTTTATCTAGATAATGACAGACAGACAGACAGATGGTTGGTTTATTCTTTAAGCCATTTAGATTCTTCTCTCCTCTTCAAGGCCAATACACTAACCTCCTTTACCCGGACTTGCTGTGAACCGTAAACCTCGTATTTCTGGCTCAAATAGTAACTCTCACTCAGAGAAATAAACGAAGATATATAAAAAAATGATCTTGGCAATGAAAGCAGAATTATTTGCATAGCAGATATCTTTCTCAACTTCTACAATGTTGCCAACGACGTTCTGAATTGGTCTATTTGCTCGAGCAGGAGGAAGAGAGGAGTGGGGCAAAGAAAACGACAAAGAATAAAAGAAGTAGAAAGGAAAAAAGATAGAAGAGATTAGAGAGAGAAGTAGTGGATAATATAGATAATTTGAGGGAGAATGACGGTTCATGGAAGCATTTAGGATTGATAAACGGAGAGAGAGAAAATTTAGAATAATTGAGATAAAATAATAAAGTGTGAACATTAAACAGTCAAGTAAAAATAACCGAGACAGAGGAAGAGAAAACTGGGAGAGAGAGAGAGAGAGAGAGAGAGAGAGAGAGAGAGAGAGAGAGAGAGAGAGAGAGAGAGAGAATAAATGAAATGAGAAAATGGAACGAAAACCACAAAGAAGTGACGACAAGAAACAGATCCACGGAAGATAAGAAAAGGAAATGTGAGAGAGAAAAGAGGAAATAGATCAGAGGAAACTAGAATATGAAAGAAACTAATTTCCTATATTATTTTCCACTCAATTATGTTAAACAAACTTTGCTCTTTAAGACACTATTACAATGGCTTGGTCTAGGAACTGTCTCCTGGATATTGTCTTGGCTTAGAAAGTTTCCTCTGTATACTATCATGGCTTAGAAACTTTCTCCTGGAGGCTACGATACTCAATAGCCTCTAGACTACCCGACCACTATGGCTATTACTGCTGGAAACTACCTTATAATGAAACCTCTATTTAACGGACTATATGCAGAGGAAAATCCTTTATATCGAGAATCCGTTAGATGTGAAACCTCCATCAAACGGGTTATATGGAGAGAGAAGTCCGTTAAATAGAGGTTTCACTGTATAGTCTTGGTTTAAATGTTCTCATAGGAAAATATTTAAGTTCTTCTGTTCTGGTTATTTAGTAATATGTATTTTTCGCTATATAACCCAACCTCTCAAGTGACGTGTGGGTAGTAATGTGATACTGTTACAGTGTTTACTTTTAATAACGTGTGTGTTGTTGTTAAAGAGTGTGTGTGTGTGTGTGTGTGTGTGTGTGTGTTGTTGTTAAAGTGTGTGTGTGTGTTGTTGTTAAAGTGTGTGTGTGTGTGTGTGTGTGTGTGTGTGTGTGTGTGTGTGCATTTATAAGAGTGATAAGTTTTCTCTAATAATTACCAATCTCTTCCGCCTTAATTACCAACACTCCCCTACATTCTCTACCCAACACCCATTCCACCACAGTTTACTTACACCAACACCAAAACATCCCCCACACCCCTTACCCATTATACACAAATTCCCTAACATCAACATCCCCCACACCACCACGATAACTCCCTATAACCATCAATCACGAGGTCCCCCCCCCCCCCGTTGCCGGCACCATGAGGGCAACAATGGCCACACAGAAGTAAAGAAAATATCGAGGTGGGTGAGTGGTGAAAAGCCTTTGTGTAGAGAGAGGAGAGCACAGTAAAAACACCCTTAAGAGTGAGAAAGGAAATGTCCAGCAGAAGGTTGTGTGTCTACCAGTCTATACTAACAGACTATCATGGAAGAAGGGCGGGATGGATGGATGGAGGGAGTGGGGAGGAAGGGAGTGGGTAGGTGGGGAGGGAGGGAGTGGGGAGGAAAGGAGTGAGGGGAGGAGGAAGGGAGTGAGGGGAGGAGGAAGGGAGTGGAAGAGAGGATAGGGAGGGAGGGAGGGGGGAGGAAGGGGGTTAGGGGAGGAGGAAGGGAGTGAGGGGAGGAGGAAGGGAGTTAGGGGAGGAGGAAGGGAGTGAGGGGAGGAGGGAGGAAGTGGGAGAGAGGAGAGGGAGGGAGGGAGGGGGAGGGAGGAAGGGGGGAGGAAGGGAGTTAGGGGAGGAGGAAGGGAGTGGGAGAGAGGATAGGGAGGGAGGGAGGGGGAGGGATGGAGGAGGGGGAGGGATGGAGGAGGGGGAGGGAGGGAGGGGGAGGGAGGGAGGGAGGGGGAGGGAGGGAGGGAGAGAGGGCAGGGGGAGGGAGGGGGAAGGTTACCTAGTACGAGAGATACAGACAATCAGGTCAGACCTAAGTAAATAAAGAATCAGGAATGAGGTGCAAGAAGAAAAAGAACAAAAAGAATGAGATAATATAGCAAGTAGTATAACAGGCCAAAAAAGAGAAAAACAAACTGCTTCCCTTCAATCACTCAATATAGCCAACAGACCAGACCAGCATGGTGGCCACTCCCCCCCGCTGTACTTGATGTGGTTCATTAGTCTACATTAGCGGTAATCTATAATGACGGGCACATGTAATTCTACACAGAGGGAAGGGATGGAGGGAAGGGATGGAGGGAGGGGTGGAGAGAGAGAGAGAGAGAGAGAGAGAGAGAGAGAGAGAGAGAGAGAGAGAGAGAGAGAGAGAGAGAGAGAGAGAGAGAGAGGAAGTAAGGGAGGAAGGGCCGGGAGGAAAGGAAGGAAGGAAGGAGAGGAAAGAGGGAGAGGGGGATGATGAAAGGCTATATGCGAACATGAGGGGCGGGGTGATGGAGGAAAATATGCAGGGGATGTTGACGTTGATGTTATTACTTCGCCTCAACAACTGAGGTCTTTAGGCGCGTAACAAGGTAAATAATTACACTAGTTCATTAATAATACAATATAATGAGAGATAGAACTCCCTGTATATATGGAATGGGGGGAAAGGAAAGGGAAGTTGAGACGATGGGAGGGAAGATAAGGGAATAGGAATGGAGGGAGAGAAGGTGCCATGGATGAGGAATGGGAGAATGGGACGAAGGGAAACGGAAAGGGGCAATGGGTAGGAAGAAAGTGGGGTGGATATGGTATAGTGGAAAAATATGAGAAAATGAGAGGTAAGGAAAGGTAGGGCGATGGAAGGATATGGTTTAGGGCCATGGGGAAAGGGAGGAAAGGGGGGAAAGGGGGGAGAGGGAGAGAGGAGAGGGTAAATGGATGGGCATGAAAAGGGGAAACGATGGGAACGATGAAAAGAGACAAAATAATGGCAATGGATGGAAGTAGTGAGATAAGGGAGGGAGGAGGGAGGGGCAAGGAGGGGGGAGGGAATAACTGAATAAAGGGTGAAGGTGAGGGAAGAGGTGAGATAATTATTACGTCGAGGGAGAGGACAGAGGTGATGATGGAGGCAGATGATAGGATGAAGGAAGAGCGTGGTAATGGTATGGGAGGAGGAGGAAAATGAATAGGAGATGAGGAAGGAAGAGCCGAAGATAGGTGATGAAGAAAGAGGAGGAGAGGAAGAGGAAAATGAAGGGGAGAAGAAGGGGAGGAAGAGGTAAATGAAGCGAAAAGGGGAGGAGGAGAACGATTGCAGAATAGAATGAGAGAGAAAGAGAGAGAGAGAGAGAGAGAGAGAGAGAGAGAGAGAGAGAGAGAGAGAAGGGGGGTTGTTGGGGGGTTGGAAAAAGGCTGCACACGGGGGGTGCATTCGAGCTGGGGCGAGGTGGGGGAGGTGTCAAGACGGAAGGATGTGAACACAGTCTTGCAAATCGTAGTAAGGCACAAAAACAGTTGGCTAGAGTCATCCCCCCCCCCCCCCCCCCCCGAGTTTTAATGCCTTACGACAGGGCATCAGAACTTGTCAGAACTCTAAATGTGGGTGAGAGTCCTCAAGGGCCATCCTCAGAAAACTCAATGGAAACTATGAATGAAGTGAGTCACACGAGAATAGTGTAAATGAAAAACGCCAAAAAATGTAAATGGTGGTTGTGCTTAAATAGAATGAACAGGATAGGATGCATTAGGAACGAAAAAAAAAATCGGGTAGTTTGAAATTCATGTTGGAAATCGTAAAGTTATGGTATTCGAAAGAGAATAATAGTTTCAGTCTGACATACTAGACTAAGACTGTGATAGTTGAGTTAAATAGTCTAGCAAACCTTAAAGAGGCTTGGAAAACACGGAGTAAAACAGAGAAATGGAAGGGCAGGCGATGCAGGTGAACGATTGAAATCTAAAGATAATACATAATCTAATTGCCTGAAAAATGATTATGAATCGTACATAGTAGAATTGATGTGTGAGCGATAGCGTTTAAGCATAAATTAACCTTACGATTACAGTCTATGTACTCAAGACATTGCTTACAACTAAACTTAAAATGCTCGGCGAACTAACAGTAAAAATTGTGTTTGAAGGGGTGGGGAGGTTAAGGCCACTGGCATATCTTGTAAACGTAAACACAAGGATAGTATATGGGAAAGAGTATGTGGATATTTTTGCTTCTTATTTGAGTCATTTCCTTTCAATTTCCACACTTTTCTTGGATTTCTTTCCCCAATTATTTTTCCGCTTTCCTTAAGGTTTCTGTATCACTTGATTGCCTCTGGACAAAGTGGGAAAGGAGTTAAAATAAAGAGTTAAAAAATAAAGCTAGTTGCTTGTTTTGTCTTTCATCTCTTTCCTCCCTGACACCTTTCTCGTCACTCTCCTTCCTCAGTTGATGGTCACTTGTCGAGAATAACACACACGTTTTCTCAACAAGAGAGGCGGCGAGAGTTATTTGAATTTTAATAAAGTTTGCCTCAAGCTTATTCAGGAGTCAAGTCTCGCGAAAGCAAGAAAGATTTGGGCGTGAACTGGAGGCCACATTAAGACTAGTAAATCATAAGGGAGCTCATTAGAGAGACCTGGCTAATTTATGCCAGTCGAGTTCTTTTAATTCCTTTATGTGACGAGGAAGTAATCATAAGTGTTTTATTACATTCTCTCTTCAGTTTTAATACACTGTATAACGTATGGATATTTCAGAAAGCAAATTGCAGCTATTTTATCCTTACTGTTTTAATTATTTTTTTACTTTATACATAAGTCTTTAAACTAATAAATTGTACCGTAAACTGTCTGGCAATACATCCCTGACACCTCTCAAAAAAGAACAATTTAGGTAGACCACTTATTAGAGGCAGTTAACATGTATTAGCTACTTCATAATAATTAATGAGACTCAGGTGATGAATTCGGTGCTTACCTCAACACGATACAAATGAAAGTATGCCACTTAATGTGTGTGTGTGTACAGCTAGTAGTAGTAGTGGGTATATTTCAGTGTCTTATAAGTGTATTTATTTAATTTTTACTCTTGTGTGAGCTTGTGTGGGCATGCCTGCCGCCGCACAGCAGCGTGTGTATGGACATGTGTAGGCATAAAGACTACAGCTCAGGGAGGTAACTTCACGATCGTATACTAATACCTGTGTAAACATGCGTTATCATATATACGTACTTCTCTAAACATGAATTTGTCGATAGCATAAACCTTCAATAATGTTCATTAAAAATGTTCCCACTATACCCAACAGAACGTCATCACAAACATAGAAGCAAGTGTCACTTCATAAAAAACTTTTACCTCTATTTTTTATTTTTTTTGGGGACCATGTGTTTGTGTGTATTGGTGTACCTAGTCTCAGGGGGGGCGTGGACTATACAATTGTGTATTTTGGAGGGGAACGCGCCCCTCCCCGTAGAGACTTGCAATTGAACTAACCCAACGAAAAAAATACTGCCTGTGAGAGAAGCGAGTTCTCAAATTTCCTTTCCGATATATATATATATATATATATATATATATATATATATATATATATATATATATAATGCAGTTTATTTAGTCATACAGAGAGAGGGAGGTTGAACTGATTCTAAAAGAGTTACAGCTCTTATAAAGTCACTCTCAGGCAAGCCAATTATGAAATCGTTTTATTTATTTGTTTCTCATCTTGAATCTCACTTAACATCTCCGGTCCCAAGCTGCAGACTATGTCCTAAGAGCCTTCATCCTGCAAGCTTCATTTCCTTGACCGATATTCTGTTCCAGCGTCTTGACGTCTCCAACACCATGACCTACGGCGGCGCCCAACATTCCAGACTTTGCCAAACTCTGGAAGAACCTTGGCTTCCCGAAGTCTAATTTTCAGGTCCCATGACCCAAGATTTATGTCTCTCAACTCTGCTATCACAACTGTAATCCTGCCACTCAATCTTGGCCAAACTTTCCAGTCTAGAAGCCACCATTCAAATAGAGGAATTTAGGGGAAACACCTTCCCTGGAAAACATATGGGAAGGTTCTTGCATACTTGTGATATTTTTTTTTTTATTATAAATGTATTGATATCATGCAAGCACATCGGAGCCTGAGGGGCGAAAATGTAATAATAATAATAATAATTCATATAAGAAAAATATAAAAACTAAAAATATTAAAATAATAATAATAACAACAACACTGCAATAATAATAATAATAAAAATAATAACAACAACACTGCAACAACAACAACACTGCAACAACAACAACACTGCAACACCAACAACACCAACAACAATTATAATAATAATAATAATAATAATAATAATAATAATAATAATAACAATAATAATAACAATAATAATAATAATAATAATAATAATTATAATAATAATAATAATAATAATAACAATAATAATAATAATAATAATAATAATAATAATAACAACACTGCAATGATAATAATAAAGAACCATAAAGAAATAAAATAAAAAAAGATCAAGAGTGAGAAACAATATATGTATGTTGTGTTGTCAAAGTAAGAGAAACAATTGAGACCCTGCATTTGTGTGTAAATGAGGCAGAAAGTCAGATGAGCAACCTGGGACTTGGTCACAATTTTCGTGATGCCATATAGCAGCAGGGTCTACCATTAGACAACACATTATGCTTCCAATATCTTCCCAGGCAGTAGTACCTCCCTGTTTGGTAGCTGCCTCTCTATCTACTACCTATGCACATCTACACATGAAATAAATCTTCGTTTCTTTACACATAGAAAAAATCTAGAGTTATAACAGTATCTACTTTAGCAATTTAAATAACATTAGCATAAATGGAGGCAGAGAGGGGGGTTGTAGGCCTCCACGGGCGGTCCTTTGCGCTCGGCCTAATGGACAAATATTTTCCTGTCAAGAGAGGCTGGGAATGTAAGCATAAGGGTGGCAGTAATCCAGACCAAATTTTAGATAGTGAAATTAAAGGGAATTTTATTATCCGAAACTTTATTTTTGTTGAACTTAGAAATATTTATGTAGCTTTGTGGGATAAAACATGAATTATTGTCATATAAAGTGATTTTAAGGAAACGTTCACCCGAAAATCTTTAAGCCAAGGCAGTGAATATTTTTAGTCCCCTATATAAGTAAACAAGCAGTACTGTACGACCTTCTACAGATTACACAATACACATGTCTGTTAAATCTTTGTAAAACACAGCGTAACCTCTATTTAACGGACTATATGGAGAGGAAAGTCCGTTATATAAAAGATCCGTTATATGTGAAACCCCCATCTAACGGATTATAAGGAGTAAAAATCCGTTATATAGGGGTTTCACTGTACTTCATATTAGACCGTAAAATGAGTAAAAGACCTCCCCAAAAATCTTAAACTTACGTCAACAAAGCTAAACTTTTCCCGACCCATCTCACGTTACTGTAATCAGAGGAAAAAGTTTAACGGAGTGTCGACAGAAAAGTTTTGAAAGTAACGTCTTTTCTGTTTTTAATGTACTTTTCAACAGCAATGAACTTTTTTAAGCCCACATACGGTTACAGAGACAAAGTACCTCAGATTAATGTATGTATGTACTGTCTGTCAAGATCTACAGAGGACATTCTGAATAGATTTCCTCAAGAACTGTATGTATGCATAATGTTATTCCACATCAAACTACGTAATGAAATAGTCGAAGTGATGTCATTCAGAATATATAAGGTAAAGAACTATCACTGCTCGAGGTTTTGTGTGGCGGTGCTCGAGGTTTTGTGTGGTGGTGCTCGAGGTTTTGTGTGGTGGTGCTCGAGGTTTTGTGTGGTGGTGCTCGAGGTTTTGTGTGGTGGTGCTCGAGGTTTTGTGTGGTGGTGCTCGAGGTTTTGTGTGGCGGTGCTCGAGGTTTTGTGTGGCGGTGCTCGGAGAGAAGCGATGGGATGGGAACCTACAGTGAACTTTATCATTGGCGAGGACAGTAAGGCTTCGGTAGAGTCTCGGTGTTGTAGATCGTGTTGATATATCAGGGTCTTTCCATTCGTGTTCTGACTAAGGGTTATGCCGAGAATTTTTCCTTGATTTTTGTCTAGTAGCAAGAGATGGGATGAAGGATACGGAGTGGAGCCACGGACTATATAGAAAAGAACGTCCGTTATATCGAGGGGGGACCGTTAGATGTGGAACCCCCATCTAACGATCTACTATATATACAGCTGAAGGTCCGCTATATCGAGGGGTCTGTTAGATGCTAAACCATTATCCAACGAACTAGAGAGAGATGGAGGTCCGTGATATCGAGAATCCGTTAGATATGAGACCACATCTAACGGATTATAAGGAGAAAGAAGGTCGTTATATGGAGGTTTCACTGTGATAGCCAAGAACGCAGTACTGATGGTAAACATGGGCAAGTGTACCACATGCTAGATAGTGAAGCTTTTTTCTGCTTAGAGTTTATCAGAAGTAATTTAAGCTCATGAGTTTATTTGACGCATTACTTAAAAGATTCTACTTGTTGCTCAATGTCAAGTTTTAAGACCAAACTATATATTCCATTGGAGAAAATATAATCTGCCAGAAACTATCTTAAACTATCTTGGTTCACTGTCTTTTTTTTTCTCTACGAATTTACTTTATCTCACTTTTTTCCCTGTCCGATTGCCTGTCTCTTTTTATATATTTTTTTCTTACAAAACCAGTGGAAAAGATGTTTCGTAAATCCCCAAAAATATATTTATGTTCGATGTACCTCACTTCCGCAAAGCTTGGCTCTTTATGGTCTCGCGTTGTTATATTTACCTTGATATGCTGTTATTGTCGGTCGTCATTCGGTAATCACATTAAGATTTCCTTTCGCTCTTGAGTCCGTATCTGTTTATATCATGAAATAGATAAACGGCTTTGCTTCCCTCTAAAACAGGTTAGATCTTTCTATCCTTCCCCTTTAACTTCGCTTTCCCTCTGTCCACACGTCATCTAACCCTCTCCTGTCTCCCCTCTCGCCTCGCTATCTCTCTTCCCCACCCCTCTCACTCTTTTTCCCTTTCCCCCTTTCATTCCTTCTTCGTGTCTCATCATCTTCTACACCCTTCTCCTCATTCTCCTCTACCCCATTCTTACTTTCTTTTTTCACTTTATTTCTTCTTCTCTACTACCCTTCCTTTTATTACCTCCAGTTTCTCTTATTCTCTTCCTTTTCCCTTTTATTTTCACGCCCCCCTCATGTCTCTCACATATTCCTTATCTCTTACGCTCCTCAGTTTTCTCCCTTCTACGTAGCTTTTTCTTTTCTTACTCTCTATCTTCTCTCACTCTATACCTCTCACTTCTTCAGCTATACATTGTCCAACGTTTTTAGTCCAGTCTCTTTCCCATCTCCTCCTTTCCCTTCTTCACATTCCCTAATTCCCCCTTCTGTCTCTCTTTTCCTTTTTCCTTCTCTCTCTCCCTCCGCCGGCAGGACACACACACTCTCTCCCTCCCCTTAAAGACGATCACTGTTACCTTGAAATAAGAGGCACTTCATCAGAGAGAGAGAGAGAGAGAGAGAGAGAGAGAGAGAGAGAGAGAGAGAGAGAGAGAGAGAGAGAGAGAGAGAGAGAGAGAGAGAGAGTCACCCGTAGAAATACCAGAAACGATTGAAAGATGAAAACGTCAAAGGCTGAGTAGTTCACATTTGAGAACCCTGTTGATTTGTGTAAAAAAAAATATCCATCCCCCCATGAAGACTTCCTTATATCGTCGCTGTGGTAGATATATTTCTAAAGCCTACTCTCTCTCACTCTCTCCCGGTTCCTTTTTCCCAGATTCCTAATTTTCTACAAGAATAATCAATGAAAAGAAAAAAAAAAAACCTTCTGGTCGGAGTATTTGAAGCATGGGTTCTCATTTGGTCATTTTTTTTCCGTTTAATTTAGTCCTCAACGACCTTCTTCTTGACCCCCCCCCCCTTCACCCGTCCACGCATTCGTCTGGGGAAACCTTTCTTATTTATTTGTCATTTTCATAGTTCCGGACTGCCATCTTCAGGCTAGTACTATATTAGGCTTAGTATGTAGATTTAAAAATCACCTGACATAGTTGAAAGAGAAAGTTTAGGATGGCGGACAATGGGTGGGAAGGCTATCAGCTGGGCCGAGTTATGGCGCCAGATATGAGGCTGAGTTGGCGCGTTTTGTGGCGCTATGTTTGTTTACCTTGACGCTCTTTTGTTATGTCTTTCTTACCTGGGACAACTTGAGTCGGCTATCTTTCTTAACTGTGGCGGTATTTCTTAGCTAACTCTACGTGGTAACTGTGACTGTTTTTTGTTAACTGTGGCGGTCTTTGTTAGCTAACTTTGTGGTAACTAACTACTGTATCTTGTTTTGTTAACCATAAATGCTTTGTTTTTACTGTTAGTGCTTTTATTGACTTGAGTGTTTGTACGCTGACTACAAGTTATTACCATTTTAATAGACTTTTTTCACTTTACAGATTACAACTCTCTCTCTCTCTCTCTCTCTCTCTCTCTCTCTCTCTCTCTCTCTCAGGGGTAGAGCGATACAACAGGGTTTAAATTTTTTAGAAACAAAAAAATGAATGCTTGGTATTTGTTTTAATTAATTTGACTAATGTGATACAATTTAGGTTTTGTAATGAAAATTTAAAGTGTGACGCCCGAGGAAACAACAGATTTTGGCCAGACTGAGCATTATGGGTTATACAGTAGTTTTGTCGTTATTATCTGATAACCTAACCTAATTTAACGTAACCTGACCATTTTGCTGAAATTTGTGTCGTTTTTGTCAAGTAGAAATTTTTTTGTTTTTATTGTCACATAATGGAATTCACTTTCCGTATTGTATAATTTGTTCTATTTCATTTAAGACATCGTTTGTTTTCATAAGATAACGAAATTTCACACACACACACAAACGATGGATTTTCAACTTTGAACTGTTTAAGGGGTAGGTTTGGTGTCACTGGGTAGGTTAGCTTAGGTGTATCACTCGGTAGGCTACTTGAATCTTTAAGAGCCAGAGCCGTAGTATTGTCTGAAGGAGTAAAGTTTTCCTCACAGGTAATTACTGTAATGGCTCCAATTCTCGTAGGTCAGGTTATGTAACTCCTGCTAGATGTTACAAGTTGAAACCTCCATCTACGAACTATATACATATCAAAGTCCGTTATATCGAGAGTTCATTAGATGTAACGGGTTATATGGAGAAAGAAGTCCGTTATATGGAGGGTTCACTGTATTTTTTACGGGGGAATTATTGTTAGGTTTTCCCAGGAGGACTTTCTTAGTTAATGCAGACGAGGATGGCCGCTCTCGGTGCTTTTATATTATTGTTCTTAGGATGACGGATACGGCGAGGGACTTAGCCACCCCTTGGAAGACTGACATGGTGAATAATACGACGCTATTGGGAGCTTTGATGCTGTCTTCAACTGTATATGATTTTTTTTTCTTCTTTGTTTTTATGCCTCTTTTATTACCATATTTCTAAACCTGACCGGAAAAAAATGTTCCCGAAGGGTCTCATTATATATATATATATATATATATATATATATATATATATATATATATATATATATATATATATATATATATATATATATATATATATATATGTGCTCTGTTCTTGTAACGTAACCTAAAGTAACGTAACCTAACTTAAGCTAACCTAACCATCGTCTTCAAAGGAATAAACTATAGTAATCGAAAGGTTAGATCATTGACATCAAAGGGTCAAACCATCACCTTGAAATGGATAAACCAGTGTAATCAAAGAGTTAAACCATCATCGTCAAAGGGTTAACACACATCTTCCTTTTGCATCAAGGAAAAAATTCTTTACACCCATAATGTTCAGTCAGTTATTTCATTGTACATCCCCAGCATCGACTCTTGGTTCTCCCTCCTTAGGTTTCACAATACCACACTACCAGTTACTGTGTCACACATTGTTGCCTCCAGCGTCACAAACTGTACTGTATACTTCTACCTGCCTCAAACACCTCCTTCCCTCCATTTAGTTGTCATTTAATCTACCTCTATAATTTCTGTTTATCATACTAATTTATATAGCCACATATAATCATATTCATCATTAACCCCTGCTAATTCATTTTTCTTCTGAATTAACCACTATTGTAATGTCATCTGTTAGCAACACCTGATTCAATTTCCACCTGGACCCCTTGCGACTGTATCAAATTTGTAACTATTTACATCACTCCTGCAGTCACATCTAGTTCCTTTCTTACTGACATAGAAACATACACTACACACTACATCTATCTACAGCATTCACTCTATAACAAGACTTTTATCTATAATTCTGTGTATTTCAGTTGTTTAGATGTAAGGAAATAGTAGTATCCAACACTCAAATGACGTCATCTAAAGTAAGATTAAAGTGATTTTTTCCCGCTTCGTAATCCTGCAGAAACCGATAACAATAAAAACGATAGAATATGTCATAAATTTTCCTGACTCACTGTAGTAGTTTCTCCAAGATCCATTATGTAAATCGGTAAGTTGTTGTGATCCACAGAGTGAGAGAATAAGAGACAGTGTCATATTGATGGATGTACGCCACGGCTCACTTATATCTTGAGCTTTACGTCTTTCTTTCTCATAAAACATCATTTCACTTTTGGCTTATTCTTTTGTTTTTTTATAGCTTCCTCGTGACCACATAATCTAGTGCTTCTATGTCTCACCAAACATCACATGTTATACAAAATCTTAATTCTTCTTTTTCTTCGCCAGTGAAATCTATAACAGTTTCCCTTCAGAGTGATTGGCAGGTAACGCATTCCAGAAACCAATTAAGGTCGAGGGCGAAATACTCAGCCAATGGCAATTCACGATGCAACCCTTTGGGCCAATGGCAGCTCTAGGCCCAACATACTCAGCCAATAAGGACTCGGGTCACAATTCTCCTGGGCCAATGCAGTTAAGGACTCATAACTTTAACAGCAAATGGCCCTCTGTTCTCCTAGCAGCCTTCGTGTTTGCGTGGAATATGCATTGTCACACACAGATGCTGAGCAATATTTTCCCAAATGACGGGAAGTTGTGAGAATATCCTCAAATGGTGACGCTTACGGTTCAGTTTTGGGAGAATTTTGTTGTACACTGTTATTACCATTTTTCACCTACCGGTTTTCAATCTATATTTCATTCATCTGATTTTTCCTTTATTTGAGAATTTGTTGACGTATATACTCCATTATTTTACTTTATTTTATATATTTTTTTATGAGTCTTGTTTGTTTATTTGCTTCACTTCCTTCATCAGCGGTGACCACTCGTCTGGCCATCTTCCAGGGATCAATAACACCTCTCGTATCTTAGCTTTTATTTCCTCATTCCTCTCCCGTGTTGTCCACACACACACACACACACACACACACACACACACACACACACACACGCGTATATGCATTTGCTTGCATTCATACATAGAACTCCTAATTGCTGGTAAATGAACTCGCCATTACAAGCAAATTATTATCAGTAACAAAGGAATTCGCTCTGACTTGTTATAAAGAAATTTTCGCCAATGTGCCAATGCTAAGAATACGCGTCATCAATGGCAAAGATCGCAGCGTCACTACAAGAAGAACTACTGAATATAAGAAAAAAATCATATTGGCAGTTGCGGTAGAATAAATTATTTGGGAAGAGAACGCATTTTTCCTGATAAAAGAACGTACCGCTAATAATAAAGTGAGAGCAATATTGGTAAGAAAATACATCAACAGTAAGAAACGAATGTATAATGAAATGGGAAAAACCCCTCAAAACCTATTATCCTGGTTAAAGAACGCACCAACACATGAAACAAAATACATCATTAACTGAAGAAAAAAATCACACCATTATTGGAATAAAAAGTGTGCATCATCAGTGGTGAAAGAACACATCATTATTGCCGCGATAAAACAGAATATTTACTCTTTTTGTGTGAGTCGTGTTGATAATTGTTGGCGGGGTCATGGCAATAACCTGCACCTCCCTCCCTACCCTACCCCTCTATGCCCCCCGTCCTTCCCTCTCTGCCTCTCTCTCTCTCTCCTTATGGCCTCTATGCCTTCCTGCCTCCCTCCCTCCTTCCTTCGCCCCCCCCTCCCCTCCCTCCCTGCTTTCGTTTCTATTTTAGGGTCTGTAGCTTCTTTCGCTGATGCAATTTCTTTCCACATTCTCAACATTACACACATGAATAAACATGCATTTTCAACATTCTACAAATGAATAAACACATTTTCGAGACTCCACACACAGACATACATGCATACGAATGGACTTCATAAATAGATATGTTTCTTGCGTGTCATTAAATTTCATACATGTAGTTAGGCTCAATATACTGTATATAGATATGTTCATTTTATGGTGTTATGCTTCATCCACAATGATTTCCTCCTTACACAACAATACACCAACATGATCTTACACAAAAGTCATCCCTGAGTTTACTTTTCACTTACACATACCTATAAGACATTCACAATACTTACTGTACTTTTTACTTAAGTAGAGATCAAATACATCATTTCCCAAGACTAAAACGCACCTCACACTCAAACGTCTCCCAGATATTTTCCCCAGAAGCACACATCATCACCACCAACTGCTGACAACGCACACATAAACATTTATCTCACTCGCATTCACTTCACACATAATCATCCTCACCACCACCACCGCCCCAAACCAACACCTCTCTCTCTCTCTCTCTCTACACACCCAAACGCGTTCTCCACTCTCTTACCTCGCGCTTGGATGCTGAGAACAGCGACCTGACATCCATATTCAACACTCCCACACCTGACATATCAGAAGATCGAAAGGGTGTTTTCTTTTATTCTCAGGTAACGGTAAAGCCCTGGAGAGTGTGAGATGGGAAGAGTGTGAGGTGGGGTGAGTAAGGTGGTGGGGCTAGTGAGGTGGCTAGAGAGTGAGGTGGCTAGAAAGAGTGAGAAGGGGTGACAGTGAAGCCTTGGAGAGAGAGAAAGAGAGTTAGGTAGGTGTAGAGAGTGAAGTGGGGAGAGTGAGAGGTGGGGAGAGTGAGAGGTGTGGAGATATTTCACTTGAGTGTTCTGTAGAGCGAGTCATTGGGATAATATTTTGACACCTTTTTTGTCTCTGCCACTATATAATGGTCTTAAGTAAAGAGATGCATCACGTTCCTATGGTGAAGAAAACAATATTTTCTCTCGCCTTTATTGAGCTCGTGGGGTGAAGTATTGTGTTTATTGAAGGAGTGCTGTCAGCAACTATAGGTTTTAATTGTTTGGGATTTGTAACTATTTATAAACTCTGTAGAAAAAGTAAGATTAACAAACAAGCACGCATGCATGTTGATGTTCTCACAAGCACAAGCACCTCATACAAACAAAGCAAACTTTTCCACAAGCACAAATAAAGCAAACTTTTCCACAAGCACAAGAGAAGAGCGAAAAGCACAACAGACGTAACTCATTCAGGTCAAAATTGGTAAACTATAAAAAGAGAGAGAGAGAGAGAGAGCGGAGGCGGCTGCAGGGAGTCGCCTAGCAGTAACACACAGTTGGGTCACCAATTGAAGCCTGGCCGAACCTCCGCTGAATGGTCCCTGTAACTCTTTTGGGAAAGCTGCAATTTAAAAGTTGAAAGTTCACTGACTTCTTTACTTCTCTAAATGGATGTTTGTGTCGGGTCGGGGTCTTAGGTCAATCGCCTCAGGTTATCTCTTGGAAAACTTCTTTAAGAGCGTCGCGGGTTTCCACAATATTTTTGTTCAAGTGACGAAGTTGTCTCTTTAAGAGCGCCACCGTATGTTCGCGCCTGTTTCTTCTCATTTGACGTATATCTGTGTACAGGTTATATATATATACTGTATATATATATATATATATATATATATATATATATATATATATATATATATATATATATTTTATGAAAATATATATATACATATATATATAACAGCTGTGTGGATAACCAGTGTGGATGGAAACGAACTGGATAACACATTTGAGGATGAGAATGGTGTGGATACCTGATGTGGATAACAATATGGATAATTCATGTGGATAAAAGCGATATGAATAACATTGGTGTAAATAATAGCAGTAGATGATAGTGGTGTGGATACCAGTGATGTGGAGAATTAATTATAATTAAGGGTTTGGATCACTAATGCGGAACACTAGTATGGATGACTAGCCAGGATAACAACAGAGTATATAACGGCATTGGGGATGAAATTGACCTAACTAATGAGAAAAAAGAATTGTGAACTATACTCACTTTATAATAAAACAGAGTACGACTAAAGTAAACAACAAAAACCTTCCACTACTTTTATTGACAACTCATAACGTTATAACTGTGTCTTTTATTATATTTTCTTCCTGTAATTCTTCTCGTCTGAGGTGACACACCCTGAAACGGAGGCGACAGTCCAGCTGGCAGGACCCAGACTGTTATTTCATTACGTGTTGGAGTTGACACTTTGATGTGGGGGAGTTAGACTGGCCGGCTGCTGTGTAATTGTTTAAGTGACGGGGCCGCCGTGGTTTAGGCGTGAGCACCCTGAGCATTCCACCCTGTACTGACGAAGTTGATAATGAAGTAGGAGGTGGGTGGGTGTATGGGTGCAGGGGAAGGAGGAGGAGGGGAAGGGGAGAGTAAAAATGGGGAAGGAGAAGGGAGAGGAGGTGAAGAGGCATAGGTGGGTACAGGGGAAGAGGAGGAGGGTAAGGGGGAAGAGTGAAAATGGGGATGGAGAGAGGAGGGTAGGTGAAGAACTAGGTGGGTGTAGGGGAAGGAGGAAGAGGAGGGAGGGAAGCAGAGGGGGAATAGCAAAATTGTGTGGAGGAGAAGGGAGGGGAGGTGAGGAGGCAAGAGAGGGAAAGGGGTGCACCAAAATGCAGAACCTTTTTAATTTAGTCTTGGCAGTGATAGGGAGGGTGAGGCCTGACCTACTAAACTCCAGGCACCAATTTTTACTTTATTTTACTTTTTATTTTTTGTTTTAGGACTGACACCAAGAAGGGTTTCATGACAATGTTGACTTTTATATTTAATCATTTGGGTCTTGACTAGGTTGAGGGGGGGGGGGTAATTTTACCAGATAGTATTTCAGGAATTAAAAGGGATTTACTAAAAAAAATGCGGTCATCAGTGTATTATTCCCCTCAACAACTAAACTGGTCTTGGGAAAATTGTTAGTTCTACTTTATCAAAGTTTAAATGTATCAAAAAGTAAAGTAAGAACAATAACGTAAATGTGGTTTATGTCTAAACCAGTCAAGCGTAATAAAAAACCCGTCTTTATATGCATTTGCAAAAGACAAGACTTTAACACCATTCCCTTTAATGATAACAGGAGGGGTTGATAAAACACTTGGAGTTCGGCCATCGTGTGTATTACTGCATTACAGATCAGTGGAGAGGAACCCTACTGAAAACACAAGACTCGACCCTTCCCTTTCGTCCATTACAACATACTGTTCAAAGTTTACTACCAATTACCAACATCTTCAATTCCCTCAGATAAACCTTCTCACCACCTGGAAGCTCCCAATAAGTGGTTCTAACGCTTTGGTCTCAGTGATGGTCAAGACAGAGGGTAAAACAAGACGACTCCATCCATCTATGTACTGCTGCTGGGGACAAGACGCTCACAACACCATCTTACTATACAATCACTTCAGTAATACGAGATACTACTGGGTCGTTATTACTGTGTCACTTAATAGCATCAGACAGTATCCTCTCTGCATCTTTGTTTCTTCTTCTTCGTCTTATTATTATTACTATTATTTGTCATTATATTTTGTTGGTTATCTTTATCACTGTCTCCCTCTAACTCTTATTATGTTACCTCTCTCACTCTCTCTCTATTCTGCTACCAATTCCTCTCTCTCTCTCTCTCTCTCTCTCTCTCTCTCTCTCTTCTGCTATCACTCCCCCCCCTCTCTCTCTCTCTCTCTCTCTCTTCTGCTATCACTCCCCCCCTCCCTCTCTCTACCTTTCCCCCCCCCCTCCCTCTCTCTACCTCTCCTCCCCCAGGCTATGTTTGTTTACGATACCCAATTTCCCGACATCACGTAAAAGCTCATAAAATCCTGCGCCCCGTTTTCCAACTTAACAGCAAAAAGGTTTAATTAGTGTCGAGAAGAGAAATGCTTCCCCCACTGTCTTGAAGATTTCAGAGAGGGAGAACCCGGACGGATGAGACGCCCCTGTCTCTTCTGTAGTTTATTTTTATCAAAGTCGTGACAGCACAGTGAGTATTTTCCTTGACTGTCTGATTGTCTGTCTGTCTAAAGTGTTTTTTCTGTGTCCATTCTCTCTGTCTGCTTGTTTTTTTAAGTTTGTTTATTTTAAGTCCTGACGGAACTGTAAGGATTTTTCTTGTGTGTGTGTGTGTGTGTGTGTGTGTGTGTGTGTGAGTTTGATTGTCTTCTTAACTCCGCCAGTAATTCTGTACGTGACTGTCACTGACTGATTCACTCACTCGCAGACGGGAAAGATCTTATTTCTAGGCTGGTAGTGGTAGTGAAGCGCGCGTGTGTTTGTGTGTCAGTCTTTCAGATTTGTGTTGCTCACTGAATTACATCCAGAGTTAACCTGACTGGTTATTGGTTTTTCTATATGTTGCTACTACTTCGACAGGAATTAATTTAGTTAAGACAATGTACCGCACCATACCCTACCCTACATCCTATTTATCCCACTCTATTATACCGCACCTCACATATAATACTTGTATGCTTTTACACACTGCTTCAGTTTACCGCGCACACTGATGTACGCTCCCGACCTCTGACACCCTGATCATTCCTCCCGTCTACTACATAACCCTAGTTAGGTCTATTCATATACGTACCACACCTGTCTCAAGTCATCCCACACCTTGCTACACCTCATACCACCCTGCCACATCTTACCACACCCTGCCACACCTCATCACACCCTGCCACACCTCATCACACCCTTATACACCTTATCACGTCTCCTCTCTCTCTACCACACCGTGTTTAAATCTCCCACCCAACCAACGCCTTGACCAAGTCCCCCCTCCTACGTCGGTGTCCTCCCCTCCACCCACCTTAATCTTACCCCGTTGTACAGGACTTAAGAGGACCGTCCTCAAGATTCGCTGAGACCTACGCCTATATTTTTCGAACGCTGGCCAGCTCTCCACCTTTCATCAGGACGCATAATGATGAAAGGGACACCCGAGCGCCTCTTTTTTTTTCTCCACCTCTACCCTCTTCCCTTACCTTCCCCTAATCCAGACCCTTACCTTCCTCCCCACCCATCCCCTTACCCTCCTTACTCCTCCCCCATTAGCTTTACCTTTAGAGAGAGGATTTCCTTAGAGGTTCGACGTGCTATCGACCGCATACTGCACTGAAGACTCTCTATAACCAGGTCCCTTCAGTGGCCTCCTCAATGGAAGCCTGGACCAGCAGGTTGTAGACTGTTGCTCCAAAGTGATGCTCTTTATCACACAAGTTTTAGCCGAGGTTACTACACTTAATGGGTATAAATACAATGGCAGTTTTCGTGTCTAAATTTAATGTATTAAAAGTATATAGAATTAGTGTGATTTTAGTGACATTTATCATATAATTTTGGCTGTCGTTACTAAATTTAAAAGATTCTATCAATGGATGACTGTGGTTTTAAATGTATTGATAGATTTAGATATGCTGTAATTATTATGTGTTATTATATATTTTTCTAATAATTAATGCATTTATTAGTATCATTTATAATTCCTATGATGGCCTTACTCAGACATTACTGCATCCATAATTGGCATTCACTAGGTTAACTCACAGAGATATGCTATAGCAATTATTTACCCATTTAAGCAATAACGCCCCAAAATGGTATTAAAAATATTGAAACAACCTTATTTAAGACACGCTGACTTAGCAACTGTTGGACCAAACATATAAGTCAGGGAATATCATATCCTAAGCGATTCTCTTCCTCAACCCTTTGAAGATGATTTAACCCTTTGAAGAGTGTGATTTAACCCTGCAAGACCAATTACGTAATTTAACATACAAATATATCACAAATTTATCAGGTTTAATTATGATGAATTAGTTAAACAAATGCACATGACTTCTACCCACCACTTATAATATACGAAGTATAATCCATTCACTACAGGGACGCCACTATTGATATTTTCTTTGTCTACCGACATAAAGTACTATTCTATTCAGCTCTGAGGAACTAGTAGAGTATCTCCGATTAACTAGTAAAACAAGCACGTATACAATATCTGATACTAGCCACCTGAAATGATTCATATACTGGATTAATTAAGAAATACACTGCTGGGTGTCTCTTAAAGGAAGCAAAGATGAAGGAACCACAAATACAATTCGTTGAGTCACAAACCCAGCAAGTCTTTTGAAAAATTCCTTGCAGTTAGGGCTGCCTGGCAACGGATTTACTAGGAGGTAATTTTTCATTCTCTGAGTTAAGGCTGAGGTTTTTTGTCCTAGTCTTAGGTTTTGTTCTGAAGGAGGAGTGCACGGCGGTGGCGCCACAGGTGATGTACGCAGTGTGAGTGCACAGTACACGCTATACCACGCTGGCCGCTTATGTTGCTGATGGTGGTGTTGTTGTTTTTGGTATTGTTGTTGTTGTCCCTGTATGATATTATTGGTGTTATTGTTGTTGTCTTTGTTGTTCCTACTTTGATATTGTTATTGTTGTTATTATTCCTACTGTCATTAATGTTATTATTACTGCTACTGCTTCTATACACTTAATATAACTGTGAAAACATTAGCGAGGAAGCAGAGAACGTGGAAGTAAATTTAGAACGAAAGAAAACCAGCAACAGGATTTACAATACGAGACAAAAAAAATATCAAGTTTTTTCGCGAGAAGAAACATTAAAGACGCGAACTGGACCGAGGCACATATCAAAAGAGAAGGAAAAATATATGTAAAATTATAAGTAATTTGTATACAGAGGAATAGAGCGCGAGAGTGAATTTATAATATATACGTAAAGGTTCGTATATGATCACTATATCTTTATTATAGAGGTAAAAACATATAGTATTTATGATGTTAATTAAGTCACTGTAAACCTGGGAAACACTAACAGGTACAAAGAGGTAAGTTGTTTGATTTCGTTCAGAACACAGTTGACTATTACACTGTCTGGGATGTAAAGGAGAGGAGGATGGGGGAAGGAGGAGACATTGGAGAGGAGGATAAGAGAGGAAGAGGTGAAAGAGGAAGAGGAGGATAAAAGGGGAAGAGGAGGATAAAGGAGGAAGAGGTGAAAAAAGAGGAGGAGAAAGAGAAAGAGGAGGAGGAGAAAGAGAAAGAAGAGGAGGTGAAAGATGAAGAGAAGGAAGAGGAAGAAGAAAAGAAAAAAGGAAGGAGAAGAAGAAAAGAGGAAGAGGAGGAGAAGGAAAATAACTTGGAAAACCCACAAGGAGACAATAAAAATATATATGAAGAAATGGGGGAAAAATAATTATATTACAAAAAATAAAAAATATAATAAAAAACAAAAACTATAAGTCACAAGAGGATGGCGATTAGACGGATGATACATAAAGATAATTCAGGACAAGAGGCACGAAAAAGAGAATAAGGAATAAAAGACGACAATAAACGGTGATCCTTGAATGAGAAGAGAAGAGAGGAGAATGAGGATAAGAATGAGAATTATGTACCTGAGAAAGGAAGATAATTAGTTGAAAGCGGTGGGGTAAAGAAATGGAGTTAATGGGGGAGGAGGAGGAGGTGAGAGAGATAGAGAGGGAGAGGCAGGTACGAGATAATGAGAGGGAGGGTGAGGAGGAGGTGAGAGAGATAGAGAGGGAGAGGCAGGTACGAGATAATGAGAGAGAGGGAGAGGAGGAGGTGAGAGAGAAAGAGAGGGAGAGGCAGGTACGAGATAATGCGAGGGAGGGTGAGGAGGAGGAAGGATTAGAAGGAAGAAGGAGAAGGAGGAGGAAGGGGGGGTAAGAATGAGGAGAGAGAGAGAGAGAGAGAGAGAGAGAGAGATAGAGAGAGAGAGAGAGGTACTTAGCGACACCTCATTTCCCCCGGTGTAAAGGAAAGGCGCCATTTCGGTAAGAGGCAGTGATCTGCTTCTCCCAGTCTTCGTCACTCTCATCTCTTTGTCTTCTTTCTACGTCTTGTTCGTTTTTTTTTCTTCGTCTTTTTCGTTTATTTATTTTTTAATTTTTCGTGATTTCAGCCTTTCTTTTTTCTTCGTCTTTTTCGTTCTTTTTCGTCTTTTTTGTTTATTTATTTTTTAATTTTTCGTCATTTCAGCCTTTCTTTTTTCTTCGTATTTTCCTCACACACACAACGGAGGTTAAGTTCTACAAATTTGCGTTATATGTAAAAATTAATGAGAAAATACACTATGATATATTGACCTTTACATAATTGATCTTATTCAGGAAAATCTTACGTCGATTATTTTTAACGATTGAAACTTGAGATTATTGACCTATGATAATGACCAACAACACCCATCCCTCTCTCGTGACGTCACTAGAGACCTGATAAGTACACGTAGGATTTATGAAACAAATTATATATTATTCAGAGGTTTAGAGGAAGAATACGTTATAAATATTTGACCAGAGAACTGTGGGCGTCACGTTGAAAAGGAGAATTATTCTCTTGAGTTTTTAAAGGGTGAGGAGGAAATATTGCTGGGTATTGAAAGACCTTTATCTAGATAGCTGCTCCCCCTCAAAATGAGTAGTGTGACGTCATATGTCTCCCAGGGAAAGTCAGATGATTAGTTTTTTTTTTCTAACTGGGAACAATTAATTACTTGATCACGTAGGTTAGGATTCACCCTCAAGATGAAAAATAATGGTAGAGGGTTTTGGTTGGTAAAGAGTATTTGAGGAATGTTATTTATAATATAAGTAAATAGCCAGACAGGTGGACGATAAGAGGGGACGAAAGTGAGAGAAAGACCGCTGATAGAAGAGAAAATGGTAAAAAAAAGATAAGACAAGAGAAAGAATAAAATTGTGAGAGAGAGAGAGAGAGAGAGAGAGAGAGAGAGAGAGAGAGAGAGAGAGAGAGAGAGAGAGAGAGCCGTCCGTCCACCAATGACAACATCCCCGCTATCCATTTATCTGGCCGGGACGAGCTCTGTGTACAGCTTATCCTGACGCTCACTATCACCATTAAGTCAACATTGCCCAAGACGTTCCACAAGGCTCAGAAACATTGGCTTCAGTTTTCTTGCGATCAGCGGCACAGTGATGGAGGCATATAACTTTAGGTAGTGTTTGAATGAATGTTTTGCCATAGAAAAGTTTGGTAGTAGTTGTAGTAAAAGTAGTAGTAGTAGTATCACGAATTTCTTAACACTATCATTAAAATTACTACTGTATTCTCCAAACCGTATAAATGAGATGGATGTGGTGGGTAAGGATTAGGTAAGGTCAGGCCATAACAGTAACAGGACAGACTTGATAATATGCGTAGTTTCGGAGAGATATTTAAATATGCATAAGAAGTTTAACTATGGATACACAGATCATTAAATTTTATTCCTAGGATTAAATATATCGCCGGATGATCCCGATATATTTTACGGATAAATGAGATGCAGAAATATATTATGAAATATCTTAACTAAATCTGTGTGTGTATAAATGAATGAGATGGTGTATAAATGACTGACATGGTGTATAAATGACTGACATGGTGTATAAATGAATGAGATGGTGTATAATTTTCCAGAAAATATAAAACATCAGCTTTAACATACTAATGAACCTGACAATATATAGACCTATATAGTGAAACCTCCATATAACCGACTTTCCTCTGTATATAGTTCGTTAGATGGAGGTTTCACATTTAACGGACCCTCGACATACCGGATTTTCCTCTCCAGAAGATCCGTTAAATAGAGGTTTCGATGTATATGTATTGTTGTACTTCTATAGTTTTTGATACGGGTGAAAGTCAACAAACATATCTGCTACTTGTTTTATTTCCAGATAAAAATAAAACAATAATATTGTATGACATCATCAGTGGCATGATTGAAGGGGGAAAACTTTTCCCTAAGACAACAAACTGAACAGTGACCGCGACGAGGGACTTAAAGGAATCCGATATCTCAGTGGGCGATAAAACGGAAATCATACGATGTTGTTATCAAACTTATGAGCAGATGAATATGCACCAACATACGCCACCGTCAATACACACACACCTACATACTGTCAATACACACACACCAACATACTGTCAATGCACACACACCAACGCACTGTCAATAGATTTCAAGTAAAATACACCCAGTTATAACAAGAGAATTGCATTCAATTGGTTATATTTACTCGTTATTTGACCTTGACGCATATTTGTAGTTCGCAGATTTTGGAACCTTATTTTGGTATTATTATTATTAATCGTAATGTTTACCGAGATTCCATAGTGACAACAGTAGTCAAGAGTTATCGATTATTAGTCAGAAAACTTGTTAGTATCAGTGTTTGTCTTATCACTTGTGAAGATGTATGTTAATGTTAGTTTAGGGTTTGTTTTCGTTTTTAGTATCTTGGTTTGACAGTCATGGTCTGAGTAAATGATTAAAGTGGTTATGTTGATCTGTTACCTGGCAGTATTGTATCTATGTTTAACCCTTTGAGTCCTGGAGGGCTAAATCATCGATCAGGGGTTTAAACTATTGTCATGAAAAGGGTTAAGCCATCATCCTCAAAGGGTTAAATGCTATAGAGATGATATTACCAAGTGCAGGCGACATAATTCAGTCTCTTTTTTCATAATTCTCTCTACCTTTCCCTCGCTCTATGTTTATCTTCCTCAACTTGTCATAAGCTATCACAACACCTACCCACCAATCCGGCCGTAGCCAGGTAGATAGGAACCACATTTCCGTCAAACACTCGAGAAAGTCTCAAATATTGACTCGCTTAAGTGTGTAACTTTTACTTAAGTCTTATCCGGTCGAGACTTTGATGTAACACTTGATGGTGGTGGTCCTGTGTCCATTTGAGGGACATTTAATGATGCTTTAATAAAGTTGAGGATCCATCTGAAGGTTGTTGACATAGTTTGTCTCAGTGACCTGTGTGTATATGTACAGTGAGCCCTCCATATAACGGACTTCTCTCTCCTTAAAATTCGTTAAATAGAGGTGTCATACGTAATACTAAAGCTAGCAATAAAAAACTCACCAAAAAACGATGTAAAATACCGTACAACAACAAAAACTAAACTACACATAAAAAACAAAAACATTTAAAACACTAAATAACCGACACGATTTTAGAGTTGATAAAATTGGAAAAAAATACAACGCCTTTAAAAAGTACAGGTACTAATATATAGATTAGATAAATTATGTTTATACAATCAGTAAATAACATATTAAACTTGAGTACTTCAATATATTACTGAAAAACCCAGGCTTAATGACCTTACTTCTCGAGGCACTGAAATATTTTGCCTCAGCTTTCCTTAATTCAGCTTATTTCGTCTCAGCATTACTTATCTCAGTTATAACCTCAGCTAAACTCATCTTAGCTCAGTTCAACTCAGCCCAATTTAGCTTAAGATAGTTGATTAAAAAATCTTGGATGTTGTTGACAACTTAAACGGATAAGGAGATGGAATCAGTGAAGACAACAGCTTATCTCTCTCCTCTTGTCTTAACTTGCTCTCCTTTCTACTGTTTTCTTAGTCTTCTCATTCTTGCTTTGTCTTTTCCCTGGATTATTTCTGTCCTTACTTTTGTCTTCCTCTGTTGTTCTTTCATCTCTTTACCCTCGTGGCTTCTCTTTCTCCACACCATTCAAAAGTCTTCTTGTTTTCCCATCACCAAGAAGTCTACGGACTTGGCGCACCCACATTCAACCACAACAAATTTTATCTATTCACTTTCTTTTCTCTCTCTCTTCTGACCATTCGCCTTTCCTCTTGCCTTCCTTGTGTCTTCTTTCGCTCGCTGGGGAAAAGTGGCAGGTGAGGCCTCAGTTAACGGCGTCCAATTTGTCACGTGATACCTGGCGAGGGGCGTGGAAGTGACGGAAGAAGGGCGTGGGAGAGACAGGGGAGGAGTGAGGGGCGTGGGAGAAACAGGCCAGTGTAATGTGAGAAAATAAATGGTAACGTAGGAAAGAACAAACAAAGATGAGAATAGAGAGAGAGAGAAAACGTAAACTTAATGCCATAGACGGGGGGGGGGGGGGGGGGGCGCCAACACGCTCACACACACACATTATCGTGCCAGCAATAAACCCTTGATATTACCCCTTAATGAGCCAATAACAGTGACTTGTTAATGACCCTCACACACACCTCATATACCTACATCATGGTCATCCCTCCTCTTCTTCTTCCAATACTTCCATCTCATTCACCAATATATATATCTATCCCATTATCTTCACCCACCTCTATCTTCATCTTTATTATCCTTATCAGTTTTTCATTTATCCTTTTATCTCTTCCCTTTCAATTATTTCTTTTATGGTTGTTGTATTTATATATATATTTAGTCATTATATGTCTTGGTAATTTTCCTTCCCCCTTGTGAGTGTTTTATTTTATTGTTTTTCTTTATTTTCTTTATCAATGTCTAAATAGTCATGCATTCTTTATTTTTTTACCCTTTCATCATCATAGGTATAAGTATGCTAGATTTAGTTATTTTCAATAATCGACATAATGTTACAAAAGACAGTTTCTACTACAAATTCCTCTAAAGAAAGCTTGGATAACGTGTCCACCCGCCCGCACCTCCCTCGCTACATTAAGTTTCTTGCGGTTGTCGTGAAGCAACAAGTGCTCTCAGTTCTCGTGATAATTGTGCTTAAGAACATAAACTTTTGTTAATAGTGTTGCAGCATTAGGCAGAGGAGACGTTACTGTATGGTTGTAACTGTATTACTGAGGCAATGTTAGGTGTCCATGAGGCAGCTGGGAATTACTGTGCCGGGCTACACGCCCATTCTTCTTGATAATTGCTCCAAAGAACATATACTATTGTTAACACTACGGTATTGTAGTGTTAGGCACGTTATGGTATTAATATAGAGCTGTAACTCTATTACAGTTAAACATTGCCTGACTACAGACTGCACTCTGCTGGAGCAGCTGTACCAAGGTGCTATGAATGGTCACCACAGTACTGAACAACACTATGCTTCACTGTAACTGTGCTACAGTACACTGCATGTATTTATTCACCATGTAGAGACATACTCCATAATGTTCCGGACGCAAAGGCCAGAAATATAACTAGTCTCTCTCCTCTTTGCATGAGATAGGGAGAGGTTGTTCATGTGTCATGCAATGTCTGCATCATCCACCTGTAACTCCCTGCACGTCTACACTGAGAGCAGGTACTGTACTGTACTGTACTGTACTGAATTCTACTGTAAGTCATGTTTGTGACTCATGTTACAGGATAACACAGTCGGAGAAGTTCTTTACATAAATTAAAACTGATTCTTGGAGGTTAAATACTGTAGTATTTGGAATATAAAATGGCTTGCCAAGATAAATTCACAAAGTTGCAAAACCCAATTTCTTTCACACCAGTTATTACGCTCTCCCCCCCCCCTCTCTCTCTCTCTAATCTCTCTGTAGGTTTTGAATGTTTGGACTTGTCACTCCTATATAGTCTGGGTCAATGTAAATGAGAATATGAAGAAGAATACGTGTATACGACTTCCCACGGACTATGTATAGTTTATTCTGGCAGGGCCTCTGTTGTGTCCTGGAGATATACTGTAAGCCAATCAGAGGGATGGAAAAGACGTATTGTACTTCCTCACAGAAGTCCAATATATTTTTTTTATTTGTATTTTTTTACCAAATTACTTCTGGAAATAGTTAACGGTCTTCTCACGTGTTTATCTAGTGTGTGTTTTTTATTGTTATCCAAGTTATTTATTTGTATTTCTTCTAAGCAGGAGTAAGTAGCTCCATCACAGGATTACATAATATAGCGCTATAGACACTCACTTAATGCAGTGTGATACAGTGTGTTACAGCTTAATGCAGTATGATACAGACATTAACGAATAAGAGCCCTCGATAATAATGAATAAAGATTTAACCGAATTCTGAAGAAGACATATGATTATAGTTCAATGGTGTAACCAAGTCAATGATGAGAGTCAAGCAGAATAATGCATCCAAAGGAGTTACCACATTTTATCAGTGATGCTGAGGAAACGCTTCCCGGAGAGGAGCTGAGGGATGTGTGGCCGATGAGGCGTGACAGTGGTGCACCTTAATCTGGTAAGCGCATTTTCTTTATAAAAAGTAATTGTGCTATATACCTTTAACACCGATGTTTTTTTGTATATTTTATTTATCTTGGCCGCCGTTGCCTTCTGTCTGATTGAAGTTGCTTAACCTGACTCGCACCTGAGTGTCAGAAAACGTTACTCTTGAGTTGATGTCTGGTGCCTCTCGTGTTATTGCAACGTGCTAACACTCATGCCAAGTATCCCCCGAGCAGCCAGATCTCCTGAGTCTTTCTTGGTTGGGTTTTGTCCACGAAGAAAATATCTAGCATCATTTTTATCCGGAATCTTTATATTTGGGGTCATTGCTCTTGATCCAACAAGATGTATTTTTGTCTTTAGCGGAATGGTAAGCTACATTCTCGTGTTAAGAATAGCTCTAAGAACTACTTTCAGTTCTATAGTCTCCACAGAACCTCCTTCATGTCTTAGCAACAATCAAAATCCAGCAGCTTTAAGATCGTTTATGCAGTCGTCCCTACCTTGGAAAGTTATCAAAATAATCCTTCAGCGAGTGGTGTATAAATCTCCCAATGAGCTCTTCCCACTCCGGTAACTCCTTAACACAAGTCCTTCATCTGAATACCGTGTGTGCTATAGCTAGGTCGTATTCCTCTCTTAGCCAGGCTCCCAGGGGCTTATTTCCCTAGCCGTGGCTTTTCCTAGGCGGTGTCCCTTCCCTAGCATCCTCCTATAGTCTTTCTTTCTTTCTTCCTTCCGTGCCTCCTCTCGGGAGGCGACACCTCCAGGCCGCCCGCCAGTGGAGGTTGGGGCAGGCGGGCGGACGCGACGGGGGAGCTGGTAGTGTGCCGGCAGCAGCGGTGAGGCACGGAGCCCTTCGCCCACCGTCCGCGTCAACACCGCGCGCTTAGGGACAGTCTCGTGTTGAGTCGTTCCACCAGATAGGCTTAGCAGCGGCTCGTCCTGTCATGATTGTTGATGATTGTTAACTAATTGTGTGTTAAAAGAACGGGTTAATAGATGTTATAAACTTAGAATTTATCAAGTTATTATATTCGCTGAAGTGTGTATCTTCCAAGAGGATTTAATGCACGTTAGTGTTAGTGTCAAAGGAACTTTTTGCGTGAGGTGCAAATTCAGAAACACAGCATAAATAATCAGTCGCAAATCAGGCTTTGTTTGTCATTGATAAAAGAAGGATTGTCATGAATATTATAAGAACAAAAATGACTTAAGAAAACGGTGAGAAAATCGTTTCATCCGTTTAATTCTGGTAATCTGCAGCGACTCAGAGTCTTGCTTATTAAGGCGTCAAGAGGAACATGAGAGGCGGCTCAAGGGTACTTTTACCTCAGCCAGAGAACTCTTGTTAAGGTAAGAGCTCACCTTGTAGTCTCTCTCTCTCTCTGTGTTCCACCCCCTCCTTTCCTCAACCCCCCTCTTTTTACTTACTCTCTTGCTCTCTCCTTTCAGTGAAGTGGAAAAAAAAAGATATTTCAGTTTGCTCTCGTCAATTAATTAGTCTGTGTAAATAAAGAGTTTTGCCAGCCTGGTAAGGAGGGAATCATGGTATTAGACCAGTCGACGTGGGATAATGCAGGCTGTATTTTAACCCAAGTGGCCCGCCTCGCCGCCTTTTCCTCCCCAATAAAGAAAAGTTAAATATGCTTTTTATAGACACTAAACTCCGCCTGAAAATGTTGTAGTTGTACGTGTGACATTAATTTGTAATGAGAGTTTTTATTCTCATGTTTGACTCTAAAGTTATATTTATATGTACGCATAAAACGTTTAGGTCTTTTATACGTGATGGAAATTCAAAATGTTGTGAAAATAATATATACAGTTTAGTTTTTATATTCACTATGTAATCATGTACATTATATTTCAAAATTACTGTAATATTAACTTTTCTCTCGTGTTTCAGGGTAATAGTGAGGTATTAATGAGGTTCTTTCTTAACAGAATGAGGGCAGTAATCATAAGTCAGTCATAATACCTCGTGTGATACAGTTACCGAGAAATAATAATCTGAAAAGTCTTTAGTTTCAATCATAATGTTAACTGAAAAGGAAATAATATATCTATTGATCCTCAACAAAAGTGATATAGAGAACGAGGTCATGAATTTTCTTTTCTTTTTTTATATATTTTTTTTAATTTATGGATTTCATTGCAAGTTTCTGGAAATATTGTTTAAACTTTATGGTGAGATTAAAGATTAAAACATTAATGATATAATTTCTTGCTTAACTGATGCACTAAAGTTGGAAACGTAGATTTCGTCATTGTGTTACCTGGCTTCTACGGGGTATTGAAACACCTGCTGTATATAACAGTAATGTAAAACTCAATAAAACTTTTTAGCGTAGATGGTAATGATGATAATACAACCATCTTTTATTACAACTATCAACAACATAAAATATACGAAAATAAAATACAAAGTAATCATATCGTACTGTTTTCTCGTAGCGATATAAAGCAAATATTACGAATCTTTGCTTGAATTTTCACATGTAATCAGAAATCCCAAACTTTTATACGTTCATCATATTTCCCGAGTGATAATGACTTTATTAGAAATATTTAACAAAAAAGGAAAAAAACTAGAGTTTATTGACAAATCAATCGATTATAGAGAGATTATTTTATTTCTGTAGAGTGAGGGAGTGACTTGTGAGGCAGCTAGGTAGTGACTTGTGAGGCAGCTAGGTAGTAACTTGTGAGGCAGCTAGGTAGTAACTTGTGAGGCAGCTAGGTAGTGACTTGTGAGGCAGCTAGGTAGTAACTTGTGAGGCAGCTAGGTAGTGACTTGTGAGGCAGCTAGGTAGTGACTTGTGAGGCAGCTAGGTAGTGACTTGTGAGGCAGCTAGGTAGTGACTTGTGAGGCAGCTAGGTAGTGACTTGTGAGGCAGCTAGGTAGTGACTTGTGTGGCAGCTAGGTAGTGACTTGTGTGGCAGCTAGGTAGTGACTTGTGAGGTAGCTAGGTAGTAACTTGTGAGGCAGCTAGGTAGTGACTTGTGAGGCAGCTAGGTAGTGACTTGTGAGGTAGCTAGGTAGTGACTTGTGAGGCAGCTAGGTAGTGACTTGTGAGGCAGCTAGGTAGTGACTTGTGAGGCAGCTAGGTAGTGACTTGTGAGGCAGCTAGGTAGTGACTTGTGAGGCAGCTAGGTAGTGACTTGTGAGGCAGCTAGGTAGTGACGTGTGAGGCAGCTAGGTAGTGACGTGTGAGGCAGCTAGGTAGTGACTTGTGAGGCAGCTAGGTAGTAACTTGTGAGGCAGCTAGGTAGTGACGTGTGAGGCAGCTAGGTAGTGACGTGTGAGGCAGCTAGGTAGTGACGTGTGAGGCAGCTAGGTAGTGTCGCTCTCCAGGTATACTCCGCTCAAGAGGTTGACACTGGTTAACGAAATTGTTTTGAAATGGAAGTTTCTTTATAAATGTAAAACTTTATTAAATATTACAGTACAGTAAAACCTCTATTTAACGGACATCAATCTAATTGGTAGAGTCCGTTATATAAAGGTTTCTAATGAATTTCGATGCGGACTTACACTACCCTTCCATTTAGTCTGTTATAGTGAAGTATCACTGTAATTGTACTCAAGTATAGAAAATATAATGCATAGAACCAGACGAACTATTGTACTTTATAAATAAAAATCTATCATACGTGAACCAAAGAACCATACAGAAGGTTCACCATCTTAACCAGTGAACCAGTCTGGGGGATTGGAGAACCACTCACCCGGCCCACGAACTGCAGCTTAACTAATACTTAAAAGTCACTTAACCGAGTCTAATATTACTCTAAATTAAGTTACCCCAGATGCTAAAACGTCCAGGCCAAAAGAAAATGAAATAAAAAATAAAAATAAAATAATCTTGAAAATCCACGCTGAATTTCTTCCTAATAAAATAAAAACATAACTTGGAATATTTTGCAGATAATATCTTTTGTTTTCTTTTTTTTTAATTAAGAATAAGAAAAAAAAATCCCCGCCATGATATTCTGAGCGTAAAGTTTCCCTATGATGTTGATTATTTTTTTCCCTGCCTTGGCTATTTCTTGGGTAAATATATTCCGTGATGATTTTTTTTCGTCTTGGTAATTTCGTGGTTAGATTTATTTTGAGACAGAATAATCTATTTCGTCTTTTGTGTGTGTGTGTGTGTGTGTATTTGTATGTATGCATGTCAATTAAAGAGAGTAAAAGACAAAACATATTACCATCTTTTACAATCCTGTTATTCGTGTTGAGAATAAATTGAAACACTTAAAATAGCTCTCTGTATCCGGACTGTAATCATGGTTAAGTAGTTTTGAGACAAATTACTCCTCCTTGGTATTTAATATGTTATTTTTCTTCTCTTGTGGTGACCAAATAACGTAAAACCGTCAACTTGTGATATTTGTTTACTAATTAATGAAAATATCTTAGTCTTTGGTGCTTACTATTAATTTAAATCAATGTTATAATAGACAGTTAACTACTAAAATCCGTTCGCCTCTCCCCTGAACCACGGATATATTTAACAGGTATATTCATTACTCAGGTATAAACAGAATGACACCTCACAGTGATTGCTTCATTAAACCCACCCACCCACAGTCTGTCAGTATACGTAAATAGAACCAGCTCTATAAGAATCATTTACCAATATATACTATTTTCATTGGCATAAGTAATCCTTCCCTATAGCAATTACCAATAGGCTTTGAGTTAGGTCAGATATAGTCAACAAGCTATCTATACACGTTTATATTCAAGAGCAAGACTATATGTTCAGTAAAGTATTCTCTCTCACTGTAATAACACAGTCTGTTGTAATTAGAGTTTTTGAGTGAGCTATTTATGTATACAGTACTTATACCAGTTACGAGGCTGTATCGTGGTAGGTAGAGGGAGTAAGTAATAAAGTAAAGTAAAAACCTCTATTTAACGGACTACATGGAGACGAGAATCCGTTATATCGAGAGTTAATTACACGCGAAACCTCTACTTAGCGGAGTGTATGGAGAGGAGAGTCCGTTATATCGAGGGTATATTGGATCTGAACCCTTCATCTAATGAACAATAATAAAGATAAAAGTCCGTTATATCGAGGATCCGTTAGGTGTGAAACTGTCATTCGCCAAGTGGCGAATTAGAACCACTTAGTTCAATTCATGAACCACTTCGCTTATGAACCACTTAGGTCATCTCATGAACCACTTAACTCATGACCCACATAGCTCATGAACACTTTAACTCATGAACCACTTAACTCAACTCATGAACCACTTAACTCATGTACCACTTAATTGAACCAGAGAGGGACTTAAATGAACCGAGGTAGTGTATGGTGATGCTCTATATTCCATTTTAATGGTACGATGAACTAAATCGGATGAACCAAATCGTATGAACCCTGTGAGGTCTCTCTCTCTCTCTCTCTCTCTCTCTCTCTCTTTATAAAAGGCCGAGTTTCTTTAGTTTTAACTCTTTGGTGTTGAGTATATCTCTCAGTTACTTGACTCCCAGCTCGAATATTTTTCATCACATTTCCTAAAAAAAGTCGACAAAAAGCTGTGAAAGCGAACCCTAACAGTAGACACAAATTTGATAAATATATTTGTGGAATTCTCTGTACATTAATTCGTTCGAGTTTTTAAATTTAATTAATAAGAAAACCGCATATGATGTGATATATATAATTATTATCTTCTGCATTTTTTTCTCCAAATTTCAGTGAATTGGTTCGGAAGATTTTATTCGCTATCTCTAAACTTCGTTATATCTATAATTATCGGTTTGTTTGTGTTAAGTTTATTACGAACTTGATGATATTAATTTTAGCCTCAGCGCGTGGGGTGTATTCAGATTTATAGTGAACGGGATATGTAAATATATCTACATATTACGCTCATAAACTATGCATAATAACGCGTATATATATAATAGATGAAGTGTAAACATATATTCATAATAATAAATACAGTAATGTTAAGGTAACATTAGGCTCAGAAAAAAAATTGAGAAATTTCGATTATCAGGTGAGTACTAATTGTACTTCACCTGTCAGCTTAATTATGTATAGTATAAAACTAACCTAACCTAACTTAAAGAAATATCCATCCACCGTCGGCTATATATCCTTATGTCATCCACCAATCCACTTATACGAACGGAATACGGCTTGGATGGATGTGTGTTGCATCCGTTCAAGCGGTGATCAATTTATCCTGCCCAACCAAAATCTAATAACGACAGGTAGATGACAATGTTATTCGAGTTTAGATGAATATTAATGTTTTCCGAGTCGTGTGTAGCATGTAAACGAGGGTGTCAGGAATGCTTCAATCTTCACTTCCCGGCAACAGTTAGAGAAAGACAGAGCAAGTGGTGTGATGACGAAATGGGTTCACCTCAAAGACGAAATTATGATATTTAGCCAAGGGAGGAAATACTTTCTCTATATATTGATTTGTATGTTATATTCATCTATTAGGCTCTCTCTCTCTCTCTCTCTCTCTCTCTCTCAACGAATTTAAAACAGTTATCAATCAATAAACATGAAAGTAAATCATCAAAAAGGAGAGATCAGTGAATATATCTGTATGTAATGGAAGAGCAATTACGTAACACGTTTATAAGCTCTCTGCTCATTTATATAAAGCTTCAGGGTTATATTTGTCAAAGAAGTTATGCCTTAACTCCTCAATATCATTTATATCTGAGGACAAGACGTATTAAGTATCATTGTCAAGTCTTTCGTTTACAATATCTAGAAGGTTAGGACGTCCTTCCTCCTTGGCCATCAACACGTCCCTTTGCAAGGCTGAGTTGGCAACGACACCTGATGCAAGAACACAATAGACTGCCAGGGAAGGAGCGAATGGGTTCCCTCAGCTGCATATGACGGCCTTATCGTGATGGACAGCGTGTTCATATCTCTGTGTATAGCTTCTTGGTGTTGTAACCGCCTTAAACTTCTTCCCAGATAGTCCCTCCTAGTCAGTCAGTCAGTCAAGTACCTCACAGTCAGTCAAATTCCTCCCAGTCAGTCAAATTCCTCCCAGTCAGTCAAGTCCCTCCCAGTCAGTCAAGTCCCTCCCAGTCAGTCACGTCCCTCCCAGTCAGTCAAGTCCCTCCCAGTCAGTCAATTCCTCCCAGTCAGTCAAGTCCCTCCCAGTCAGTCAAGTCCCTCCCAGTCAGTCAATTCCCTCCCAGTCAGTCAAGTCCCTCCCAGTCAGTCAAGCCCCTCCCAGTCAGTCAAGCCCCTCCCAGTCAGTCAAGCCCCTCCCAGTCAGTCAAGTCCCTCCCAGTCAGTCAATCCCTTCCAGTCAGTCAATCCCTCCCAGTCAGTCCCTCCCAGTCAGTCCCTCCCAGTCAGCCATGTCAACACCCAGTCATTAAACGACTCTTGTTTAACAATGGCTGCCTGGCTGTGAGCAGCTGTGAGCCGATGTTGAACAGCTTAGGTTAGGTTAGGTTAGGTAACTGGCACAGAAAGATAAAGAAAGAGACAAATAGACAAATATAAAAGAGACAGACAGACAGACACAGAAAAAACACGCAAACCAAGACTAACACAAACATAAAGACAAACAAAAGGAGAGAATAAAAGACATCAGGCGAAAGAGTGTATTGACAGCAAATCGACTCGGTAAAAAAAAATTAACCCACTCTCCCACAAAGTCAGTTTCCACTCTGTAATGAGACACTTAGCAGTTACTAAGTCAGCTTCATGGGGTAATAGCTGGCCTCAACCATTACTATGCCTCTCTTTCCCCATAATCCAACCCCCATCCACTTCTTTAGCCTCAGTTTCCCCTGATCCCCACCAAGAAACAGTGACCCATGACCTAAACAGTCCCCCATGCCCTTAAATAGTGCCCCATGACCTTAAACAGTACCCCATGACCTTCAACAGTACCCTATGACCTTAAATAGTGCCCCATGACCTTAAACAGTACCCCATGACCTTAAACAGTACTCCATGACCTTAAACAGTACCTCATGACCTTCAACAGTACCCTATGACCTTAAATAGTACCCCATGACCTTAAACAGTGCCCCATGACCTTAAACAGTACCCCATGACCTTAAGCAGTACCCCATGACCTTAAACAGTACCCCATGACCTTAAACAGTGCCCCATGACCTTAAACAGTGCCCCATGACCTTAAACAGTACCCCATGACCTAAAACAGTGCCCCATGACCATAAACAGTGCCCCATGACCTTAAACATTGCCTCATGACCTTCAACAGCACCCCATAATCTTAAACAGTGCCCCATGACCTTAAACAGTGCCCCATGACCTAAAACAGTTCCCCATGACACAATACCCTATGATTATACCTAGACACAGCAGGCGACGTGTTTAGTGTGTCATACTTCAAGAGGAGAAGAAGTATTGTGTGCTGTACCAGTGGGAGAGTCGGTGACGGGGAGGAACTGGCCCATCTACAGTTGTCGTACCGCGGCCAAAATTAACTACAGATTAAAAAAAAAATAACCATACAGATTTCAGCTATGTTGAAAATCAAGGTAGTGGGGCAAATTTAGATGCCTCCTTCCCCACCCTCCCTCTCCTCTTACCAATTAAGACGTTAGCGAGTATTCTGGGATCTGTTTACATAGACATACCTAATTTTGCCTCTATATCTTACGAGCCGTGGGTGTGCAAAGCTGTACAAACAATAGTTCCTGAACTAACAAACAGTTTCATGAGTTACGAGAGAAGTTTCAAATCCCATACTTTGTTGTCATGAAGAAAATCTTTGTTTGAGTTCACTTGAGACTCAAATCAATCATGAATGGAAATCGGTATCTTCTGACGTGTACAATAGTGTTTGGCAGTAAGTTAACGTTATTGTTTTTCATTGGTAATTTATTTCTTGTTAGTTTTGTATTTTCTAATGTGGATAAAAGTGTTCCTTATTGACTTAACTGTGCTGTTTTTCGTTGTTAAATTACTATTTTTGTTATTGCTGTGTTTAGTGTTTTTGTTTTCCTTGTTATCTGGTTGAATGAGTCGGTATTTGTTGGTCGTTTCTCCCAAAGTATTAAACCATCACTGGAGAGGATTACAGACACACACACATTTCCGAATTATCGCTTTGATGTATATTTTAATCTTTTATCCTAATGGACTACTCAATTTTTACATTAACAGAATTATTCTAATATTTTTCGAGAAATTGGGATAAATTTTCATACTTAATTTGAATGGCTATAGAAAGTAGATATTTTCTGGGAATTATAAAGCTGGAGAAACATATATACAGTACACGAAACAAATATATAAATGAATACATACATTTAAAAAATTATCAGCATAAATTTAGTGGAATAACCTGAAATAAAGACCTTAGCCCTACCAAGATACATGCCTAAATATGTTTTTCTAAGACTATATTCTTAATAACATTCACTCCTCCCAGAATACTGCCAGTCCCTGAAGAAGACAGTCCTTAGAATAATAATAAACCAGAATATTGACTGTAATATAGTAGTATAGTATTATCGACGACAATAACAAGCAGACTATAGTATTATAGACGGCAGTAACAAGCAGACTATAGTCTTTTTGACGACAGTAACAAGCAGACACTACTATGATTAACAGGATCAAGCTGGGTCAACAATATAGAATTAAACAGAGGTACAGAACATTGATATAAACTGGTGTTGACTCTAACATTAAGTGAAAGTTAACAGGAAACAGACGAATTATATTAGTGTAGAAAATAGGATTATTCCGGGTGAAGAACTTTGTCATTACACTCATCTACAATACAGGATTATACTGCTGGAGAATATACGTAGATACTGAGTTAGCAATATTAAAGTATGCTGGGTGTATAACATAGGGTAACAGCAGTAGAATAATTGTCTAGGAAGTATGCTGGGTGTATTATACTAAACACCAATACTGTGCAGGGAACACCATGATATTATACTAAGTAGAGAAATTACGACAATACGAAGTGAAGAAAATAGCATTACACGAAACGAAGAAAACTAAACTATACCGAGTGAACATAATGTAATATTACTGAAGACAATATAATATAACTCTTGAGAAAAATAATAAAGTAGGAGCAGATTGTACAATTATACTGAGTGGGAACAAATATATTTTTAAAGAAAGTACTTGATTGTATTGCGTCCACGGCTTGAGTTAACACTGAAAGTAAATAGAAATAATCACATTAGAGAAAACTATTGTGTACGGTACAAAAAAAACTAGAAGGTTGTAGTGTTTTAGTGAGTGTGAGGGAGAACTGAGGCGCTGGTAATAACATCGGTAAAAATAGTAGAATTAAAATGACTTTAATAAACGCTGGGTTATTTTTCTCTCTCTTTCTCTCTCTATCTCTATTATCAACTCTATCTCGGGCTGTCTCTGCAGTAGTACCCATAACCAAAATATAAAAATAACTTCAAAGACTCGCCAGGTGAAGAACACAAGACTGGAACAAACTGTCACAGTACAGACGGTAAACATGTGAAAGATATCTGACGTAAAGTCTTCCCGAGACGCGAGAAGCAAAGAACTAAGGTGGAGAAATATAATGTGTCAGGTACAAAAAAAGTTGACAATAAGAATGAAAGGAAATATGATTAATATTTTAGAGAGAGAGAGAGAGAGAGAGAGAGAGAGAGAGAGAGAGAGAGAGAGAGAGAGAGAGAGAGAGAGAGAGAGAGAGAGAGAGGGCTGATACGAGTAAGATGAATGTGTGAATTGCGTGATTATGATGGAAAAATTATAAGAAGAACAACATGGAAATTATTGATAATATGTTATTGAAATCTATACGGAAACGTGGTTAGGTGTGTGTCTCTTGAACGACTACCAGAGTAACACACAGTAGAGGAGACAGGGAAGGAAACATAAGACTCTTCAACTAATAATATTTCTGTTCAACAAAGTGGTTCGTCAGATAGAAGGTCCTGAGATTCAATTTGTCAGACAGTACTTAAGATAAACTCACAAGTTGATTGAATTTACCGATTTTTAAGTTTTTTTTTTCATTACTTTAGATGAACATTTATTGGTAACCGCTTTGAGCTTTTGACTTATAATTTCTTCCCATTAGTTAGGTTAAAATAGAAATAACAACTACTAGAAAATAGATCTAAGGTTAGGTTAGGTTAAAATAGAAATAACAACTACTAAAAAATAGATCTAAGGTTAGGTTAGGTTAAAATAGAAATAAACAGAAATAACAACTAGAAAATAGATCTTATATTAGACAGAAGAAACTATAAAGAAGCCTCAATAATTCCCCCCTTGTATAACAACTATAAGGAGAACACTATAGGACAAAACCCATTCGTTCCCTCACTTGAAGCACATCGTCTGCTCCTCAGTTCCTTATTAAACCCAGAATCTTAAAACTATATGATCATTAAGAAAATTTTTCAGTCTTCATGTTTTCAAACTTCAAAAATATAAGGAAAAATAACATTGTTTAACTCTTTGAGTAGACAAGAAGAGTCAAGTTTGTTTACAAGTTGTCTGTAAGATTTGTTTGCTGTGAGTAAACCGTGAGGAGTTATTTTTTTCTCAGTAAAATACATTAATGTTTTATTCAAGTGGTTTGTTTGTCAAGGCTGCTGGATGAAGTTAGCTTTTGTTTTGAGCACAATATACATTTCAGAGTCACTGCTGGGAATATTACCTTTGTTTAACAATAATAAACATAGTTAAAGTCTGTGTGTTTGTGGGATTTAGCTGGTTTTTTTATAATACTGAAAACAACCTGATGTTTCTTTGTAAGGAATGTATTATGTAGTGTCTTTATGATGAGGGTAACTTAATAACTTTTGCAATTAGGACAATCTGAAGTTACTGTAAATTTAGTGAGGACAACCTATATACTGATTGTATTTTACCTGTAATGAAGAACAATTTGTGTGTGTGTAACGTTAGCCTGAAATTCTTTTCTAACAATTTCTAACAATGTAATCTGAGCTCTGTTAGTGATATAGAGAGTTTTATTTACAGTGACGAAAACCAGAATATTGTGTAGTCCTGAGAACGACAAAATTCACGGTGTAGAACAGAGAGAGAGAGAGAGTGTGTGTGTGTATCTGACATCCACGTGTGGTGGTGTATCGTGTTGGTGGGTGTGCGGGGAGGTACCGTGTCCATGGAATTATACCTTACATCTTTGTGAAATTAATACTGGAGTACATTTTGATGGCAGGGATTATATACCAAGACGCAAAAAAAAAAAAAAAAAAAAATTATATATATATACATATATACTGTATATATATATATATATATATATAAATATATATATATATATATATATATATATATATATATATATATATATATATATATATATATATATATATATATATAAACTCCTACATTTACGACAGCAATTATAGATTATTTCAGTTTAAGTACAGGAAAGAAGTTATGTTATGTTAGCTGAGGAAGGCTTGGGTTTATAAGGCTGGGTTAGGTTTATAAGGCTGGGTTAGGTTTATAAGGCTGGGTTGGGTTTGTAAGGTTGGGTTAGGTTTATAAGGCTGGGTTGGGTTTTTGAGTCCGACACACACACAATCATCGTCAAACAGACCCTTTCCTCGACTATTGACCATTTAGAGGCCATACATAGTTATTTTAATTATCTGCTATCATGCCCCGATGAAATACACAAATCCTTATAAATTGTATAAATATTTAGCTAATTCCCTCAAATTTGGAATAATATTTGTGTTCTATAAATGCCAAAAGGTTCATTCGTAGAGGATGCTGTATATAATTTGATCTGTTAGAATAAATTTTTTATGATATTCCGCTCCTGGTTGTATACTATCTGATAAATATCATCTAAAGGTTATGGTATTACTATTATTACCCAGCACCGATCACACACAAGCACCCCACACAAAAAACTGCACCGTTAAGTTACTATCTGCCTCCTCCTATACCTCCACTGCGTCCCTCCGGAAATATACTCACACAACATGGCATATTGCAAACCAAACGTTCAGTAAGAAATTTTTGCCTCTCGTATTTTCAGGCAATATCTAACATGCCTGGGAGGAGATCGGGCGAGAGGCGTAGTAGTAGTTTGCTGGTACAGAGGATCGACAAACTCAGACGATATCGCTAGATGCACCAAACTGTCTGTCCCCCTGTGTCTCTCGGGTGTTTGTTGAGGGCATCGATATTGGTGTCCGCTTGTAACGTGTGTGTGTGTGTGTTTCTGTCTGTATGGTCGTCTGTAAGGTTTTCATATATCTTTTATTTTTTTTTTGTTCCTGTTCGTCTATTGGTCTGCTTCTATATCTATTTTTTATGTCTGGTCTGTCTATCTGACTGTCTGTGTGTTTTCTGATGGTGTCTGTCTGTTTTACTCTGGCATATTTGCTGTTCATGGTTATTGATGTGTTCTGTGTTCCTGTCTGAATGATGGTCACAGGCTATTTATCTGTTTGTAATATTTTTTTTTTTGCTTAAATGTCTTTCTGTCTCTTTATATCTATGTGTCTGTCTGTCTGTCTCTCTACTGTGCATTACAAAACACCTTGATCTGTAATTATGATTCAAAATTCAGTGACCTTACCTTCTCTCGAGCTACCTAAGAAAATGGTTCAGATTGACTCAGACTAGCTTATGTTTTGACATTTGTACAGTCAGGTTGGTTAAACAAGGAAGTTTTACGAGTATATTTTGCACCAGTGATGGGGTGTAGGGGGAAGGGTGTGACCAGACCCTTCATACATACCAAACTGTGATATTTATTTCATATTGATGGTAATGTTGTGAGTGATGTTGCGTTTATGATGTGATAAAGTTACGTTTGCATAATATTGCCATTTCGGGTGTCATGCGAGACGAACCAAGATGTGGGACAGCGGTTCGGTGGTTCACTTTACGGTTCGAAACCCATTGAATTATAACCTGTTGAATTTATCTTATTGACTCACTCAAAAGTAATATGTCTTATATAAAAACGTATTCAAATTAATTGTATTTCTTATTTATTTAATTTATCGATAATACTAATTCTTTTTTATGCTTTTCAGTAATTAATAATAATAATATCAACGGAGATAATATGAAAATAGAAAATAATACAATACTGAAATTATAATAACGTATTTTGTGTCCTTAACCATAAAATAACTCCAAGTTAAAACACAGAAACAATAACACAAAATAAACCGCATATTATATAAATTAAAAAATATACAAAATAATGCCCCAAAAATGCAAAAAAATAAATAAATAAATAAAACTTCAGAGATATGGACATTTATACACACAAAAAAAATTATATACATTCAGCAGTGAGTTCAGCATTTTATTCTGAATGAAATATTTACAAATTCTGAACAAAATATCGGATAAAAAAATATAATATAATTTGTAGACACGTTTTCACCAGAACTATCCAAAGGAATATTCTTTCAACAACTCAAGAGTGGTCGACTGGTGGTTACAGTGTGTTGTTATAGAGGCTGGGGTTATTATTGTTGGTATTAATGTGGTGGTGATATTGTTGTTACTGATGGTGGTGGTGGTGGTGTTATTACTGGTGTTGTTGTTGTTGCTGTTGTAATTGTGGTTGTCATTGTATTTGTTGTAGTTGTAGTGTTGTAGTATAGATATTCCTGGGTATAAATATTTCGTTGTTGCTTATAGGTCATTCTTACTCCTTCCATTATCACTAGCAAGTCTACGGACTTGGCGCACCCACATTCAACTACAACAAATTATTATTGTCGTCACTACATTGTTATTTTCTACCTTTTTTCAAGAATACATTTCCCAACGTCTATAATTTTTTTCCCTTATGAGACAATTAATCCCATTTATTGACTTGATCATCCAGGCGTTGTATTAATCTTGAGAGGAATTGTGATGAACTGAATTAACTACTAATTAATGTAATCATATAAACAGACATTAGTAGGAGGAAGAGTAGGAAGGTGAGGGCAGGTAAAGGCAGAGGGAGAGATGGAAGGGATAACCTGCTGACATCCGAGACACTGAGGAGAGAGAGAGAGAGAGAGAGAGAGAGAGAGAGAGAGAGAGAGGGGTAGAAAAAGAATAAACTTAAGATTATAATCACTTGGGAAGAGAAGGGAATTAAGACAGAGAGAGGAAAGGATTAAGAGAGAGGAAGAAAGTGGAAACGAGGAAAAGGAAGAAGATGATGATGAGGAGGAGGAGGAGAAAAAGAGGTTTAACGTGGAAAAGGGAATAGGATGTAAGGTAAAAAGATATACCTAAAGAAAATCTCAGAATAAAAGCAGAAAATCAAGGTAGAGAGGAGGTGGAGGAGGAGGAGCAGGAGGAGGAGGAGTAGGAGTAGGAAGAGGAAGAGAAGCAGGAGGATAGAGAGTAAAGTTATTCTGAGAGATGATGGTTGAAAACTGAGAAACATGACAGAACAAAAGAAAACACAAGACTGAAACCAAGGACTGAGAAAGATTCAGCTACAATGAGACATAAAAGACTGACACTAACCAAACCTAAACTGAGACACGTAAATGAGAGAAAAGACTGAGACACAAAAGCATGAGAAACTTGACAAATACACGTTTGAAAAAGACTTAGAAAGAATACTAACAGAGGAGATTCAGAAACACACCAGACTGAGGAATAATACTGAGAAACGCACAAGAACGCGACAAATACCGAAAAACGCACCTAAAACTCACGCAAAACTTGAGAAACACTAATATTATCAAGACGATCTTCAGACGACACGTAATAATCTTATAGGCGGCAAAAGTTCATTAGTGAGCTGTAAAGATGTGCTGGGGGGGGGTAGGGAGAGGGAGGGAGGGAGGGAGGGAGGGAGGGAGAGGAGAGAGAGAGAGAGAGAGAGAGAGAGAGAGAGAGAGAGAGAGAGAGAGAGAGAGAGAGGTTGGGATAGCCAAACAGTAGAGAAAAGGCAGAGAGGCAGAAAGATGTGTGTGTGTGTGTCTATGTGTATTTACATTGCTCCCTGTCCATTAGTTCCTCAGGTGCCCCAACGATAAGAGTTAAAAAAAAAAAAAAAAAAAAAATAGGAACACTATGCCAAAAACAGTTGTCATTCTTGCGTCCGAATTTCAGTTTCGTAGTTCGAAAAATTCCCTAAAAAAGCAAATAAAGAAAGCTAACAAACCTAACCTAATCAATGAGTAGGCTACCCTCTTTCGGAACTCATATCTACGGGGTACGCGCTTCGAGTGGCACATAGAGAAGAAGAGGTGGAAGTGAGGGAGGGAGGGGGGGGTGATGTGAAATAAAAGTTTAAAGAAGTTTAAACCAGAAAACGAGCAGCAGAATATAATGTAGATCCTCCCCTCTCAATTCACCTCACAGGAAAGGGTTCATTTAAAAACATTCTAACGTTTGGGGCGCAGTGTAGAGGCGATCTGTACCCTGTTGGAGTATTATAACTATTTGTAACTAGTCGGAAGTTTCGTGGAAATATAGAATAAAAACTCATTTATGATGTTTAGGTAAGTTTATATGTTGTACAAATATGACTCATAGATGCGGGTACAAGAACGAGTCTAAACCAGGTGTTTACTGTACAAGAATCCCTCTCATAACTTAATCTGGATTTTCTACACCTGTTTTCATACTGTAGACAATTTCTCTGTCCATTTAAACATACACCAATATATAAGGTCATTTTATATTTAAAAATAATAGAAAATATTTTATAATAGTGGTTTTGTAAGGCAGTAATAATGTTATACAAAATAATTCTTTTTTCCATGTATCATTTATGACTAGAAAGGATATCGTAAAATTGTGCGTGTGTGTGTGGTTTTGTGTGTGTGTGTGGTTGTGTGTGTGTGTGTGTGTGTGGTTGTGTGTGTGTATGTGTGTGTGTTTGTGTGTGCGTGGTTGTGGCTGGGGGTGTGTGTGTGGTTGTGGCTGGGGGTGTGTGTGTGGTTGTGGCTGGGGGTGTGTGTGTGGTTGTGGCTGGGGGTGTGTGTGTGGTTGTGGCTGGGGGTGTGTGTATGTGTGTGTGGTTGTGGCTGGGTGTGTGTGTGTGTGTGTGTGTGTGTGTGGTTTTGTGTGTGTGTGTGTGTTTGTGTGTGTGTGTGTGGTTGTGGCAGCGTGTGTGTGTGTGTGTGTGTGTGGAGACTGGCCAATCAGCATGTAGATTGGAGTGGTGTTCAAGGGTGTACGAAGCCCGAGGAAAATAAAGGGACAGTTTTGTAGCTAATGGTTACTAGTCTCGACCCTTTAATGTTTTTCGGATGATCCTGCCCTGTAAAAAAATAAATAAATAAATACTCTACTCTCATGACCCGATAAAAATAATAATAAAAAAGTTAAGACTTGCTTATGATACTCGACATATTGCGTGCAGATATTAAAGAGACTAACTAAAGCTGTTCAATATACTAGTGGTAAACAAAAGGTAAAGGCTTGGAGTTATTGCGGTAAAGACTGAAGTTGTCTCTATAATAAAATACATTCTGAAATATAGATAATTGTAGCCAACTGATATATTAGATAGTATTAAGGGTAGGGTGGCCGGGGGAAGAAAAAGACTGAGATGGATGAATGAAGTAAATGCTTAGAGAATTCATACAAGCTGAAAACACTAAAGGATTGGAGGGCTGTGGTCGCCAACCTTCAGACATGAGGAACACACACACACACTAAATGATTTAGTGAAAAAATAATTCACCTCTGAGTACCAACTGACTATGAACGTCAATGTATGTTTAACTTTTCGGAAGACAACACAAGGTAGGGGAGGTAAGACGACTGTGGTGCCCGAGACGATAGAAGCGAACATTATAGCCAAACCAAAGAAGGCGAGAGGTGCACTAAAAGCAGAGGCGGTGGTGGAGGGGAGTTTGGTGGTGGCTGACATGATGAGTTGGTAACGAGAACGGGGGGGGGGGGGGGGCAAGTTATGGAGACACTGTTTGCTCACACGCTCTGATATGACAACCAATCATGGCCGGCGACATCCACTGACGGCATGGAACGTTTTGTGTGTGTGTGTGTGTGTGTGTGTGTGTGAATATAAGAAAGTAAGAAAGATATGATAATGCAAGTACAAAGTAAACAGACGAGTGAAATAACTTATATCACCTATGTAACACATCAGGAAAGTTTATTATCCCACGTCTCCTTAATGGACAATACTGTACCTAAATACTTAACATTCTACTAAAAAGTGATACACTTAATATATTTCTCTTAACTTCATTAGGAAACAGCACTCAAGACTCACTTAGAACTTGTGTTAATACGCGCATTTTAAGGATAAGTGACATAGTTGTAGGATACATTATACCACTGAACAGATCTAGTGGGGGATAATCTTCATGTGATCCAACTTATCCTCCTGTGTTGTGCTCCAGCTCAACCTTCTCAGGATACATGAGCTCATAAATATACCAAACACGTTAGTATAACATGGGGGGGGGGGGGGTGGCGAGACCTAACTTGACCTTCTGAGGGGCGTAAGTCTCGTATCATCACTGGTTCTCTTATGATGGAGGAGGTTTAGGTGATGAGACATTATTGATCAAGAGAGACCTGACCGAGTCTACACAATCGTTCGTCTCACTCCTGACCAAAAGACAGTGGGAAAAAATGACAAGTTAAAGCGTCACAAAGGCCATTAAGAGTGATTTTAGTGAAGGGAGTGATCTAGGTCGTCAGATTCAGCTTTTAATAAACTGAGAATCAGAGACGAGCTGGTGATTAAATGGCAATTTGGTTCTTCTACAGCAGTCCCTCTCCACCGTCATGAAAGTCGCGTTATCAATTAAGTTGATAGTCAAACTTTGCATATTATCTCGTAACTGCTGGAGAGTGTTCGGACTGTCTGCAACTAACTTATTACCTGCATAATTGCCTGGCGCCGGTCGTTACACCAGTTAAGTCAATAGACGGGTAAAGCTGTAATTATGATCCTCGTTATCAACATCAATGTGTTAAAACTTAAAAGGACACTTCACCAACAACACGTCAATGTTTACTCGATCCTGGAGACAAATGACAATGATTTATGTCTCTTTAATTTTTTGTTATCTTCTGTTAAACTTCGGTTACGCTTCATATAGTAACTTTTTACAATCGGCTATAGAAATATTTGGTATAAGTCCATATTGATAAAAATTTAACGTGTTGATTTAGTTTTTATTACATATTGTATAAAAACGATCAGGAAACCATTTACATTTTATATCTTATACTGAAACATATTTTAATAGATCATTTAAAGTAGTGAATAATGTAAAGGAAGGACACAGTAATAATTTTGGCCGTGATTCCTATTTCATGACGAGTAAACGAGTAAGAATGATGGTCTCAGTAAACACAGGTGTGAGTGGCGCAATAATTTCACGACCGCCGGTAGCAACCTCACTAATTCTCCACCACTGGTTCACACACCCAGACACACACACACACACACCCCCAGACACACACAATTTAGGAACAGTTGCAATGGTTGAATTTGCGTTTTAAAATATAAAACGAAGTTTTATTATTGAGTAAAGACAAAAGGTGATGTAGTATAAACCAAATTAATCCGCAATAACATAAATACCTGTAGTTATGTCTCACTATGATCATTGACCAAGTATTCTGGTAGTATCACCTGTCATCCGCACCGTGTGGTAGAAAAATCCATACAGTATGTATGGATGTTGCTGTAAACTAATTATCTGCTTTGTACAACAGTCATCCTTGATTACTAGAGATAATTAAGCATTGCAAATGACTTGATCTCTATCAGTTAATGCATCTGTGAAATATCAACAGTTCAGAAACACAGAACAGAATAATTATGGAATTAAAATACCCGAAGCTTCTCTGATCTCTGTCTAAACAAAATTTTCTAATAACTTACATAACATTCATACATAAACACTATTCTTCATTACAGAAACTCATTAAGTATATGATTCAATCCTTTATGATACGTCGATGACTTTGGTCAATTTCCATCATAGTTTAGTTTATTTTTTACAGTTTATAGTATTTCAGGCGGTGTGGTCAGGTACAGTGTCACAGCGTTGATGAGTTGGTCGCTACTGGGTATTTAAGCTGAGTTTCCAGAGAGAGTTTAGTTAACTTGTGTATTAACTTGAGTAAATTGAGGAGACCAGAGGGAGACAGTGAGCGGTTAGTTAACTCCGAGAGACACCGAAGGCTTTGTTAACTCAGGCTGAAAAGACCAAAGGGATGGAGGGAGACATTAAAGACAAAATTATATTAAGTTAGGTAAGGTAAGACCAGAGGGAGACATTAAAAAAATATACATTAAGTTGGTATGGGTTGGGTTAGGTGGAGAGACAAGAAACAAGTACATTTAGTGAAGTGTATAAGAGACAAATTATTATTCACTTAACTGAGGTAGGGAAGGCACAAGAGAGCCTTAGGGTTGGTTAACACACAAGAGGTCGAGATGTATACAGTAGTTAAATCCGTTTAAAGAACTTAATCGTCTAATTGTAACCTCAGGCATGTTGTTTAATTCGCCAGTACTTCAGCTGCTCAGGAGGGAACGTACGTGTGTGTGTGTGTGTGTGTGTGTGTGTGTGTGTGTGTGTGTGAGTGTGTGTGAGTGTGAGTGTGAGTGTAAGTGTGAGCGTGAGTGTGTGAGTGTGAGTGTGTGTGTGTGTGTGTGTGCGTGTGCGCGTGTGTGTGTGTATGCGTGCGCTAATAAACCTTAACTCTTTTATCACCCAGGAATGCTCTTTAACAAGGTTGTATCATTGCCCAGCTCAGCCTACATTACAGCAGCTCCCAGATGGAAAGAAGTACATAAAGTCCTACTATTATTTTTTCTTACATTTCCTCTTAATTAATGTTCTTTGTCATCCCTCCCATTATCACAGACTCACGTAAGACATCCCATTTGAAGCAACATGTCCCAAGACTCTCTGTCACATTAAAATTTTCCCCTGATTAAAGTTATACGAACACATACGTAATCTAATCTAACATAATCTAACTTAACCTAATCTAACTTAACCTAACCTAAACTAACCTAATCAGAGTTAAAAAACACATACCTAACGTAACGTAACGTAACTTAACCTCTTCTGTAACTGTATCGAAACTAAATGCCTTAATTAGATATAAAACCTTATTTAATATATTTATGAGACTCAGAGTATAAGTCTGTTTTAGAAGTTATTTAAACATATGACGCAGAAGTTGCCACATAGTAAATATTCCAACTTGACACGTACTGTACACAGACACAGACACCCTCAAGGGGAAGGATCGAGCCGTTACGCTTCACTCCGACTGAGTTATCGTGGGGGGAGGAGGCAAGACTATTGTTTTTGTTTTTCTTGGTAATATTGGATCACCTGAAGAATCTTCACCCAAGCTAATTTCACCTAAAGATTAACTATCCTAACGGTATTTGGAAAGGGAATGAGATTAAATTAGGTTAGTTTAGATTCGACTAGACTTGATTAGGATTAAGTTAGGTCAGATTAGGTCAGGATAGGTTAGTTTGAGCTACGTTAGCATTAGGATGGTTAATCTTCAGGTGAAATAAGTTAGGGGTGAAGATGCTTCAGGTGATTCGACAATTACCAGTATTCCTCATAAGAAGATTATTAATAATTATCCTAAAGCAATTATTCCTTCCTCTCCCTAAGATATTATCAGTTATTCTCAGAAGGAACTTATAAGAAGAGAGAAGGTTATCAACGATATACACTAGAGGATTGTGAGACTATGAAGGGCGGGGTGAGCCTCGGGTCGAACAAGTAATCAAGCAGATGAATTTTGTAGGTGTTTAAAACCTTGTAATCAAAATAATTGTCCAGGGATCATTGAAGGATTAATGAGAGTGGAAGTACAACCATCCTGTGTGTGTGTGTGTGTGTTATACAAGAGGTGTAATCACTCGGCTCCAACAAGAGACAATTAAAGAAAGATAATAATGGAGTAATTAATATAAATCAAGTGTTGCACGGCCCTCATTACAGGTCTTATTTACACACAACCTGTTCCACATAAGTGGATAATTTTAATCACTTTAGTAACCTGATTATCGTGAATACAGTTTATTTACAAGTGACTATAACATTGTGTGTGTTCCAGAGTTCCCTAACCTTACTTGTATCATTTAGATTATTATCAGTACTTAATATAACTAAAACCATGAGCAGGATAGCCAACATAACTTTACCACTAATAAAAGTTACCAAGGAGTTATCAACCCCAGGATAGTGGTAAATATTAGATACTGGTAAAGGCGATAAAATTCATTTATTTATGCCACAAAGAGCTTTACTTAATATCGTGTGTGAGTATTATTACAGGAAGCCAATTATTTTACTACAATCTTGTTTTAATACAGTTCAGTGTCAGTTTGTATGTTATTTCTAAGGTGTTACTGATAATTGCTATTGGACACATTGTCAGCAGGTAAGGTAACACTACTGATTATAGTATTATTTGTGCACTCCAAATGAAACACTAACTGAAACTCTCTTAACGGACATTGCAACAGTTCAATAGCTACACAGTCACGCATATCAATGGTCATCCTCTAGAGCTCCCTTTACCAACAGACGTACTCAGCCGTTCATGACCAGAGTACACAGCGTTTTCCTAGGTATACCCCCCCACCCCCGGTCTCCTCCCACCACCTATAACTAGCAATTATGGGACTGCCGGTGTAAAAATCGCTTTTGTGTAGAGATTGTTGGCAGTAAATCGTTGTCGTGTTTATCTACATTCATACTTCACACCCACCTTCTGTCAATAACACCTGTGGGGATACACGCGCCCAAAATTATACTCTCTCTCTCTCTCTCTCTCTCTCTCTCTCTCTCTTTACATCTGGTTGTCTCTCTCTCTCTCTCTCTCTCTCTCTACATCTGTTTGTCTCTCCCTCACTCTCGCTTTTTTTAAGATTTTCATTTTCATATCTGCTTCTTATCATTACAAAATGTATATGAAAATTATATACATTTGACATCAATAACAATATAGCTTTTATAATGGTCACTGTATGATGAGTTCAAAGTATAAAAATTATGTATAGTAGATGAGTTAACAAGGTCTTCATTATATTAGTGTATAGGGCGAGTTGTTCATTAGGATGTATCAGTTCACAGAGGGAGGTGGTATATGGTAAACATCACATACAGGTTTACCCTGGACAGTCGTGGTCGTGTATACTGTAATTCCGAGTCATGGCTCGCCTCTGAGGACCGCACCGCCTTCTTTGCGAATCCATTGATCGAGAGACTGAATATTTTATGCCAGTTTGTCACGTTAATGGACTTGTTGTGACAGCTCTCTCTCTCTCTCTCTCTCTCTCTGGTGTTCTCCTTTATCCTTTTCTTAACCTTTCTCACGTTTTCTTTGTCTTTTTCTCAATCTCTCACGTCTTCTCGTCTGTCTCTCTCAATCTCGCTCTCTCTCGCGTCTTATCATCTGTCTTTTCTCAATTTTTCTTACGTCTTCTCCTCTGTCATTTTCAACATCTCTCCGTCTCTAATTCTCTACATTATACAGCTACACTACGCACTGAATCAGTACAGTGTTCTCCTTCCTACAGCAACATTAAGGATACTCCTCTACAAAACCAAGACCACTCATAATTTGTAACTCCGTTATATACAGTAAGTCTGAATATTCATGTCAGTTGCATGTTCCTAAATGAGTTTGTTTGGTTGCGACACCTAGCTGACCTTCACTGAGAATAGTTTAAGATTCATCAGAAAATAATTTAGGATGGATTGCTAATTTGCTCACATATTGGAATAATTATATGAACTGTTAATACTTTGTTGTTGATTCACTTTGCATTCTAGATTAATACGTAAATTTTCCACTTGAATTATTATTTCAATATTTAACGTATTACAAATATCCAAACATTCTGGGTGTGTGAAAGTGTACACAGAAGCCATCGCAATCCAGTTTCCTATGCTGCCCCTTCTCCCCCCCCCCCCCTCCACCCCCTCAAAAAAAAAAATCCCTTTTAACTTTTATTTCATGGCAAGGATGAGCAACACGGCTGCCAGGTCTGATCCTCCTTTAAGCCCTCACACGCAGTAATAGTTCGACCAACTCTCAATACGGCCGAAAGTTTTCACATAAAACAAAACGAACAGAATTTTCTCCACGGAAGCTTCTTTTTTGTGTAAAACTAACACAATAGTGACACCAAAATACCGGTCTGGAGGCTTTTAAACTTATTTCTGTGTTTTTTAAAATGTCAAAGTTGGTGAGCGTCTCTGTTGCCCCTGACGGAACTTGTCTTTGTGTCCCGTGACCGTATTGATAATGCCGCGTCTCGTCCCCGCTGCCAACCTTGACTTTATCTCACTGCTTCTTTCTTTCTCCCGTTTCCTCTCTCTCTCTCTCTCTCTCATTGTACCCCTTTCTGTCTCTCTCTCTCTCTGTATTTCTCTCTCTTTCTCACACACATACACACGTAATGTATATACACTCATACACATGGCCACACTAACTGACACACAAGCACATATACAATCATTGGCCACACACACACTCTGTCACCCCCTCGTAACTAACAACTTCGTCACCGTCGTGTCGAAATGTGGAGACCATTTATTGTGGTGAGGAATACTGAGGTGTTCAGCACTGCCTTCCACCTCGCGAGTGAGAGAGACAGAAGCAGAGAGTTAGTGATGGCTCTCACAGCACACAATGGTAATACTATTCAGCAACTTAAACACTAAAAAATCATATTGTATTATATTAAAATTGTTGTAAAGAATCATATGATAAACAGGTAAGGTCTGTATGCCACCCACTAAGCAGTATTTATAATTTCTGAAAAATGCCGTATGTTTCCGTGTTTTAAATTCCCAAAACGTAAATTATTCCTCGAAAGTTCAGCGAATTTAGGACAAAATACGTTCAAGGATAACAGGACAGATGCTACTTATTTCTCAGTGAACAGAAGAACCCAGGTGAGGTAAAAAAAGAGGTAAGACAATACAAGATAACGGAACAAAAGTTAAAGCAAAAAACATATTTCATCCTAAGAGACATAAGATAAGAAATATATAAACAAGTTGTCTACGAGAGAGAGAGAGAGAGAGAGAGAGAGAGAGAGAGAGAGACATATGGGGGAATATCGAGCAGCTAAGAGATTTACTGCATCATAACTTGGTCAACTACTTCTTTGTCAGGTCGTCACTCACCACACCTCCTCTCTCAGAGTCTGTGTTAACGGCCAAGTGTCATCAGTCGTCTAGTGTCTTGGTCGATGTTTCAGAGTATATTTTAATAAGGATTTAGTCACATGAATGAATATATTCGAAACAATGCATACATACATAAACACACGTTAACATATGTACAGTCATTCAAAAAAACTATCAAGACAAAATTGAGTTGGAAAAAAAGAAAAGAAAACAACGGGCGAAGGATTTTGACAACCCTACCGAGACAACAGGAGTCACAGTGTTCATTCTGACATTTATCGACCACCCCAAATAGAGATAGTTTTTTTATTCCATAGAAATTCCCTTTGAGTAATAGTTAACACATCTCTCATCCAAGACGCGTTTGGTGGGGTTCAAAGGTGTTGATATTTGTGTCAGTTGTTTTACACCACACGGTTGAGTCTAGCCAGGAATTGTTGGATGGAAATCAATAGACAGATCGTGTTCTGGAGGTACAGTATTGGTTAGTCAGTGCACGTGTGGGGGAGTTGGCGGGTTACTTGTTGTGGGGGAGTTGGCGGGTTACTTGTTGTGGGGGAGTTGGAGGGTTACTTGTTGTGGGGGAGTTGGAGGGTTACTTGTTGTGGGGGAGTTGGAGGGTTACTTGTTGTGGGGGAGTTGGAGGGTTACTTGTTGTGGGGAGTTGGCGGGTTACTTGTTGTGGGGAGTTGGCGGGTTACTTGTTGTGGGGGAGTTGGAGGGTTACTTGTTGTGGGGGAGTTGGAGGGTTACTTGTTGTGGGGAGTTGGCGGGTTACTTGTTGTGGGGAGTTGGCGGGTTACTTGTTGTGGGGAGTTGGCGGGTTACTTGTTGTGGGGAGTTGGCGGGTTACTTGCTGTGGGGAGTTGGCGGGTTACTTGCTGTGGGGAGTTGGCGGGTTACTTGTTGTGGGGAGTTGGCGGGTTACTTGCTGTGGGGAGTTGGCGGGTTACTTGTTGTGGGGAGTTGGCGGGTTACTTGTTGTGGGGAGTTGGCGGGTTACTTGTTGTGGGGAGTTGGCGGGTTACTTGTTGTGGGGAGTTGGCGGGTCTACCGTAGCACCTGATCATTTACCCAAAGCTTCTTGCGTCACCATTATTTCATTAGCTTTATATCCTCCTCCTTTACCATCATGTTTCGATTTTCTGTTTTTTTATCGTCTCAGGCGGAAGAGACTGAGGAAAGTGTAAGGTATTCTCCTAAATTTTCGAAACTGGAAAAATAAAGTTGATACAACTATTCGCATGGACGAGAATATAATTTGTTCTTAGTGCTGTAAATTTATTCAATACATATTAACGGTGTCTGTGTGTGTTATATTTGCAACATGAGCAATAAAGTGATATGAAAACTGGTTGTGTAGAAATATTTTAGTTTTTTACTTTTTTCATAAACTGTCACCAACTTCATACAGTGAACCATCCACTCAAACTCTCCCGCTTCAGAAGGTTGATAACATTAATATGTATGACATAAATGTAAGGTACCTATTATTTAAGAATTAGATTTTTCTTCCAAGTCCAAATATTGGTGAGTGTGGCCTCCGGGTGTCAAGAAATAAGTAAAATATGTTGTAGATAAGGAGAAGTGAACGTAAAATATGACAATCACGATACAATGATACACCCTTTCCTAACCTAACCTAACCGAACCTCACTCTTCTTCATCACCTTGCTTCATGTAACCACTCGCCGCCCCTCACCTTCCTCTCACCCCTCTCCCCTGAACTCGTGTCCACCCCCTCACCCGTGTGTGTGTGTCCCTCCTCAGCATCCATCTTAACCTCACCCCTCACATCATGAGCCTCTTTCACCTCCTCCCGACACTTTCTACCATCACACTTAATTTCTCTTCAACACTCTCCCTTCTTACTTTACTCACCCTCACCTCACTATCTCACACTCTCTCTCACTCCATCACCGCCCTTCTCCACATAATACATTTCCCTCTCACCACATTTTCTCCCCCAAAACAGCTTATATCTTGTCCTTTATCCCGCTCAACTTTCCCTAACTTTAACACCTCTTTTCCCCCACAAATACTTTCTTTCCCTAACATTCCCCACACTCCTTCCCTATTCTATAATTCCCCAACGTCTATCATTCCCCAATTTTATGTATGATCCATCAATAACTCTCCCCTACTCCATCAACCTTATCTCCTCCACAACCCCTCTTACTCCTCCCTACCTCCTTAATACGTTGTGTCCACACCTACATCCCTGCCTCATCTCACCTCTCTCCCTTTTACCCGCACTTGAGGTATAAGAGTCAAGGGTGGTCCCAGAATCTCGCCTTTAAGCGCCACAGGACAATCAGGGTGGTCGCCGGATTAACATTTCCTGCCCGGTAAATTATCAAAGTTTTAATAAAGTTTCATTAAGTCCGTCAGATAATTAGCAAGTTGGCGGAGGACAAAGTTAAACCCGCGAGGAAAGTTTGGCGATTTGTCGATTACTTCCGCCATGTTGGTTGATCTTGTTGCTTGTAGTATTGTTATAGTCAGGTATGTAGCAGCTTGTGGTGTAACTTTCAACAGGTGTGTATAGTAGCTTGTGGTACAGTTCTCAACAGGTATGCAGAGTAGCTTGTGGTACAGCTCTCAACAAGTGTGCAGATTAGCTTGCGGTACATCTCTCGACAGGTGTGTAGAGTAGCTTGTGGTACAGCTCTCAACAAGGGTGTAGAGCAGTTTGCGGTACAGCTCTCGACAGGTGTGTAGAGTAGCTTGTGGTACAGCTCTCAACAAATGTGTAGAGTAGCTTGTGGTACAGCTCTCGACAGGTGTGTAGAGTAGCTTGTGGTACAGCTCTCGACAGGTGTGTAGAGTAGCTTGTGGTACAGCTCTCGACAGGTGTGTAGAGTAGCTTGTGGTACAGCTCTCGACAGGTGTGTAGAGTAGCTTGCGGTACAGCTCTCAACAAGTGTGTAGAGTAGCTTGCGGTACAGCTCTCGACAGGTGTGTAGAGTAGCTTGCGGTACAGCTCTCGACAGGTGTGTAGAGTAGCTTGCGGTACAGCTCTCGACAGGTGTGTAGAGTAGCTTGTGGTACAGCTCTCGACAGGTGTGTAGAGTAGCTTGTGGTACAGCTCTCGACAGGTGTGTAGAGTAGCTTGTGGTACAGCTCTCGACAGGTGTGTAGAGTAGCTTGTGGTACAGCTCTCGACAGGTGTGTAGAGTAGCTTGCGGTACAGCTCTCAACAAGTGTGTAGAGTAGCTTGCGGTACAGCTCTCAACAAGTGTGTAGAGTAGCTTGCGGTACAGCTCTCGACAGGTGTGTAGAGTAGCTTGCGGTACAGCTCTCGACAGGTGTGTACGGTGTTGTGTGTATAAGTTGATCTCCCTCTGTCTCTGCCTGTCTGTCTGTCTCTCGCAGTCTCTCTATCCCCCTGTTTATCTCTGTCTAAATCTGCCTCTGTTTCTCTCCCTATCCCTCACTCACACACTCACAACCAACAACTTAATCCAATTAGTCCTCTAAATCGTATTCATTGGCTCCAAACACTTATCTCGCTCTGTAAATAACACACACAAAAATACCCCCGTGATGTTTACTAACCAACAGTGCACACAGATGCTTGCAAATCAGGTTAGAGTTGAATAAATTTCACCCAGCGTTACCTGTCGAACTGTAGCCCTTAATGAGTAAAGTTACCTGATAAATACACACCTGGGAGCATTAGTTAAAAGTTGAAGTGATTTGTTGAGAGCCCGACAAGAGCAGATAATCTATAACTAACTGGTTTTTTACTTCACGACTGTCTGAAAATACCTCACTACGTATGGGGGGGGGGGGTAGTGGGTAAAGGATGGGAGACGAGAGAGTAGAGGGAGGAAAAGGGGTATCGGGAGTGGGAGAAGGGGGGGGAGAAGGGGGAGGAGGGGGGGAGAAGGGGGAGGGGGAGGGATATTAAACACAAAGGTTACATTTCGAGGATTTTCAGTGATTAGTCGTGTGTAATAAATGTACTTTGATTGCAATCCATTTATGGTGTACTCAAGCGAAGCACCACCACAATACATCACCACTGATCACACCATCACTAAACTATTAGACGCTGTGCCATTATGTATCACCACCAGAGACAGTACTATAATGTATCGCCATCAGTCAGACACACAGCACCATCATGTATCGCGTGACACAGTGCCATCATTTATCACCATCACACATACAGAACTATTATGTATCACTTCTATAGTAACAACATGTATCGCCATCAGTCAGACACAGCACCATCATGTATCGCGTGACACAGTGCCATCATTTATCACCATCACAGCACTATTATGTATCACCGTCAGGCACACAGCACTATTATGTATCAACTGACACAGCACCATCATGTATCACTGTCAGCTTAGATGTTACGACATTAAGATAATGAGTCAGTTCTCTAGTAATTGGTCAGATCGATTTACCTCCCTCTTACAAACCATCGTTTAGTTAGTTAAGAGACAATGTCGTTTTAAAATGCTCTCTCTCTCTCTCTCTCTCTCTCTCTCTCTCTCGTCTAACCCATTGACGACGATGATTTCAACATTTGATGATGGTGATTTAACCCTTTGATGATGGTGATTTAACCCTTTCATGATGATGATTTAACCCCTTGACGATTGCTTCACATCCTCTCCTAACTCTACCTGTCTCCTATCCATTGCTCCATCTCTGTGTTCCCACTATCCATTGTTCCCACTATCTATTGTTCCTATTCCCCACCTTCAACCTCCCTCTCCCTATACCCATTCACCCCCCTTCTTCGCTCTATCTCATCTATCCTAATACTGCCTAACTCAGCTGCCCTATCCCAGAGCCCCATCCTCCTCAGTGTCGCTAACTATGTCGTGAATCAAAGACGCAAATTATAGAGGTATGCTGTTAGCCCTTGGTCAACAAGACACCTGGACGTGTTAACAGGAGAGCCTGATCCCTAAAGCCAAATTGTATGTTTCCTGAGACAATGTATGTGTTTCCTTGAGACGATGTGTTGACAGACAAAGACAGACCGACAGAGACAGACAGACAGACAGACAGAATGATACATACAGACAGACAGAGAAATACGACTCCTCTGACCTACTCTGCTCATTAGTCGAAACTGGACGGTTACTTATAGTGAAGCGCGGACTTCCATCCTTGAGAGCGGTGTTGCATATTGCACAGTACGAGTGAGTGGACTGCCAGCAGGTACACCCCGTAAAGGGCTTGCCTCACTTACTTCCTCTCTGGCCTCTGCTCTTCATTGTTCTTCCCAGAGTTAATTTTCACTCCCAGAATATCTTCCATCACCCTCTTCCACCGTTACTGTTGTTGGCTGTTACTTCTGTTGCGTCTCCACCATCCCCAATGCTGTTTTTGGCTGTTTATGCTGCTTTGTTGCTTCTGTTGATGTTGCTTCTGTTGCTGTAAGTCTGTACCTTCTCGCTCCTACTCACTCTAGCAATTCAGCAGTGATGACTGGTAGCCTCTCTCTCTCTCTCTCTCTCTCTCTCTCTCTCTCTCTCTCTCTCTCTCTCTCTCTTATCTTCTCTGTTTTATCTTCTTATAATTTTATTTTCATGTTAACTTAAAGCAACACTGCCACTTAGGATTTTATTGATCTCGGCGCGCACACACACACACTTACACAAGAACACGTGAATATCCAAACCAACATAAAAACACACAAAGGTCGACACACAAATGTACATAAAACAACACATGACCGTCCAAAAAACACAATAAAACACAAGCGTACAGACACACACACACACCACACCCACCCCCTCACACCACCACCCACCCCCACACTAGCAGAAAAAGACGCACAACAGTAATTTACAACTTCCATCCGTAGCGTGAAATGAAAAAGATCCAAGAGAGGCCGGAAGGAGGTGTTTCAATGTCTTCAAGATGGAGTCTCTCAATGGAGGGAGGTCTGTCTCTCACACCGGGAGGAAATAACTGATTTTTTTTTTTTGAGAGAGAGAGAGAGAGAGAGACTCGTGACAGTGAAAACACTATATTCCTGCACTGGAACATGTGTGGACTAGGACTACTCTTTTACATATGAGAATTACAATCGGACCATGATGTCATTCTCAATTAGTGGAACGCTTCTGTCCTGTCCGTCAAGGCGTCTCCGTGATCACTGTTCAGGAAGGGTTTATCTTCCTCTCTGTCTGTCTAACTGTCTCTGTAACTGACTGTTTGTCTGTCTATTGGTTCGTCTGGTTGTCAGTATGTTCCAAGTGATCTACATAGTTAACGAGATCTGCCAGTAGGTCTTTGTACAGGTGAGATAGTGTGGGCCAGGGAGCACCCCCCACCCCTTGGATTCCCCCGACACCCCACCCCGGAACCTCCACCCCCGGCACCCCCACCCACTCCGTAACCTCGACCCCCGACACCCCCACCCTTCCTGTAACCTCCACCCTCCGACACCCCCACCCAACCCGTAACCTCCACCCCCCGACAGCCCCACCCACCTCGGAACCTCCACCCCCCCCCCCCCCTATCACTCACGGTGTCCGAGAGTTAGGCTGTGGAATGAGACAGTTGTGGCTCTGTTATTGACCAAATCTGTCCCACCAGATATATGTGATGACCTGAAAGCTTATGTGAAGTGAGAGTTAGTACAGTGTGTGTGTGTGTGTGTGTGTGTGTGTGATAAAGAAAACTCACCAGTAAATGCTTTAAATATATATATATACTATAAAAATATAAAGCAATGCCCACATACTGGGATGTTATTCTTCATAACTATAACGAGAAATCACGAATAGTCATTCTTACTTATGTATATAAGTACATAGTTAAATACGCACATGAAAATTAAGAATGCGAACAAGTCGATGCCTATCATACATGCATTCACAAATTCATATAAACAAGCATCTTTAAACGCAAGGTTGTAAGTCTCATGCACACACACACACACACACATATATATGCATACATACATACTGCACATACAGCTATACGCATACTAACCTACACATTTGCATATGTATACATGTGTACTCATGCAAACGTACATATATCTGACTACCACTGTCCAACACAAGCTTTTATTGCAAATTTTCACTCGATGTGGAATATTCATTTGTGTAGTGAAAGAAATTTACTTTAACCTGTCAGTTACCGAGAGACTCTAAACTAAAATACAACCTTTTGGAAAATACTCTGCCACTACCATCTCTCCCTCATCTCTACCTCTCTCCTGCCCCTTCCCTCCCTTCTTTCTTTTTTCCTCCCTTCTTCTCCATTCCCTCCTGCTCCCTTCATTCTCATTTTCTCCTTCCCTCCATGTCCCTTGCTCTCTTCCTGCCTCTCTTTCTCCTCCCGTCACTCTCTTTCTTTCACCCTCCCTCCCTCCCTTCCCCCCCCTCCTCTACATCTCTCTCTCTCCCTCCCTCACTCCAACAACATCCCCAGCACGCCTCCCAAAGAACCATATATACGTACAATGTTTACTTTTCCCTCTTAGCATTATCAACATTTCTGGTGATGGACATTTCTGTTGCTTCCCGGTATGAAACACTTTCTCTGACATGTACGCTTCTCTCTCTCTCTCTCTCTCTCTCTCTCTCTCTCTCTCTCTAGTGTTGACGTCGCCGTAAGCAGACAACTGAATTAAAAAACACACTTTCGCACGACCGGAGTTTCATATAGATTAAATTAATTCTAATAATTTTTGCAAACAACACATATTTATATGCTAATTCCAATAATAATATTATTAAAACCTGAAGCCTGCACATTTGCGTGGTTGACAGAATGCAAATTGGAAATAATTGAGAAAGCATGATTATCAAAGGCACGATTAAAAAACATCTTATTTTTAATCGTATTGGAAAACAAGGTTAGGTGGTCTGGGTATATCAGCTCCAGGCCTCGGCGATTGTTGGAATAAATATTGACCTTAAGGATATCGTTAAAATTGATTACTTTAGTGTGATCGAGTCTAAATAATCTTCAGCTTTCGACAGGAATAACAAATATTTACTATACAGATAAAATTTTAATAATTAACGATTAAGTGGGATTATTCATCAGTACTGTATGTTGGATAGTCACATATCTTGCCAACATAGCCAACATGACAGCCACCTACTGCACACGTGGCAGAAATTCCCATGTCGGACACACTGCTCCCTCCATCCCGCCATTCTTCTCTTCACTATATCTCCCACGTTCTCTCTTTTGTTCAGTTAGTTCCTCTTTATTGTAGCTCGTCTGTGGTGTGTCGTATGCCTGTCCTCGTGTTCTTTCCTTTATTCATTCATCCTTCCCTTTTGTCCGACAATCGTTGTGTGAATTTAAAAGGTCCATGTAGACTCTTAACAGATCAGGGGTTTTGAGATCATTACAACTTTTTCGCATATCCCTGTTCGAATATGTACTAACTTAAAAGTTAATAATAAAATTCAATTTTGGAATAGACAACCAGTTCAGAGTTTCATTAAAGTAGTTCGGAGTCTTAGGAGTTTAAAGGGACTATTGTAAGTTTGGAACAAGACCTCAGGTGTAACAGCACACCCGACACACATGTGCGTAGTTGCTGTGTAAAAGCCAACGCTGAATATTTAATTTCGAGTAAATATATAAATGCGGTATTTACACATTCCACAGAAGTCTTTATAATATTAGTACTATGGGACAAAACTTATGTTGCTTGGGACTACAGCGACATTACCAGGCAAGAGAATGCCATACCGTTTTCTGCAGCCATTTTATGTTACATCTATGTACTCTTTTGTGTAATTTTGAATTTTTTTAGTTTCTAGTACTGATGTGTCAAAGTTTTCTTAGAGGGGGCGATAGATTTACCTATTTTCGTTTTGCATTTTTAGAAAGTTTGATTTTAGTCACCAACACGAGTATTATATCACTTGCCAGCCCAATTGGTGTTCTCTTTCCTCTGATACTTTTCAATCGTCTTAACTTCTTCCTTCCTTCCTTCCTCGTCTCCTCATCTTTCTTCACTTCGTATCGTTTTCCTTTCATTCCTCCCCTCCACATCCTGGTACACACAAAAGCCGCTCCTACACTCGCTACTCAACAGTCATCCACGCCTATGTTTTACACTCTAGGAAATCCTATATTAAAGCATTATTTTTTTTTTTTTGGGGGGGGGCACTTCTCTCATTTAAACTCTAAGCACACCTGACCTTTCTCTGTTAAAAAATATAACTACCACGTGTTGCCATAGTTAACTTCTGACTTAGAGATCTGACCTTGACGTCTGATACAAACACTTGAATCTATATGAACTTTTCCCTCTCTTGTTACATTCTCGTCGAGTTTTATACAAAAAAGTTGTAGATCCATTGAAGTGTTGCGCTGTACAAGAGGTTTTTGTTTTGCCTTCTCGTTACCTTGACCTTATATAGATACTTGAATGGCATGAGATACACTGTGTTTATTTATGGTATATAATTATGTCAAAATTTGGAGTAATATCACTATTCACGGAAGTTTTGTGTCTGATAAGGAAAACTTTACTAACATTCAGACGGCAGCGCCATCTCTTACGTGTGTTATCAATGGTTGTATGAAGGATTTATTTCTGTCTTGGCTATTAACTACAAGGATAAAAAGTCATCCTCGAACTATTGGTATTTTTTCTTCCTACACTTTCTCTTTATGTGTCCACAACCGCTCATGTTTTTCCTGCCTTGGTTTATTATGAGTGTTGTTGCCGCTATACCACGACAGCCTCGACAGAACCACAAATACAGTGAAAACCACTATTTAACGGATATGAATCTAACGGGTACAGTCCGTTATATGGAGGTTTCGCATATTTGGACTTCGATATAAAGGACTGCATTCGGCTATATAGTCCGTTAGATAGAGGTCTCACTGTACCTGGGTAATTCTTTTTCTAGCTGTACTTTATGAAGGCTGTGGTCAACCTCCAAACAAACAACACAAAATATCTATCTAGATTTAGTAAGGGAAACTTCAAAACTTTTTTTTCCAATAACACTGCAATGGTGTTAGTGTTCCATCGAAGGAAAATAAATATTTTTTTTCATTTATACACTCAAACATTTTCTTTCCTGTTGGTGAAAAAATAAAAGAAACTGTTGACCTGACGTAACCTAACCTAACCTACGAAAACAACAAAAACAGAATATGGACCTTGATTCTATTTTTTTTTTTTTACCAATCATAGTTTATGCGACTTGTGTTTTTTCCTTCCCACAAACAGTTTCTCATCACGGTCTCGTATTCCTGTATTGGCTCGGTCATACTTACCGCATATCTGGTCTCCCAAAACAACAACATTCTCTCAACACTCGGCCACCAAAACCTGACTTACTTTTCCTGTTGTAGTTTATGAAGCTCACATGTTTACATAGGACACGTGAAACTGGTAAATGATGGTGATGGAGAAGGGTGGTAGTGGTGATGGTAGTGGTGGTGGTAGTGATGGTAGTGGTGTGGTGGTGATGATGGTAGTGGTGGTGTAAGTGATGGTAGTGGTGGTGATGGTAGTGGTTGTGATGGTAGTGGTGGTGGTTGTAGTGGTGGTGTAAGTGATGGTAGTGGTGGTGTAAGTGATGGTAGTGGTGGTGATGGTAGTGGTGGTGATGGTAGTGGTGGTGATGGTAGTGGTGGTGGTTGTAGTGGTGATGGTAGTGGTGGTGTAAGTGATGGTAGTGGTGGTGTAAGTGATGGTAGTGGTGGTGATGGTAGTGGTGGTGATGGTAGTGGTGGTGGTTGTAGTGGTAATGGTGAGAATGGTGGTACTGATGGAAGTAACGATAGTGTTGTGACAGTGGTGATGGTGATGATAGCTGTAGTGTAGGAGTCTGCGTGATCTGATCGTTGGTGATAGTGATGGTGCCGGCGTTAGATACAGTGACAGTAAAGTTGTTGGTGATGATGATGATAGTGATGGTATTGGCGTTATAGTGATGATAGCAGTGATGGGTGTAGAACTCTCCAGGATCCGACCAAGCACACACACACACACACACACACACACAACAGGCATTAGTAGCCGGCTTGGTTGAGACTAAAGGCCGTACTTTCATCTCTTATTGTCGAGTTCTCTCTATCGGAAATGTCTGATGAATTCACCTTTGTTTTTCTGCCTGACAACTGCAGCCATTTGTACGATCGGCACTGCACAATACTGTTTTGCTGTGGGAGAGTAAAACTGTTTTGCTGTGGGAGAGTAAAACTGTTTTGCTGTGGGAGAGTAAAACTGTTTTGCTGTGGGGGAGTAAAACTGTTTTGCTGTGGGGAGAGTAAAACTGTTTTGCTGTGGGGAGAGTAAAACTGTTTTGCTGTGGGAGAGTAAAACTGTTTTGCTGTGGGGGGGTAACATTGTTTTGCTGTGATACGATAACACACTGTGGCTGTGGTAAGATAACACCCGTAGACCTCGCAGGGAATAAAGATAACAAAATATACGTTCTAAAATCACATCTTAAAATGCATCTGTATAAAAACATCTTCATTCCTAACTCTTAGAAGCTCTCTCTTCCTTCCCCTCCCTACACTTTTCCCCGTCTCCTCCTATCATCACATTACTCACATTCTTGCCCTGTTGCCTAGCCTAATCCCCCTCTCTCTCTCTGTCTCTCTTATCTATTTATAATATACATAATGAACAGGTACAGGCACATAGTATTGCCGCGTCATAATGTCAGAAAAAGTCAAGTGTGTCTGAAGGGTGCTGGTCAACACAGCCGCCGCCACCATGCACAATATAACACATCAGTCACAGGATATCCGAGAATTTCTCCGTAAAATAGTGAACGTGTGCTGTCTGCCGATACCAGCGATATAAATGAGAAATATAGGAAGAGAGACATACAACATATAATAATATAGACGTTGCAGGAATGTGATACTGTAAATACAATTTATCCTAAATATTCAGTTTTAAAAAGAGTAGCTATATTAAATAATTTCTAAAGTTATTTTATATGTAACGATATCGTGATAGTGGAGGACAATACTATTCTGCTCACCAGCCACAATATTTGATAAATAATTTGACGGTTGTGTGACGTCATACGAGTCTAGCCTAATAAATATTTTACACGTATCTCCTTCCATAGGTTATGATGTCACAGGGATATGTACTCTCTTATCATGACTTCCTCTCTCCCCTGTTTTATTGTTCTCCTCACCCTTGTGTACGTCCTTACTCCCCAACCCTTGTGTACGTCCTTACTCCCCAACCCTTGTGTACGTCCTTACTCCCCAACCCTTGTGTACGTCCTTACTCCCCAACCCTTGTGTACGTCCTTACTCCCCAACCCTTGTGTACGTCCTTACTCCCCAACCCTTGTGTACGTCCTTACTCCCCAACCCTTGTGTACGTCCTTACTCCCCACCCTTGTGTTCGCTCCCTCTCTCCCTTACTCCAGTATCTAGTGCATATTTTTCACCTGTCAGTGTTGTTTATTGAAGGTGTTGTTGTTGGTGTTGTTGACAGGTGTTGGTGTTGTTGACAGTGATGTTGGTGTTGTTGACAGTGTTGTTGTTTGTTGACAGTGTTATTGTTGTTTTTTTGCTCGAGAGAGAGAGAGAGAGAGAGAGAGAGAGAGCAGTGTATTGGACAATATCTTCCACGATTGCCAATAACTTCCTTGAAAGCTTAAAGTGGCAGTTTTCTCATAACTTATCTGGATTACAATATTACCAATGAATTATAGGAGCATCTTCGCTATTTACTGAGCCGCTTCGTCGTCAAGTCTTTTCATAAATTATATATATTAATCTGTGTGTACAGCCGGGAGTCATTAATCTCTGGACACTGCCTTAAATTAACTTATTCGTCTTCTAACCCAACCTAGACAAACCTAACTTAACCTAACCTAGACTAACCTAACCTAACCGAATCACAGCTGAAACATTACTATAATGAAGGAAGCATTGGCTAAGTAGGTGAACCCGACAGAGGGGTGGATGTAGTCTATTAAAGGCAGATAACTGGAGGTGTTGGGCAAGGTGGGTCCAGGTGTTCTGGCTACAATATTAATCCCAACGAGTAAACCGCTCGAAAATTTTATTGAGAATTTTCACGTGAACTTGATTTTTTGTTCTCTCTCTTACACACTCTCTTTCTGTCTCTGTGTCTGTCTGTCTCATTCATTCATTCATTCATTTATTCTCTCTCTCTCTCTCTCTCTGATAAACTTCTCGTTCCCAACTGAGAATAATACCATAGTGTATCCTGTACAATACTTCAGTCTTAACTCCTGCAGATTCATCAACTTGTGTACCAGAGTCCCTGTGTTTCATCCAGTACTTCAACTCCCTCGCTTTCTCTGTATTCCGACTCACTCTCTCACTGTCTCTCACTCTGTATCTCACTTAGTTTATCTCTCTCTCTTATTTCTGATTGTCTCTTTCTCACTCTGTCTCCCACTCAGTTTCTATATCTCTTTCTCTCTCTTCTGTCAGTCTCTCTCACTGTCTGTGCGTCTGTCTCTCTCTCACTCACACTCTCTCAAACCTCGGCGAAAAACTCATCAATAGAGCGTTGGTTTTATTAACGCTCTACCACGAGGTATTGTTAATGCTACCCTGAGGGACGCCGCATTTACTGTCATCTGTGTTACAGCTTTATATGTGCAATTGTGTAGAGTGCATGATATTCCTGAGGCAAGGTGAGAGAGAGAGAGAGAGAGAGAGAGAGAGAGAGAGAGAGAGAGAGAGAGGTGAATGTGTATCTGTATAGGATAGACAGAAATGACAGACTAAAATGTAGAATGAAATCCGTGTCTGAGTACATTCACTTAATATCATAATATCTAATATACTCTCTCTCCTTCTATTTTCAGGAAGTATGGAGACAATTAATGGAAGTCCTCACACTGCTCCAACCTGCCATGGCAAGCAGAAGGTGTTAAGACATTCTGCAACGCGCTTAAAGGTGAAATTTGTGAGGCATTACCAGAAGGAAGTTCTTATCTAACATTTCTGCTCAAGAGTGTAAGTACTGCATCAAATATCCCTGAAGTTTATGGGTGACGCATCTAACAGCTATGAAGTTTATGAATGACGCATCTAACAACCCTGAAGTTTATGAGTGACGCATCTAATAGGCCTGAAGTTTATGAGTGACGCATCTAATAGGCCTGAAGTTTATGAGTGACGCATCTAATAGGCCTGAAGTTTATGAGTGACGCAACTAACAGCTCAGATATTCTTAGGAAACACCAAACAAAATAAAACATATAAAGTTGTTCAGAATCCCCGTCAGTTATGTTCTTAATATGAAATTGTTTGTTTATTTAATGATCACAGATGACGATTGGTAAACAAAGGAGGATAGTTTTATTGTCGTTAAAAACACATTGATAATTATTTGATAAGGTATACCGCATAAATATATAGATGATTATTATATATAGATATATAATTTTGAATAAAGTTACCTAAATTATGTCGTCATTAAAGAGTCCAGAGACAAGTCCTGTTATAAGATACTTGGTACAGGTAGTGTAGTGGGGCAGAGATGGCGAGTCATTGAGCTGGTGTTGTGGTGTGTCGTGACTAACACACATACACAGTTGCCTTAAGATGAACTCTTGGATGTCTCAGCACAGCCTGGAGAGATCAGCCAGGCTGCGACGGACTACTATTTCATGGGCGTGGGTATGGGCCTTCTTGTGGGCGTGGGTAGTGTGTGGAGCAACTGGCACGTGTCCCAAGGTGTGTGAGTGTAAGTGGCGTGACGGCAAGGAGACAGTGTCGTGTCCAGATTCTGAGTTCATCGACATCCCGCGAGGACTTGATCCTTCCACTCAAGTGCTGGACCTGAAGCACAACAACCTAAAGATCCTACCTCGTGACGCCTTTGTCGACACAGGTCTGGTGAACTTGCAGAAAGTCTGGTTAAATCACTGCAACTTGAAACACTTGGAAGGTGGCGCCTTTAACATGCTCGCCAACCTAGTGGAGTTGGATCTGAGCCACAACTTGCTGCGACTGGTGCCCTCAGAGGCGCTGAGTGATGTGCCTGGCTTACGGGAGCTCTGTCTCGCTTACAACAATCTTAACTCCCTCGCCGAGGCAACCTTCACCCCCACGCCAGACCTGGTGCGTCTCGACCTCTCTCATAACGATATTGAAGTGGTTCACAAGCGAGCTTTCCGAGGACTGACCCGCCTCGAAGTGCTTAAATTGTCGATTAATAAACTTAAGACATTAAACGCAGAGATGGTTATCCCCCTGGTGGCTATCCACGAGCTACACCTGGACGGTAACCCCTGGCACTGTGACTGTCAACTGCGTCCTCTGCGTCAATGGATGATGGAACGCAACGTTGCCTTCTCGGAGCCGCCCACCTGTGTGTTTCCTGAACGGCTTAAAAGTCGCTCCTGGCAGACACTGATGCTTGACGAATTCGTGTGTGTTCCTAAAGTGACGGCAGTGGCCCCAAGAGTTCTGGCGGCCCATGGCGAGAACGTGTCCCTGTCTTGTCGAGTCGAAACTGACGTTGACGCCGCCGTCACCTGGCTGGTGGGCGACCGTCCCCTGCGTAATGGGAGTGAGTCTCAGCGGTACCGAGTACTGGAACTGGTGGCTCCCAACCATGAGACACGCTTGTCCAACTTGACCATCTGGGGGGCGGCCCCTCAGGACCAGGGAACTTACCGCTGCGTGGCTCACAACAAGGCTGGCACGGTAGAGACCAACCTCACACTCCAGGTGTCTAACGAGATCGCCGAGGTGCGTCTGGTGACCATGGACCGAGTGTTCGTGACTGGCGGACTCCTAAGTGCAGTGGCCATTATCTGCGTCGTTTTACTACTATTTGCGGCCATCATATTCCGCAGAAGACAGCGGATGCGGCGGCGGCGAGGTCAGGACAACGAGCACAAAAACGAGACGCCACAATCATCGCAGGCGCGTGGCAGTATCTCCAGCGACTCCCATCCCAAGTTGGCAGAATATCATATTGTGCCGACAAACGATCTGGACGAACCGTCGCCACTACCAACTCACTCCGACAAATCATGGATGCTGAGAGACGCTTCCGTTGATGACTTCCCATCAACCAAAGAATTAGAAAAGCCTAATGTCTACACAGAGAAGGAACAAAGAAGACAGACAAAGCCTGGACAAGCCAGCAGTGGCAAGACGAGTTCCCCGAGCACCGTCTCTTACGTAGAGATCCCCAAGTCAGAGATGGCGGCCGCCCCTCACCAGCCCATCGAGGACAGATTGAGATGGAAAGATCACAGCTACGACAGCAAAGATAATCTGCTGCGGCAGGCGTGTAGTCAGGCGGGCTCTCAGCTGTCCATGGGAAGCGGGAGACACTACCCTGACCTGCTAGACTTGCCTTACCCTCAACAGACACAGCAGCAGCAGTCACAGCAGCTTCACCACCAGCAACAGCAGCAGCCTCGACCGCCGCTACAGCTACTAAACCCTGCTTACTGCACCATGCCCAGGAGGTGAGTGATGGTAATGGCAGAGGTAGTGGCGGCGGAGCATCACCTCCTCTTACCTTGGCTTAGTGGGCCACAGGCATTAGCTAATGTGCACTTACATGAGCGGCTGTATGTCACCCGCGCACACACGCACACATTTACACCCGCGCACACACGCACACATTTACACCCGCGCGCGCACACACACACACACACACACACACACACACACACACACACACGCGCGCGCGCTTGTATATCAAAGTAACAAACACTCGCATCTGTACACAAACACTCGCACTGATAAACAAACAGAACGAGTTGACAAAACTGGGTGTTTGTACCGAGTGTCTCTCCAGCACCCAGCCACTGACACCTCTCAGTGAACACATCTGTTACACTGACTGTGTGTGTTATTGTCTTCTCTCAAAAGAATGTCATATATTCTTCCAAACTCATAAATCGCCATTAGTTGTCCGTGATTTAGTGTATAATAACAAAATATTGTCTGTCGTAAGAAGGTGAGAAATGGTCTAGTTCCTTCAGGCAAGTATTGCTCTTAAATTGTTTTACTAAAACTAACTTTGTGGCTAAACTTTGTATTTTTGGAAAGAAAGTAAAGAAGCAAAACAGTTTTATATCTATGCGTTTAGGTTTTAAAAAATGGGATTAACGAAAAGTTCAAATATTAGCGTCTTGGCCGCATAGGTTCAACGAAGTTTAAACAAAGCATCACTACCAGCCTGGGGCGTCAGGTGAATTAAATGAAAACATCATTGAAGTGTGTCTGGTTCAACAGGAGCAAACCAACCATTGTGGCCGACACGTAAACACCCTCACGACGTGCAGGGGAAAGGATAACTTTTTAACAGTAACTGTAAGAATAAGTTATGAAACAGCTTAACAACATTAGTTATGAAACAGTTGGAGTAATCTTATGTTATACATCTCTCCGTATAATAATAATTAGATACTGTAAAGCATTATAATTAAACAACAATACTGGTTGACACAAAGCCATTCTGACAACACCATGTTTTGTATGACGATCTTCAAGAGGGAGTCCCGTCACACAAGAGTTTCCCTCTCCACCTTATTATCACTATTTTTGTTCCTTCTCCCTCCTCACCAACTTATTTATCTCCACATTTACAATTACACCTTGACCTTCTCTCGCAGTCTCTACCACCCTCTTTCCTTATCTTGCAATCCTACGTTAATCTGGTGTTTTTATTTTTCACTTTCCCTCATCTCTTTTCCGTCCACTTCTTCCCCACAGCTCTGGCAGTGTGGGTGCTGGTGAGGGGTCAGGATCCAAGCAGCCGCCCTCAGCCACGGGAGAGGACGGCCCCTACCAGGAGACTTCCTTCTCCCGCCGCTACAGGTGGGTTCTAGGTGCACGAAATGAGGCTTGGGAGTAATGGTGCCACGGGGACATTAGAAGGGGAGGGAGGGGAGTGGGGGGGGGGGGGAGAGTTGGAGCAATGGTGGGGGGTGGTGGAGTACTAGAGGTATAGGTTGATCCGTGTTAAGCGATGGTGATCGATTCATGTCTTTAACTGAAAAGAAACAAGTCAATTTTGCGAGGAAAACGTAGAGATATAAAGTATTCAAGAAGCAAGACAAGAATATATACAAGTTATTATATTTCAGTACGAATTAACCTTTAACTTATTTTATTATACTTTATTATAGGTTTTTCTTATATCTGTGAAGCTCAGTGCATTAGAGTAGTTGTGCTACGAGTCAAAAGAAAGTATTATTTTCGTGGCCAGCAAACACCATCACAACCCTCACAAACACGATGCTTGTGTAGTGAAACTGGGCAGTGAAGACCGGGTCCCAAGTGTAAAAGGAAAACACAACACTGTGCCCGGAGCGGTTCATTAAACATTGATATTACAGAGGGAGAACTATGTGGCCAATAGCAATGCAGTCTGAGGATAACGTTGGTGTTGCAGGTGCGGGAGCTGGGTGAACCTGATGGAGAGTGAAGCGTCCTCCACCTCTTACCCTCACCCGCCCATCCGTCACCAGCTCTCTCTGCCAGACACTTCACCCATCCTCAACCTTCGTCACCACACCCTCAACGACCTTATGGCCGTCCACAGGTGAGTCAGGATGTTATTATAACCAAACGCCTCTTCATCACCGTCTAGTTATGGCTGCATCCACTGAGAGGTATAGCAGAAAGTCTCCCAAACCCAACAGGAAGTAACACCTTCATACTTAAACCCAGCAGTTGTAAATGGAAGCTTTATTTGAGAATACGACTCTGTTATCTCCGCAAGGGACTTGGACTTTGGTATAGCGGGTGTAGACTGTCAACACACTAACGCGGACAACCACGGGGTTTTGCTCGCTACTCTGCCAACATAATTCAGGATATCATAACCATCTAGATCTCAGTTAATGGACCCTAGGCATAACGGAATCTCCTCTCCAAATAGTCCGTTAAATAGAGGTTTCACATCTAATGGACCCTCGGTATACCGGACTTTCCTCTCCAAATAGTCGGTTAAATAGAGGTTGCACTGTGTACATACACCTTCGGCCTTCTCATCATTTATTTCTAACACTTCGCAACAGAGGAACTGCCTGCCAACGTGTGTCCTTCATATTACACATAACCTGCAGCGTTTCAGATGGAAGCCATACAAGACCCTTCCTCACATTCATAAGTTAGTGGCTTCCTCCTCCTCTGCAGTGTATAAGGCGAGGTCCCCTTCAATTTTGTTTCAATTCAATTTAGAGGTCCAGGGTCGACTGTGTGTTCATGTGTGTGCGTGTGTGTATAGCTGCTTTCATCCACTTCTCCCCGCTTTTGAGGTTCTCTAAATAAATGAGAGAAATACCTTGAGTGAGCTAAGACCACATTACCCACTCCTAGACTAACAAGTACATTGCCCACCCATGTTAACCGTACCCCCACACTGCTCACACTTACATTGTCCTCGGTAGCCATACCCCCAAATTGGCCACACCTGTAGTAGCATAACATTACCCACACGTGCAGTAATACAATATTGCCCTGGGCAACAGTAACACCACATTGCCCACACCTGCAGTTTACTCACAATGCTCTAAATTGCCCATATCTCTCTTTCTCCCTCTTCATTCTTATAAATAAATGGTCCACTAAATCTTAAGTAATGGGATGCCTCGCGACCGTCCACTGCACATTCAAACTCTCTAAATTTATTCTCAAAACTCAAAACTGTTAAATTACCCGAATTAGACTGGTCCTAAAGGTGCGGGATCATGCGAGCAACTTTTTTGTACAGTGTTTGTCGTCGTAACCTTCGGTAAGTTGTACTGTTAGGGTAGTGTGTGTTGCTCTGAGTGATGGGTGTTTGGCGAGTGTTGTGTGTAGTGCTTGTAATCTGTGTAGTTCTGAGTGTTTGTGTTGAGTGTTTTTCTGAGTGACAGGAATATGAGTGTTGAGTTTAGTGCTTGTGTTGTGTGTAGTTCTGAGTGATTGTATTGTGTTAAGTGGTTGTTTTGTTGTAAGGTGCTTGTGTAGTTTGAAGTGTTTGTATTGTGTGAAGTGTTTGTGTTGTTTGAAGCGCTTGGGTTAACTGCTTATACTGTATGTAGCTTTAAGTGATTGTGATGTTTGAAGTGATTGTGTTAGGTGGGATCCTATCGACGGAAATAAAATCTCTCGTGAAGAAAAGTCTCTCTCCCTCTAGCACCTGCCGAGCTACCTGGAGCTTATAGGTATACACAGGTGACGTGAGGCTCCAAACAAAGTTTAATGAGTCTGTATCAACACACACACACTACTTACTTTGCTATCATTTGGCATCGAGTATGACAAAGAATCGACTAACACGCACGCACGCGCACGCACACACACACACACACGCGCGCGCACACGCACACCACGACCTGAGGGAAGTGAACGGAGAAGTCAGCAGCGGTTTACAGTGTATTATGTCAAAAGTTAAATATGATCTGAAACTCTACAATCTATTTTTCTCAATCAAATTAAACAATCACGGAAATTAAACGTAATGAATTTCCACAAACATGAAATTAAATTATTACTCTGACTTCCCCTGAGACGACCTGTGTTATATTATCATTTGGTTATAACGTACCCGAGGGAAATATATTTTGAAGCATTATACCCAAATTTATATACGTTATTTAGAATGTATATGTCGAGTTTATTTGTATAAACGCACGAGAATACATTCATTACCGAGTAAAATTCTGTAGAATAACCAACATGTAATAAGAATTTCGACTGCCATTGATGCACTACGACGTAGCATCTGGCCTGTGTGTGTGTAGTCGTAGAATAAGATTGACCAAGAAGCGTTTACAGATAAAATTATTCCCCCAGAGTTCCTTGCCTCATTATACTCTAAACATTAGTATTACCCTCACGAGGAACTAACATAATAAGGGCGTATTACCCTTAAGAGGAACTAAGAAAATACAATAAAAAACGATATATATATATATATATATATATATATATATACATATATATATATATATATATATATATATATATATATATATATATATATATATATATATATATATATATATATGCAAGTAAATCACTGTAGGTGCGCGTGATCTAGGTATATGCTGATAACCACCAGGAAAGAAGAAAACACGAAGTTCCCAAGCGCTTTCGTGTAATTCACATCTTCAGGGGTGAGTACAGACTAGTCTGTACTCACCCCTGAAGATGTGAATTACACGAAAGCGCTTGGGAACTTCGTGTTTTCTTCTTTCCTGGTGGTTATCAGCATATATATATATATATATATATATATATATATATATATATATATATATATATATATATAATAATAATAATAATAAAAATAATAATAATAATAATAATAATAATAATAATAATAATAATAATAACTACAAAAATAAGCAAAAAAAAACAAAATCTATTCTCATTTTATACAATACCGAGTCTAATTTTTTTATTCACCAAGAAAAAATAAGACATTAATGAGGGTATTTTTCTCTATTGTACAACAATCAACGAATAATTAGTCATTGTACACGTGTCAGAATTTTTTTCTGAATACAGTTTTTTTCCTCGAATTTACAGATATATACGAATAGTAATCAGTGAGGTGGAAGAACAAAGCGCTATTTTATTAACCTCATTCATCGTATGTGATATATGTTTAATCTACCTGTTTTATAGTCTGTTTGTGTAGCGTATGTTTACATTTTCTTCTCTCGTCTAAACACAGAGGGGAGTTAGGAGGTGACGCAGGGGCCGTAGGTGGAGGTGACGTGGAGTCTGCGGATCCCTGCAACTTGGAGTACCATGCTGCCCAGTTGGAAAAATTCCTTCTGGAGTACCGCAGTCTACAAGAACAGCTCTACCGCATGAAGGAGTCTTATGAAGCCAGCCACAGACCTGACGGGTGAGTCACTCTTAATGTTCCTAGAAATATATGTCTGATGAATGTCTGTTCTAGTTTAATTTGCGTTTACAAGCTGGCTTGAAAATTGGGTAATATTTGACGACGCTGACACATACCATGTTTATATTAGTGCGAGTAAAGTATATAAGAGGATTTATAAGTTAAATGCCACTGCTTCTTATCCCAGGAGTGACAGCCTTCATGATGTGAGCAACGGTGAGGCTGAGGACGACAATGTTCCTCCACCTTGCCCTGAGGCTCCCACCTCCTCTCCGTACACCCAGACTCCCACCACCACTGATCCTACGGGTACTGGCTCTCAGGAGGAACCTCTCGAGTCAACAGAACCTCTTAGATCTATCCTGAAGAAGCGATATGAGGAGGGCACTCGTGGTCTGCCTGGCCTCCAAGGTCTTCTAGGACTGCAGTCTCTCCAAGGCCTAAAAGGTCTCCAAAGTCTCCAAGGGCTTCAAGGGCTTCAGGGACTACAAGGACTCAAGGAGCTCCAAAACCTTCAAGGACAGTATTCCAAAAGTGCCTACTACGGCGAGGACTCGGAACGCCTCCGTCCCCCCTTTAGTCTGCCTCACCACAAGTTCCCTGATCATGAGTCCTGAGACCCACTGAGGGAGGGTGAGTGTTAGACCCACTGAGGGAGGGTGAGTGTTAGACCCACTGAGGGAGGGTGAGTGTTAGACCCACTGAGGGAGGGTGAGTGTTAGACCCACTGAGGGAGGGTGAGTGTTAGACCCACTGAGGGAGGGTGAGTGTTAGACCCACTGAGGGAGGGTGGGTGTTAGACCCACTGAGGGAGGGTGAGTGTTAGACCCACTGAGGGAGGGTGAGTGTCTGTCGTTATGGTCAGTGAGGGAAGTGTTGTTGGTCGTTTAGATGTCAATGGTAACTACACTCTCACCATCTCAGAACAGTTTGTGTTATCTTCAACGGTGTTATCTCATGTTTAGTGAGTTGTAGTGTTCAACAGATTATTTGTTTACTATAGATAAAATACTTTATCAAATGAAATATATTAATTTATCACATTTCCTTTTCCTCTCTCGTCCTTCACAGTACACAGACAAGAGGTGGAGCGAGGTGAGGGGGCTGGAGTAGGGATGGAGTGAATGATTTAATTGAAAATGGAGCAGGAATGAAGCTGAAATTGGAAATGGAGTGGCAGCTGAAAAGTGAACTAAAATGGACATCGGAAAACCAGATGGAGTGGAAGACATGCTGTGGGAGTTTAAAGTGGAACAAGGTTACCTTAGTCACACGTGGAGTGAGGCTACTGGAGTAACACGTGTAGTGAGGCTACTGGAGTAAAACGTGGAGTGAGACTACTTGAGTAACACGTGGAGTGAGACTACTGGAGTAACACGTGTAGCGAGGCAACTGAAGTAACACGTGTAGTGAGACTATCGGAGTAACACGTGGAGTGAGGCTACTGGAGTAACACACGGAACAATGCTGCTGGACATCACGACTAAGGTATTGAGGTGGTGGTGTAAGTGACGTGCTGTGAGTGACGTGCTGTGAGTGACGTTAACGTTTTGATATCAGAAATGTAATCGACTTGTTGGTTAAGGTAAATTAGATTGTGTTAAAATAATCAAGTTTAGATCAAATTAGGTTAGGTTAGGTTACAGTAATTTAGTTAGGTTAAATTGGGTGACCTACAAGTTGTAAATGTTCCGATATCATTATAGTATCCTCAAACATAAGAAGTGGATGACGTTGCCATACATGAACTTTATGGCAACAAGCTGATCTCGTTACGTTTTCCTATGTTATGTAAAAGACGTGACTGATTTTTATTCCTTTTACCATAGTACTATAGGAATCAGTATTATCTTTTACAATATTTACTATTAAAAGACTTAATGATTTATGCCCCCCACTACGCACACAGACACACACACAACTAACCCAAGTATAAGTATTTTTATTTTATTTTTATTTTTTTTTACGGGGATTAGCCTACCCGGGCACAGGTCACTGACCCACATCGGGGCCTGGGGGGGGGGGGGCGGGGGCGTAAATGTAATAATAATAATAATAATAATAATAATAATAATAATAATAATAATAATAATAAAGAACCATAAGAAAAAATAAAATATATAAAGAAATAGTGAGAAACAATATATGTATGTTGTGTTGTCAAAAGTAAGAGAAACAATTGAGACCCTGCAATTGTGTGTAAATGAGGCAGAAGTCAGATCAGCAACCTGGGACTTCGTCACAATTTTCGTGATGCCATATGACTGCAGGGTCTACCATTAGACAACACATTATGCTTCCAATATCTTCGCAGGCGGAAGTATGTGTGTATGTATATGTGTATGTATGTGTGTTTGTAGAGAAAATTATTATATGTAAACACTCCTCAACCACCCACCCCCTCCATATACACAAGAGTATAAACCTAACCCAAACTTTTTCCTCCCAACAGCGACAACATGTGAAGGCGCGCGGGGGAGGTCGGTGGGAGAGGCTCCATTCTGGTGGTACTTTGCAATAACACTACTCCCACGAACTCCACTTCCCGATTCTCCAACAACCAAGAATACTCTCGTCTTATCTACTGTTACACGTATTTTTTTGTGATTCATTCTCTTCACAATATACTAAGTCAATGTTTTTTGCAATAAATCTTATTTTTGTCTTGAGTGATGACGTCACTGAGAGGCATGAAGGACGTAAACAGCTGATGGTTAGGGTTCAGAAGCTTTACTGGGTGTAAACCTTGTGTTCCCAAACCTTTTTGTCGGCAACAGGGAGCTTCGTTTATGACCTCCCTCTCCCTCTCTCTCTCTCTCTCTCTCTCTCTCAGTTGGGGGGAAGTTGTTTAGTATAAAACTCAGATAAAAGCTTATTCCCTTCAGTATCTAAACAATTAAAATTGACGAAATAGTTGACTCCGGATAAATTTACGGATGAGTGAGGTTGTGTCAGTGTAGATGGAGAGGTGGGTGTAGGGTGTGGAGAGGTGGGAAGGAAGAGCCATCAGCGACAGAACTCAACTTCACAGGCTGTGGTCACCAACTTCCTGGTCTCCCAGTAGGCCAGTTTGTCAGACACAGTTTTCCATCTTAACTGAGAGCAGGAAGAAAACTGCATTATTCTATCTTATCCAAGGGCAGAGTAATTACTTAAGGTTCCATATTTAATGGCAGAGAGGCAGCGAGTTTCATCTTACACTTAGGGCAATGAGAAGCTACAATGTCCTACCTTACACTAGGACAGGGAAAGGACGATTGTTGGTTTCCACTTAAAGGTAAAAAGACAACAGTAATACTCTATCATACCCAAGGAGTAAGAGCCCCATTTTGAATAGCTAGGAAGACGAAAAATATACTCCATCTTACCAGATATTACGGAGGCTGCCACAACATCGCCTTTTACCAAGGTCCGGAAGCCTGTAAATGCTTTCCAACTTATTAAAAGGTAAAAGATACAGGCTGATTGTTCCAGTTTACCCAAGATGAGAGAAGCACAAGAGACATTACAATTTACCTGAGGGTAGAAACACAACAAGACCATCATACCATTTTGCACAGGAATAAGGAAGGCAGAAATTGTGTTTCACCTTACCCGAGGACAACCACAGAGACACAGTGTTCCATCTTTCTCACTACCAGGAAGACAGCTGTCGTTCTCCTTGTTACATTTCCTTTTTAGTGATACACACTTGTGGAGATTTTGTGTTGAGGATCTTCACGATTTTTAAGCTGTTGCATCTCATAATATTTATACACCTCACGTTTCACAATTCACGCACCTACAGTTAAGCTTTACTACCAGGACATTAACGTTGATACACTGTATTTTTGTCCTAGAATGAGGTGTTGTTTTCCTCGGTGCATGCGAGTCTGCGCGCGCGTGTGTGTGTGTGTGACGCATGTAACAGGTCACCGAGGTAGAATGCTCATTAGTAACAGAAAGTCTGGTTAATTTTCCCATTTCATCTCACTTGTGTCTTCCCGAGACACCTGGCAGGTAAATGAGGTTAATTACTCATTTGCAACAGGATATTGTGTTTTTCCCTCCGGTGGTCTCACCTGTGGGGCTCCCTGCCTCGCCCACCATACAGCCCAAGTCTTGTTCTCGGCGTTTCTGGTTCTATGTATTGTAAATGTTTTTTCGAAACAGCTATACATATGTTAAGAATGAATATACATATACTTGATAGTTTTCTATAACACAGCCGTATTTTTGTACAAATAAAAGTGAAAATAAAACTTGATTGTTACTTTAATGCTTTCAATATCCTTCCTTAATCTACAATTTATTGATTAGTGATACAACAGGATTTCTCGACATCCATATATCAGTAATGTACAGTCGGCTGCACTTGCGCCTGGTACAGCGGCTGGCACGTTTTATGAGATGTGGCAACTCTGTCCAGGCATACTTATCCAGCATCCTTAGTCTGGCTTCTATTGTAAAGTTCCTTAAGGCCATTCCGGGAGTTTTAATGCCATGTAAACCAACACATATTTGCTACATCTCACAAAACGCACCAGCCACTGTATCAGGTGTAAGTGCAGCCGAATGTACATAACATTAAAAGGATCTATAAGAGAAAATATCTTGTCGACACTTAAAATAGTACAGTGTGAAGACCCAAATTCTTGACTTTCTTTTCATGATTGATATTAAAGGTTGAAATTATGTTCGTCTGTTTTGGAATTTGAGGACAATATTATTGAGAACAACTTCATTATTGTTTGAGATAAAGAACAAGAAGTATACCATGCAAAACAATGAAGGTAAACGTTTGAGAGTAAAGAAAATAAAATTAAAAACCCATGAAACTAAAATATATATATAGTTGTGACAAACCAAAGTAGAATCTGAAAGAACGAAAATGGACAATGTGATACTTTCAATCAGTTAGTCAAAGGCCCCACGTCCATCTCTAAGGACTGGCAACTGTGGGCCAAGAATTCAACTAACATTTACGAGCTGTGTTCATCAACCCTTCTAGATTAAGCCCTGCAGACCGAGCATTTAATCCAATTAATCCAATTAATCTCTCTAATCTTTGCTTTACCCTGGCCCTCCTACCGTCAATTTTACCCTAAATATGTCTACTATCATCCTATCTTCCTATGGCTAAAGTAGGTAAGAGTTAATGAACGATAAGATACATGTGGTGTTTCTGAATCTTTGTTCATAGATACAGAGGAAGACGTGTGCTAGTCCTGCTCACATTCTCTTGGGTAATAATAACAACAAATGCACCAGGTGGCAGTGTCTTGTGAGTATCCAGATCAAAGGTGAAGCCAATGCTGGAAAAATGTTATACCCAGTGGAAAATATCGACTTGTTAGAGATCAAGAGAGATGAAAAAAAAATCTTGCTCCTTCCATTTACAGGCCGCTGGTACAATTAATAATAACCGACAAAATTAATGACCAAACTACTCAAATTTGTAGAAAAAAAACCCCGTGATGTGATGTTTTAAGCTTAATTTACCAGTATAGTTCGTTAAATAGAGGATACACTATACGGTAATGACCACTTTAGCAAAACCTTAAGCGAGAATTACCACAGTGAACTAACTAGGCTGAGCGTGTGGCGACTTAATCCCAACAAGAAAAATGTTTGAGAGTTGACCAGAGTTAATAATGTAGTGAATTTTATTTACTTAACAATTAATTATGACTAAATTTGTCGTGTGGTTACCAGTTCATGTATTTTGCTTCTATTTTTATTTCAATTAGTAGAGATAAGTAAGTATTTACAGTGACACCTCTATATAACGGACTCCTCTCTCCATATACTCCGTTAAATGGGTCTTTACATCTAACAGATACCTCGACATAACGGATTTTATTTTCCATATAGTCCGTTAAATAGAGGTTTCACTGCATATTTGCTTGTCTTATAATTGACTGCCTAATCCCTTATTGGCTAAAAAGGAAAAAGTGACATAATTTGTTGTGGTTGAATGTGGGTGCGCCAGGTCCGTAGACTTGCTAGCGATAGACGAACTTATGATGGAGGACAATTATAAGGACGACCTCTTGTACTGATTCGAGGGAAAACAAATAACTCGCTACCTGGTGGCAATTATCTACCTGGAGAGAGACACCCTGAGAGCTTTAATTATAATGTAAGAGGTGTTTGTGTATTGAGTGATGATATACATCGGCATTTCTTTAACTTAATATCTAATTCTAAGATAAATTAACCAGTTAAGATTAACTTTCTCAGAACACTTCAACTGTTATTCATTCTTTATCATATTCATTACACATTTACCGATGGTGTAATTACAAGAAATGCAAAGAATGTTTAAACTATTCCCAGCTAGATGAAACAATTTGAATTACATAAGATAACAATTTAAACTATTAAGATAATCATTAGAATTCAAGAAAAGGAAATCAAATGTGATCTTTGATATATGAACCATGAACGTAAATAGACTCTCACGTTCATATGCATACATAAACGTTCAGGGAATATACACACAGAGGAACAGTTAACAAAGGCTGCGCACATGAACATTAACAGATTTCCACATATGAATGTAGATGGCCCACACACTTTACACAAAGGTTGACTCGTAAACCAATCAGCATATTCATGATACACTTAAGACTGTGAGACGCACTCAACATGGCGCTGTTTATTCTCTGTTGGTATGCACTGACCCACACACACACTCAACACGGCGCTGTTATTCTCTGTTGGTATGCACTGACCCACACACACACTCAACATGGCGCTGTTATTCTCTGTTGGTATGCACTGACCCACACACACACTCAACATGGCGCTGTTATTCTCTGTTGGTATGCGCTGGCCCACACACACTCACCATCCTCTTGAACCTCCCACTTGCGATAAATTTAAGATCCTTACCAGGTCTCGGAGTGTTCCAGAGGATTCAGTTTATTTATTTTCTAGTTCTGTGTTTTTAAATATCTGCACTCCAGGTATTCTTAAATTGTTGTATTCATTTATAATATTAATCTCCTCAGAATAAATTAAAGAATTTGCTTCATCCAGACACTCACGGAGCTCTTGAGGCTTAGAAGTATATGAATTAATGATAACAGGTTTTAAAGACATGAGAGACTTCATTAATGTTCAAGATATATTTTAATTATATCAGATAGTCGTGTTATGTGAAGTCTTAAAAAAATTGCAAAGCTTCCGGTCGTTAAAAAAAATCAGAATTTTTGTTGATTAATACGACTCCAGCTCGTCTCTCCTCTCAGTCAAGATCGAGAAAAGTCTGAAAAATACATGAGACCTTCCCTTGATCTGGATGGTCCTCGGTCAGGATAAATGAGAGGATAGAAGGAAAGGAATGGAGAGTCAGTCCTGTTGCAAGTGTCTGTCTGGACCTTCTCTCTAACACGGACTAAGAGATTGTAAAACTTGTGTAAGAAGTCGAATAGGAGGACTTTAATCTCTTGAAGCAGTGATGAAGATGTAAATAAATATATTTATACGAGTCTATAAAATAATCCCCATCTTATTGCAACAAAGACGTATATTCCATTAGCGTATTACTTCAGTACGGAAGGTAACGCAAGATGCTACACTGACACGAGAAAGTTTATTGAAAGGAGAGATTTTGGGGTGGAATTCAGAATTTTCTACAGCAAAGACATTTACTTTTAAGGTTAGGTTAGGTTAGGTTATCAACACTTTCGTTAAGGGTTCACTTAAGACACCTCAAAGAATGCCATCTGTCCTTAATGAAATTCAACAGTTAGGTGAAGGGAGAGGCGGGAAGGGCTAAACTAACACAGACATAAAGACGAGCTGGATGGTGGTGGGCCTGGGAGCATCATTTGCAACTGAATAGCGCCCTCCCTAAGTGGTGAGAGGAGAGGTGTGTTTACAAGAGCAGGTTGTAGCGAACAATAATTCTAAAGCCTGTTGTATATAGATTAAAACTGATTATCCCTTCTGAAACCAATTGCCTACGAAGCAGTGAAAGTAAAATACAGCAATTAGGCTAAATTAATCTATGTACTCAATGAAGTTGGTTGCGTAAGGAGTAATTATAGTCAATGATCAATAAAAAAAATATATATGGATTTCTTGTTTCATGAAGAAAGAAACTGAGATGTTAATAAAAAAGTGAAATTATTATGTGGATTTTATCACAGTTTACTTAAAGAGGGCACACGCACGCACGCACGCACGAACGCACACACACGAATATATATTTGAGAGAGCGAGAAGTAGTATAGCAGTAGTCAAGATGTGTCGAGGGAGTCGTCTGGTAGGGCTCCACTTGCAACATTTCCAGCCACACGAAAGACCACTTAGTTATGAAAAGTATTAACATACTTTCTCATCTGGCAAAACTGCTGCCTTGGGACCACGATTATGTTAAAATTCATCTCTACTTATCTCTATGTCTCTCTCTTTTTGTCTGTCTTTCTCTGTCTCATTTTGTATGTTTTTCTCTCTGTCTCTCTCTCTCTCTGTCTATGTGTCTGTCTATCTACCTTTCTATAGTGTCTATCTGTTTGTATGTTCATCTTTCTCTCTCTCTATTATCTTCATGTCTCGTTTTGTCTGATTTTCTTTCTTTGTCTGTCCATTTCTGTATCTATATTACCTCCATGTCTTTTTCTGTCTGTTTCTGTCTGTCTCTCTATAAATACACCTCTCCTCCCGTCCCCTCCACCATTTTCTCCCACTCAACTCCCATAGACAAGTGCAGCTTTGTGTCTACTTCCACACATGGGGTCAACATTTTCCTCTTCACCTTCCCCCTCTACCTGATGTTCACTGCACTACTTTTTTATCAATATAGTTGGTGTTCACATAGTAGTTGTAGAATTCCCTCGCCAAATTTAAACCTAACCTAATCTAACGTAATGTAACCAAACCTAACTGGATTCTCTGTTACTTCGAAAGACTGATTCTTATTTCCATCCGCACTGTAAATTTACAAAATTCCAAAAGTCTTGCAAAAACTGACAAATATTAATTAAAAAAAAAATCCACGAACGTATGAAAATCTTCAAGCCGCCTCTTTCGCATGGGGTCGTGCGACGCCATGGGAAAGAAGGAGGCTAAGTATACAAACATTACGTCCTTTATGTATTGTTGCGTTTATGAAATATATTACTTGTGTTGAATACTTCAGTTGTGTCCCTCAAACATACACAGTAAGTCCAGTAACCTAACATTTCGTGTCCACATGAACGTCAGTATACAGAAAGTCAGTCTTGTGTCTTAGTCTGGTGAAGAAAACATGAACGAAATATTTCCTTTCGAGAATTCCCAACGTTAGTTAGTTAATTGAAAAAGAAAATCCCCCAAAAAATGTTTCAGTAAAAAAATGTAAATGAACTGCTAATTGGAAACAGATTTTGAAAATGTGGGAAGTTGCTTCGCCTTGGGAACCTTAAAGAAAACGCGAGGCATTGTCTTTATGGGGAATTTTCATGTAAAAATATCAGGCGTTAATCATAAACCATTAATAAAAACCACAAAAAAACGCTAATTTTCTTCTGGTAAATTTATAACTAAAAATAAGACGATGTTTCACAGGACTAAAACACAAGGCATTATAAAGCTCTCATTATAATTGTTTTCTGGGTTCGGCCAAAAAAAAAAAAATATCTAATGTTCGTATGAGGAGCAGAAGTGTTATGAAGTGTTACTACGACACTCTCAAGAAGGATGCATCCCACAAGTTGCGTGGAAAAAATTAACTTACACTTTCTTGGGAGTTTACTCGACAAAGTTACAGTTTCCAAAATTCTTGTTGATATTTTAGCAGAGTGGAGACGTTACCCTGGAAGGAAGGCTGGCAGCCGGATGTGTGCCGCCGGGTTGTGGGGGCGAGGTGTGGAGACTCCCAGACGAAGGTGAAATAACATGGAGGACACTAACGAAAACATACAAGAAGAGAAATAGTAAGAGAGAATTGGAGAGGAAATATAACACAGGCGAGGAGAAAGAGCTAAAAGAAAGAATAAAGATTGAGGGAAAGGGAGATGGAATTCAGTTCTGTCCTACATTTTATGAAAACGGAAAAGTTATGGAAGGGAAAGGATGGTGAAAAGGGTTGAAGGACAGGAGTAACAGAGACCAAAAGAGATAGAGAGAAAAATATGTGTAGGTTAAAACTCGTTAATTTCCTTGAACGCTGAGAAATATGTCGACTCCCAGAGCATAAAGGGAAAGACATTCACTTGAGGATTTCAGAGTTTTGTTTGTATAGAGAGCACCCGTCACTGCTTCGACCGGAGGAAAGTTTAACCAATAGCTCAATGCCACGAATTTATGCGGGGCAAGCGAAGCAGATGAAACAGATAAAAGGTCGCCTGGAGATTCAATCAATAAATAAACTCTTGCTGTTATTTCTTCATCTTTTACTGATGGTGAATATACTAGTGTCAGGTAGACCATCCAAGCAGTTAACTCCCGGATTTTGGTGTAGAGAGCCCTTGATCCTCTCCATTCATGAGTTTCGCTACTGTATTGACATGTCTGTTTACGTTAACCTCCGTTCACGAGCCAAATCCGCGTAGAATCACCTGGATTTACCTCAAACTCTCACAAGATAAATAAAGGTCTTGATTCTCTATAAAACAGAAGCAAAAGACGAACTACTATTTTAGAGGATCACATCAATGTATATTATTAACCATGGTAAAATTTCTCCGTGTGTTTTCTTATCTGTTTAGCGTTGCGGTGCGGGCTGATATACGGCTCTCTGCTGATGGTAACCCAATAACTCATCCTAAAAAACACACAACAGCAACAGAGCGGACTGATGCTAATATAGATATAAATGATAATCTAGGCCATAAGATGCACAACATGACATAGTGAGACCTCTATATAATGGACTCAATATATAAACCGTTAGACGGGGTTTTCATATCTAACAGTCCCTCGATATAACGGATATTCTTCTCCATATTGTCCGTTAAATAGAGGTTTCACTGTATGACTGAGCGATATATAGTGGAGATAATCAGCCACAGCAAAACCTAAACAATACAATAGAGATAATCCTTGGCAAGTTAACATACATTACACTACGTCAGAAGTTAGATGTGTCGCTGATTCCTGGTAAATATTGGAGTAACATGACTATTATATGTGTTGACTGTGAGGCTTATGTGACCCTAGTGTTATGTGGAGAGGAGAGAGAGACGCACAGGCAGACAAGAGAGAGAGGAGAAGAGGACAGACAGACAAAAAAACCCTCGATATAACGGACTTTCTTCTCCATATAGTCCGTTAAATAGAGGTTTAATTGTAACTCCATCCCTCTCTTCCTTTCTCTCTCTCACCACTCCAGCCATGTAAACATTAGACACATCCTTGACCTAGTTGTATTATTACTAGCAACATTCTCCGCATTTCCTCATTAAACTTCTCATTTCTTCATTAAACTTGCCTCATTTCCTCATTAAACTTGCCTCATTTCCTCATTAAACTCGTCTCATTTCCTCATTAAACTTGCCTCATTTCCTCATTAAACTTGCCTCATTTCCTCATTAAAGCTCTAATACTTGCTTCACTCTCTCTAATAAAAATCGGTGGAGATGACTGGACATGACCTAACAATCTGATTTCATTCCGGAGGATTTTTTGGTTGGGAATCTGTTGTAACAATTCAGATTTATGAGACTTTTAAGCGTTTACTAAATCACATTGATGTTCCCAGCCAAATAGATTTCTTCCCATAATTTTTCCTTTATTTGTTAATTGATGTTGACGAATGATTACTTTGTTGAGCGTTGAATGACGTGTTGGTGCAGGATGACGTGTTGGTGTAGGATGACGTGTTGGTGTAGGATGACGTGTTGGTGTAGGATGACGTGTTGGTGCAGGATGACGTGTTGGTGTAGGATGACGTGTTGGTGTAGGATGACGTGTTGGTGTAGGATGACGTGTTGGTGTAGGATGACGTGTTGATGCAGGATGACGTGTTGGTGCAGGATGACGTGTTGGTGTAGAATGACGTGTTGGGGCAGGATGACGTGTTGGTGCAGGATGACGTGTTGGTGCAGGATGACGTGTTGGTGTAGAATGACGTGTTGGGGCAGGATGACGTGTTGGGGCAGGATGACGTGTTGGTGCAGGATGACGTGTTGGTGCAGGATGATGTGTTGGTGCAGGATGACGTTTTGGTGTAGGATGACGTGTTGGTGTAGGATGACGTGTTGGTGTAGGATGACGTGTTGGTGTAGGATGACGTGTTGGTGTAGGATGACGTGTTGGTGTAGGATGACGTGTTGGTGCAGGATGACGTGTTGGTGTAGAATGACGTGTTGGGGCAGGATGACGTGTTGGTGCAGGATGACGTGTTGGCGCAGGATGACGTGTTGGCGCAGGATGACGTGTTGGTGTAGGATGATGTGTTGGCGCAGGATGACGTGTTGGTGTAGGATGACGGGTTGGCGCAGGATGACGTTTTGGTGTAGGATGACGATGTTGTGATGGTGAAGAATAAAGTGTTGTGGTGGTGAAGAATAAAGTGTTGTGGTGGTGAAGAATAAAGTGTTGCGGTGGTGAAGAATGAAGTGTTGCGGTGGTGAAGAATGAAGTGTTGCGGTGGTGAAGAATGAAGTGTTGCGGTGGTGAAGAATGAAGTGTTGCGGTGGTGAAGAATGAAGTGTTGTGGTGGTGAAGAATAAAGTGTTGTGGTGGTGAAGAATGAAGTGTTGTGGTGGTGAAGAATGAAGTGTTGTGATGGTGAAGAATGAAGTGTTGTGGTGGTGAAGAATGAAGTGGCCCTGACAAAGGTGCCAAGGAATAAATGTTTAATTTTGTCTCCTTTGTCCTCAAGGAAATAAATGACATGAGCATTACTAAATCTCAGTATAATGAACGTCTTATATTTCACGATAGAATTCCCTAATTATTCTCATCACTTCCCACTTACACTTTCTAATGATAGTCTTCCCTCCTCCGTTATTATCTTCCATTCACTTCTTTATTATGACTCTATCCCCTTTCTTTATCTCTTTATCTTCATTTCTCTATAATAATAATCTTCAGTTAGATCATGTTCCCTTCCATGTTATTATGACTGTTTGTCTTACATAAATTTCATCTTTCTATGCGTCTTGTCTTAGTCGGCAAGGATGATTCATTAATCATATTCCTCAAACAGTTGAAAGATGTTAAACACCAACACACGCACAACATACACACACATACAGCACGGACGCAAGCAACTTAAGCACTCACGCAACACTCGGACGAATACACCTACACACCCATCCATATGCTCACACACCCACACGCAACACACACGTCACATCTACTCCAATGTCAGTGTGTGTGCTGTTATTACCTTCACATACAGATATACAGCATATGTATAGAAACACCAATGACTGCGTAAGCTCCTCCACCTTCTCACAGGCAGGACGAGTATAGTCTGGATAATGATTGCAGTTGGTCTTTTCCCGCTGAGCCACAATACTAATAGGCAGGAAATAAAAGTCCTCTACTCTTGGCTCACTGCTATTTCTGATTTGACTGGATTACAACTTGTTCAGAAAGCTCAGGTCCTTTGTTGGTCTTCGAGATCATGAGTTTCTGATCCTTTTGGGACAAATGGGTATCGATTCCCCTGTAAGAGTTAACGTCTCTGTGGTCAGTTGTGGTTTGTTGTAGTGGTGTGAGGGTTCGTGGTGGGCAAGGTGAGGTTAGTGAGGTTATTAGGTTGGGCTAGGTTAGGTTAGTGTGGTTATTAGGTTGGGCTAGGTTAGGTTAGTGAGGTTATTAGGTTGGGCTAGGCTTGGTTAGGTTAGTGAGGTTATTAGGTTGGGCTAGGTTAGGTTAGTGAGGTTATTAGGTTGGGCTAGGTTAGGTTAGTGAGGTTATTAGGTTGGGCTAGGTTAGGTTAGTGAGGTTATTAGGTTGGGCTAGGTTAGGTTAGTGAGGTTATTAGGTTGGGCTAGGTTAGGTTAGTGAGGTTATTAGGTTGGGCTAGGTTAGGTTAATGAGGTTATTAGGATGGGCTAGGTTAGTTTAATGAGGTTATTAGGTTGGGCTAGGTTAGGTTTGATTATATGGGGACTATTCTTTTTATGTTAATTATTATAGACATGATCGTCTATTGCCAATCAGAATTTAATTTAAAAAATACATGGAAGTTGTTTCTATTTTGTAATTATCTCTATGAACCAAAAATTCCTGCACCCAGAGGTAAATTTCTACATTTTCTACGTTGACAAAATACACACAAACACACACACGCGCGCGCACACATGCGCACGCACGCATTGATTAAACTTTTTTATAGTGATTAGGACAACATCCGGGAATGAAGAGCCTCATTACTTCCTGTGTTTTATCTCTCAGGCCATCAGGTGTCTTTACATCATATTTCACAAGGTCAAATTCACAGACGAAGATCAAAGCTTCGTCAGGAGGAGGATGAGGAGTCTGATCTTTTTCTTCCGTGTTGTGTCAATTTCTCTCCAAACCTATATCACGCTAAGCTTATTCCACCTGGTCTGTCCACGTGTATACTCCTCTTTTTTAATTCACCAATACTCGTGTCTCTTGTGATATTTCCACTCAATTACAAACTTTCTGTGTATAGTTTTTCCATCATTTCATGTTCATTTTTGTTCTCTCTCATTGCTATTGCTCTCTGTCTTTCTGTCTCTGTCTCTCATCCTTACGTCTCTCTGTCATTGCCTCTATCTCTCAATAAACTATTAGCTCACTTCATCTCTAGCGCCCGTATTATTAAACATCATCTTCTCTTGAAGAGCGTCGTGTTTCAACCCGAGTTTTAAACTAAATGAGTCCTGAGGGACACCGCAGTACAGTGCTTAACAAGCTGGTGTGGCGGTAAATTTAACTAATTCCAATAAAATTAATTTATAATATTGGAATTAGTTAATTTTACCGCCACACCGCCCCGTTAAGTACTGTACTGCGGTGTCCCTCAGGACTCATTTAGTTTAAAACTCGGGTTGAAACACGACGACCCTCTTCAAGGGAAGATGTTGTTTAATAAAACGGGCGTGAGTCTCTCAGTCATTGCCTCTGTCTCTCAATAAACTATTAGCTCACTTCATCTTTAGGTCTCTCAGCCTTTCTATATCTCATCACTAGGTCTCTCAGTCATTGCCTCTGTTTCTCAATAAACTATTAGCTCCCTTCATCTCCAGGTCTCTCAGTCTTTCTATATCTCCTCTCTACGTATCTCAGTTTTGTCCCTCGGAAAAACATCAATACTTCTCACGTGCTCAGTTTATTGTTTCAGGACTAATGTTTAGCTTCACGTTAAGCTTCACGTTATAGGTTACTCAGACACTCTTTGATGCTCTCCTGAACCAAGTCATATCTTACGTATATTCACACAACTACAACAGCGTGCACCGAACGTTAGAATTATGTCAATTGTTGTTGAATGTGGGTGCGCCAAGTCCGTAGACTTGCTAGTGATACCAATGGGAATACAAAGGACAATTTAGCATGTGTCGTAACTTATGCATGAAAGGTGTACACTAGAGAATATTAAGCCAGGAATATAACGCAAGCGAAGATTATGTCAAGGTTACGTAGTCTTGACAGTGGCTGCTCCTTGCTTCCTGTCAAGTACTCGTACCCGTGTGTGTGTGAGAGAGAGAGTATGGATTTTAACTTACAGTATCTTCATGGTATCTTGTGTTCATATGCACTTCTCTGTATATTACTTCCATCCCTATAGTAACTAACAATCTTCATTCCTACTTAAGCTCTCCTTCCTTCCCTCTATATAGTGACAATCTTCCCTCCCACATAACCATTCCCTCTCTTCTCTCCTACACCCCCTCCTTCCTTCCCTCCCTCTCTCACCCCCTCCTTCCCTCCATGGTATCAGTCTTTCCTTCCTCCATAATTACATCCTTCTATCTCTCCATAATCACATTCTTTCAGCCATCAGTTCCCGCCTCAGTTGGATTAAGAGATCCATTACTCACTTCCTTCACCTGTCGAAGAAATTCTCGTCTTTGCCTTTGTCCTCCAATCGTCTTTTCTCTCCTCATTCAGTATAATTTTCTATGAATGAATTTAATATTTAATTTGAATAGTTTCTTCATTTTAGCTTTGGGGAATTTGAGGAGATTAGTCTAAATGAGGTGGTTGTGATGGTCGAAATTTTGCAAGGGTTTAGTGATGTTGATTGAGTATACATGAGTATGTTATATTTTTTTAATATCTTGTAGTACCAGATAGTAATTTCATGGTTCTTTTACGGAACTCAAATTATTAGCTCTCTCTCTCTCTCTCTCTCTCTCTCTCTCTCTGTCTCTCTCTCTCTCTGTCTCTCTCTCTACAACGAAACCCTAAAGTCACATTGATCAAGGCTCTGCGCGGCCAACAAAGGCATGATCATCAGTCCATAATCCGCCGCTCTGTTTGATCAATAGTCTTGATCAGTTTCTTGTGTGCGGCTTACAGGATGATCGCCCACTGATCAACAATAATTTGGGATGATTATCACTTCTCCAGACTGGTGGTGACGGAGACTATCATCCTCTCATCTCCTTTCACCTTGCACCCTCCTCCATCCCCCGCTGTCTCCCTCACGTTGCCATGACTGTTTGATTGATTGTGTGTGTGTGTGTGTGTGTGTGTGCATTATCTACTTGGATGGCGAGTAGAAATATATAATTAATTTAATATATTCCAAATTAGTTCCATAGACTGGTGTTAAATCAAAGTTAAATTCATAAACAAGTTTTTTAGTAACATTAAGACATTGAACTGATGCAAAATATTATTTATAAGGTGAAAGTTATACCAGCGAACTTCCTGAAGAGTTGAGAATATTATTGGCTGTGGGAAAAAAACTTAACTCAGATGGATATAAAGCTTTGTCTCTTATGCTGTTGTGAGTTTGTGAAAAATGTGTTTTGGTGTCTGGTAGCGGTGAGGAGGATGTTGTTGAGATGAAGGAGAGATGCGGATTGACTGGGAGATAGGAAAATGAGACAGAGGAGAGAAATACTGGCTAGCTAAGAGACAGGAGAAATGAGACACTATTTTTACACAAACACACACTCACTCACACACACACACACACACACCAGGAACAAGACATAATGCCAATGTTTTTATGTAATATTCTAATTTGGGAGCAATTTTCTCTTGTTCACTCAAGCCTCTGTTATAAACCAGAATAATGAGAATATGAAAGAACATTTCGTGTCTTAAGGAGCACACACACACACACACACACACACACACACACACTGGCCTTAGTGTAGCTGGAATTAATTTAGTACTAAAAAATGATGACGGAGTTCCAATCATTATTACGTTAAATTTTACATTATAAAGGCGAGAGGAAAGGTCAATGATGAGACGAGATAGGAAAGATGTTTAAAACTCTGACGATTTGGGATATTTATTATTAGATAACGATATCTGTAGATGAAGTGATTTAATGATAAGGACGGTAACGATAAAACCGATAATAACTATATTAACTACAATAACGATAATAACGGGAATACCAATAATAACGGTAATAACGATAACAATAATAACGATAACAACAATAACGGTAATACCAATAATAACGATAATAACGATAATAACGATAATAACGGTAATAACAGTAATAACGATAATAACAAAAATAACTAATAATAATAACGATAACAATAATAACAATAATAACGATAATAACGGTAATAACAATAATAACAATAATAGCGATAATAACAATAATAATAACTATAATAACGGTATAACAATAATAACGATAATAATAATAATAATAAGCCCTCCTCTATAGCTCTCCTTTACAGCTACAGTCTTCTCTCCCTCTCACCTCACCTCCCGCCTCCCTTCCCTCCTCACCTCCCGCTTCACCTCCCGCCTCATCTCTCGTCTCACCTCCCGCCTCCCTTCCCTCCTCCCTTCCCTCCTCCCTTCCCTCCTCACCTCCCGCCTACCCTCCCGTCTTACCTCCCTCCTTCCCTCCCGTCTTACCTCCCGCCTACCCTCCCGTCTTACCTCCCGCCTTCCCTCCCGTCTTACCTCCCTCCTCATCTCCCGCCTTACCTCCCGTCTTACCTCCCGCCTACCCTCCCCCATCACCTCATCCATTAAACTTGTACCGCAAATCATGTAGATAATTTAGCCTCGCCTTTCCGTATGATTTTTCAAAATTGGTGAAATATTGCATTGGAAAGTCATAGATTTATTTAACGCTTTACGCCCAAGACTTGATACAAAGAACCTCATTATTTCTAACCTTTGATAAATGTTAAGCTGTTGTGCAGGGAATTGGTCGCAGGAGTAACTGTTTCATAGGCCAGTGTCGTCTATACATGAATCACACAGTACTTGTTTCTTGAGGCAGACAGACAGACAGACAGACAGACAGACAGACAGACAGACAGGGTTTATTTACGGAACTTCCTCGGGCTAAGAGTTAAGACGGCCTGGGTACGACGTTGCTAAACTGTGGTTATATACTTCGTGTGATATATAGCTGGAAGATTTGTGTGTGGTTGTGGGGTGAGATGTGGTGTGTGTGTGTGTGTTAGTATACTATAAAATATTATCAGTACAACAAATACACACAAACACGTATATGAGCCCAACATATACATAAAGCAGCAACAACAAATAAGAAAAACAAGTCCTTAAAAAAAGAAAAAAAAACGCATGATAACTAATGAACAACTAAAAATATAAAACTTTCATCTCTTCCCGAAAACATGACACCTTAAAAAATATAAATAAAACACAAACACAACCAAACCAAAAATAAACAAACATACTCAAAGAAAACGTGTAATAAACCTTTATGGTAAATATATACAGTTATGAAAGAGACGATACTATCCTCCTCTCTTTAAGCCGCTCGCCTTCTTACCCTCCATTTCTTCCTCCTCTTCCCTTCACCTTCCTTCCCTTCCTCGTCCATCTCCCCTTCCTCATCTTCCTCCAGTTCCTCATCCTCCTCCCCTTCCTCATCTTCCTCCCCTTCCTCATCTTCCTCCCCTTCCTCATCCACCTCCCCTTCCTCCTCCTCCTCCTCCTCCTCCTCTCATTTGAGTACATCTGGTCACTCGGTCATAATCACGCGAGCGTATCTGTAAACTCTAGTGATGGATGGGCGGACTGGTGGAGGAAGATAATGCTTTACTTGTCGAGTCGATAAGGGTGGTGACCTACCTGTACTCTTGTGTGAAAATCGCCTTCACTGATTTCTATGAAAACGTACCAAAACAGGCGGCGTGGTAAAGTGCGTGTGTGATAAGGTGCGTGTGTGGGTAAGGTGCGTGTGTGGGTAAGATGCGTGTGTGGGTAAGATGCGTGTGGGTAAGATGCGTGTGTGGTAAGGTGCGTGAGTGGGTAAGATGCGTGTGTGGGTAAGATGCGTGTGTGGGTAAGATGCGTGTGGGGTAAGGTGCGTGTGTGGTAAGGTGCGTGTGTGGTAAGGTGCGTATGGGGTAAGGTGCGTATGGGGTAAGGTGCGTGTGTGGGTAAGATGCGTGTGTGGGTAAGATGCGTGTGTGGTAAGGTGCGTATGGGGTAAGGTGCGTGTGTGGGTAAGATGCGTGTGTGGGTAAGATGCGTGTGGGGTAAGGTGCGTGTGGGGTAAGATGCGTGTGGGGTAAGGTGCGTGTGGGGTAAGGTGCGTGTGTGGTAAGGTGCGTGTGGGGTAAGGTGCGTGTGTGGTAAGGTGCGTATGGGGTAAGGTGCGTGTATGGGTAAGATGCGTGTGGGGGTAAGATGCGTGTGGGGGTAAGATGCGTGTGGGGGTAAGGTGCGTGTGGGGTAAGGTGCGTGTGGGGGTAAGGTGCGTGTGGGGGTAAGGTGCGTGTGTGGGTAAGGTGCGTGTGTGGGTAAGGTGCGTGTGTGGGTAAGATGCGTGTGGGTAAGATGCGTGTGTGGGTAAGATGCGTGTGTGGGTAAGGTGCGTGTGGGGTAAGGTGCGTGTGTGGTAAGGTGCGTGTGGGTAAGATGCGTGTGGGTAAGGTGCGTGTGGGGTAAGGTGCGTGTGGGTAAGATGCGTGTGGGGTAAGGTGCGTGTGGGGTAAGGTGCGTGTGGGGTAAGGTGCGTGTGGGGTAAGGTGCGTGTGTGGGTGGTACAGGTGACATTGCCAGCTGGGATAGTTGCTTTTATCACCTTCAAGGATTAGCTCAGCTGGTCTCGGGGGATGTTATAGCTGGTATAAATTTCATGGCTGTAGCTGTGTTATAGTATAGCTGGTGTGATAGCTGTAGTTGGATTATAGAGGCCGTTGTAGTAGTGTAGCTGTGTTATAGTAGATATTGTAAGTGCTTTAGTTGGATTATAGCATTTTTAATAGTATTACTGGATTATAACAGATTCTTTAGTTATTGCAGCCGAATTATAGTAAATACTGATTATAGCTGGCGTATATCAGGTACTATGAATGCTATAACTCTAACATACCAGCTGAAACATAACAGCTACTATAATTCCTATACATGGATTATTATGACTGTTATACATAGGATATATTTTATAATCGGCATGTGGCCTTAGTCAGTACAGGATTATAGTGACAATCATAGCTATAGGAGAATTATTATAAGCTGTTTATAATATTAAATACTATGTCCGGTATTGGTTATATTACCTGTATTATTAAAGGTACGTTATTACAATAGACTAAAGCATAGGATGAATTATTTAATAACATAAAATCATAAAGGTAAATAATATAGAGATGAACTAAAGAAATAATGTCATGACTATTTAAGGAACTTTAATGGGTAATATGGCTAGGTTAGGTTAGGTTAGGAAAGGAATTTTAATGGTGAACTGAATCTGTCTGTCTGTCTGCCAGCCCGCCTGTCGTTCAGCCTCTCGCTTCGTATTGACACTCTCTCTCTCTCTCTCTCTCTCTCTCTCTCTCTCTCTCATCTGTGATTCTAACTCCTTTATCGCTTCCCTACCTCTTCCTCTTTCATTCTCAATCTTAATTATTATCTTTTCCTTTCTCCCTCTTTACTCCTATTTCTCCTTTCTTTATATTTTTAGTCTTTCTTTGTCTCTCTTATTTTCTTTTCTCTCCCCCTCTTCTCTTTTTTCTCTTCTAATTTATTACGTTGATTTCCACCACCTTTGTTATTTGATATTTTTCTATTCCTCTTCATTATTTCTTCTCTCGCCTTATATGTTCCTCCTCTTTCACTCTATATGTTCCCTTCTATACATACTCTGTCATTATCTCTCCATCTCTCTTCATTTATCCCTTCCTCTCATTCCCTTCGTCTAACCTATTCTCTCCTCCTATTATCTCTCTCTCTCTCTCCCCTTCTTTATCACACCATCAGACTCTCTTCCTCTTTACCTTAACAACAGTGATTAAGATGCTATAAGCTGCCCAGGGTAGATTATGTACAGTAAATCACTAGAGTCTGTTCATCTCTCACTCTGAACAACGAACCCCGTGAGATTCAGACTCATGAATCCGAAGCATTTATGGACAGAATAATGAAAAAGTCTATTGTTTCGGATTCAGGAGTCTGAATCTCTAGGTTTGTGACTGAAGGAGGAGAGGCGAACGGATTTTAGTAATTGACTGATATACCCGAGATTCTGTTTGACATCTGTAAACAAACATTATAGGTGTTGATTAATGTTTGTTCGACATCTGTCCATCAATAATACAGGTGTCAAATTATTCTTTATCAGTCACATCAGTAGATTACCCAACAGGTCTTCATCAACAATATTATAACCTGGATCAATAACTATTCACAAATCACAAGTAGAATTAACAAGCATGAATTAGGATAAAACAGTGTACCAATCACAACATAGTTTGATTACCGGCTATTCATTTACCACAACAAGGCTGACAGCTATCCACCAAACCACAACACTACCCACTGTCAACCATTCTGACCACATCAACCAAGTTAAAGGCATCAATCATCCCCACCACCGAGAAGAACTAGAGGAATGGGAGTCATCTAATGAGGCTAGTGGTAGTTAAGGACTATAGGCTGTTAAGGGACCAGTAGTTATACGTGTCAGAGTCCAAGCCAATTCGTGCCGTTGTCGTTAACTGCCTTCATCACCGCTAGGGGTCTAACTGCTCTTAAATGAACCACTATTTCTAACTGGCAACTCACCACTTAGAAATAAACAAAGGATAAGAGCTATATTAGGTTAGACCATTGGTTAGGTTAGGCTAGATTAGATTAGGTTAGGCTAGGCTAGACCATTGGTTAGATTAGGTTAGATTGGGTTAGATTAGATTAGATTAGGTTAGGTTAGGCTAGACCATTGGTTAGGTTAGGCTAGATTAGATTAGGTTAGGCTATGCTAGACCATTGGTTAGATTAGGTTAGATTAGGTTAGGCTAGACCATTGGTTAGACTAGATTAGATTGGACTAGGCTAGACCATTGGTTTGATTAGGTTTGGTTAGACCATTGGTTATTATCCCCCTCCCAGATGTACTGTACGTGTTTACATTAACTCACCAGCCACATTTACACAGTAAGTTACTTGTTTGTATATAAACATTTACACACAGTCATTTTTTAGCTCCCTGTGTTTATGCAGTTAAGTCGCTTGTTTGTATATAGATATATAAACATATATATTTACACACTGTTGTTGTTTTATATGATTGAATCTGTTGAGTGATGTGGAATTACTATTTACTCTCTCTCTCTCTCTCTCTCTCTCTCTCTCTCTCTCTCTCATTACCATTTACTTTTATTACAACATAGAAGACAATATCCACAAAGGCAGCCTCATGAAAGCCTAAGAAAAAAGAACCAACCCCTTTATTAATTTTTTCCTAATTCATCAACACCAGAAAAAATAACATTAAAAATAAGACTCTGGAATTATAAGGAATTTCTGGGTATAATAAGTTTAGGAGGAATAACGGTGCCATAATTTTCTGCTTACGTGTTTAAGGTGACAAGAGAAGCTGAAGGGAGAGATAGGGAGAACAGAGAGAGGTTGGGAGAATAGGGAGAAGCTGAGAAGGTAAAGAAAGGCTGGGAGAGTGCATAGAGCCTGGGAGAGGAGGGAGAGCTTGGGAGAGTAGGGGGTGAAATAATAAGAAGAGGGGGGATTATGGTGAGTAGGCAGTCGCTAGAAGCATTAACTTGGGAGGTCATGGATAAATTCACTCGTATCCCTGGAAATAGTGGATAATGTTAGGCGTGGCATGGGAGGGAATGGATGACATACTTTAACTCGTGGCTTTTGTAGCTAGGGGGGGAATGGATGAGTCACCCGTGTGAAGGGAAGCAGTGGATGAGGTTACCCACGGACCTGCAGGAGGGAGCTCTGAGAGGCGGCGACAAAAGTGGCCACAGGAAAACTGTTTTGTAAGGAACCTTTTGTAACTTCTCGGTCGACAATTGCTTTGTTGCTGCTGCCTCTTGTGGTACACGGAACGTAATCCTACCAGGGACAGTATTATTATAGTGTTAAGCTACACCACAGCGAACACCAGGAGGAGTAATACACAACACCATGGAGTTATTGCAAGCACAGCAACACCACTGTAAATATGACACAGCTCACTGGGTGTACTAAAAGAATTATTATTAAAATGAAACATATTTACAAATATCTAGACAGAAAGGTATATATACAGTATATACATGACGTGTTCGGTGTACTCCTAAACCAAAATATTTAACTCCCTCCGAATGAAATACAGAATAATTTTTCAGAAACCTCCTGTTTTGTACAACAGTTTAATGTTCTCATGTCAATATTGTAAACTCAAGAACATGAAATTATTTGGTATATGAATAACAACGTAACCAGGAAGAGCCTCACATTACCACTACAACAGGACGTTCTAAAGCTTCTCACACGGTAGCAAAGCAAATTTGCCTAATGCACAGAACACCTGGAAGGAAACCGTAAAGCGCCAGAATTTTGTCGACACACGAGACTCCAAGTAACAAAAGATGTTTACGTACGGCAAGTTGCTGCTCTCTCCATGAATAACTTAAACCATTTATCAACAACTAAACATTATGTTAAGACGACATCCTAAAGGTAAACTTGAGGGATCCCTAAAATTTTGGTCACACTGCAGCAGTACATAAACCTGTTACAGTTGTGGCCACCTATTTACTTTCGGGTTAAGAAGCTTTGCTATCTTTGTCTTAACAATATGCTACGTATATGAAGCTGATGTGTTGATACTGTATAGTCCAGTAAACATCCCAAACTATTAACTTCTTAAAGAGAGAATAAGAAATATTGAACAGTGAAAACTTATTCTACTATCTGTTAAATGATATTTACTATTGGTTTATTGAATCGTGTGGCGGTATTTTGCGCCCCTGGGAAGTGTATCCAATTTCTTTTACTACAGAATAAACATTTTCCTCCTTCACCGGATAACTCACTTCAGTGACAAAATATTTACTTCCTACCATCACTAAATGATCGAGTTATCAATGCAACAATTACTTCTTTTGTTAATACCTAAGGTGCTATAGATGAGTGAACTGTCCTATACAGAGACCTTACAAGTTTCATTTGATGTTGATCTGCATTTTTCTTTCTAAAAATAAAAATATTTATGAATTCCTATATTTCTGGTTTAAATTCCCTCCCATTCTTCATCACCTCTCTCGTGACATTTTCATCATTCATCCTACATAATATTCCTCAGTCTTATTTATCTCAAACAAAATTAAAACAATATTTTCCTCACCTTCCAAATATAATCTATCTCCTTTACACAACTTTCTCTCCGACTGAGGAATTTCCTGTTATGTATAAGCCATTATTTTTTTGTTCGCTTTATAATTCATGGTTTGGTGAGTCAATAGAGCATGTTGTTCTTTTCCTAACTCCTTGTTTAAGTGTAGGAAAAAAACTCGAAACTTAACTTCTAACAGAAAAATTAAAATGGTTACATACGTTGGAAAGTTGAAATAATGGAAGAGAAAATGATCGGAAAGGAAGTGTGAAAAAGAAAGAGAATAAGAAAGAGAAAGAAAGAAGAAGAAAGAGAGAGAGAGAAAAAGAAAACGATAAGAAAGAGAGAGAAAGAAAGAAGAAAGAAAGAAAAGAAAGAGAAAAGGAGTAAGAGAAGTGATAAGAGAAATAGAGAAAGAAAACGAAGAAGAAAGAGAAATAGAAAGAGAAAAGAAAGCATTATCTATAACTCTCAGGATTATACCTCAAATTTATCACTCAGAATTATAATTCAATAAGTATTATCTGTAATGCTCAGGGCAGCACATGTGAAACTTTAGGACTACACATGTGACTCTTCATGGAAACTTTCTCCCTACCAAGCGAGTATAGAAATTTAAGTAATCAAGAAAGAATAACAAATTAGTATGTATGAACCTGGACCATTATGTATGAAGGTGTTCAAAGGCTCTAAACACGTGTAAACACTAACTTGCATAAAGCTTAGTGTCTAAGACTCTCACAAGGTTGAGAAGTCAGCGAGTGTAATTATTGTGCAGGAAGGAATCTTGCTATTCTAAGTAGTAAACTAAGCTCTCTCTCTCTCTCTCTCTCTCTCTCTCTCTCTCTCCTTCGACGGAAATTCTTCATAAACTTTAATTTACGATGGTCTTTTCCTCTCCTTAGATTATGTGTAATTACAAGGTTTAATGGTGGTGTTCGCCGCTCGCGTTATGACTTGATGTGACAGAGTTTTTGGTTTCGTGGAGTGATGAGAACGTAGGCTGGAGGTACACGTCTGGGGTTTTGGTTTTGTGTGTTTTTTTGTACTATTCTTTTCTTTTGTGTAAGATATACCTTCTCTCTATGTCTCTATCTTTCTCTCAGTGTCTGGTATATATTTCTGACCCTTGCTTAGTGTCGAAGCCTTGTGTTGGTGAACACTGGAAATGGTGCAAGGAAAGATGGGCGTTATTTAAGACGCCTGTTATTGCTGCAAAAGTGGCTGTTACTCTCTCTCTCTCTCTCTCTCCCTCTCTCTCTCTCTCTCTCTCTCTCTCTGTGTGTGTGTGTGTATTTGTTAATTTTAATATCTGGATAACTAGTCTTAGTGAGTCTGGCTCAGTGTTTGGACCTAACAGACTTCCATCTCCATACAATCCGATAAATGGAGGTTTCACTGTATGGGAGAGTGCCTTTGTGTGTATAATATAATAAAGACAGTCCCTAACAAATGTGATTTACTGTGAGGAAACTAACAATGAAATCCTTGTACGGCAGTGGATGGTCAACTGCTGGTGGGCGGCACACACAGCACTTTACAAACGGATCTGCATTTTTATTACCTTGAACTGCACAGTGAGTCGACACCCAGCAACAGACTCCTCCTCTACCTACACCCACCACCGCCACCAATCAGGATTATCCATTTCTCAATTTTCTAAAATACCCAAATAGAATGGTTTTAAATCTCCCGAGTTAAAGAGTTGCTAAAAATACGAAATAAGTTAAATAATTCATTAAAGTTTAAAAATAGTTACAACTGCAGCTAGAATTGTTAAAAGTTTTTATTTTATAAATAGACGCAGTATAGCTAAGCTGGTAAAAACTAGGTAAAATTGTTGCTTTATGGACGCTGCCGTCACTGATACTAATATAGACAAGAATAGAAATTACGCGGAAAAACAAAGCATTATATACACAGCGGTAGACTTTGTGTGTCATCAGAAAACTCAGACACGTGTGAAAATATTTACAGTAATGTAACGAGTTCATGCTCTTGTATCTATTATCGTGTGAACACTGTTGTTGCCAGCATTATGGAGTAGCATAGACTTCCAAGCAAAACAAAGACCTCGGTAAACAAATATCTATGAGAAACTTAAGTTGTTTTGACAGATGATTAAAAAAAAACGATAATATGAATCTAAAAGTTACTGAATCAGGTGCTTCGTTGACCGACTCTGCAGATCTAGAATAACAATCAATCACTATTCTAAGAAACCTCAACAACAACTGGAAACCTGGTGGCTATGTATGATAAGTTTTGGAACCCAGGGAAGCTTATGGAGTCGACACTAATACAATGTCTCGGTTATAGAGAGGGAAAACTTTAGTCATGTGAATCTGTCCGCCTGGATATCTGCCTTGGTCCTCGGTCTGTGATGTGATGCCGATGTTCACTCTCTGACATTCGGGAAGACAACGAAGAAGATTAATGCTGATGATGATGAGGAAGAGGAGGAGGAGGATAACGATCAGCGGGAGGATAAAGAGGATTACGATAATGATCAGCAGGAGGAGGAGGATAATGATCAGCAGGAGGAGGAGGAGGAGGAGGAGGAGGATAATGATCAGCAGGAGGATAAAGAGGAGGCGGAGGATGAGGCGGAGGAGGATAAGGAGGAGGAGGAGGAGGAGGAGGAGAAAGATAATGATGATGAGGAGGAGGAGGTGGGAAGATAGTGATAAAGATAATGATGGTGAGGAGGAAGACGGTCTATCTATGATTGTCAAGTAACTCAAGTATCAATTAAGCCTTAAACAATTAAATACTCAAGTAACACTAAACCAACTGTTTCTGAATAATAACATTCAACTTACTCAAATCATGTCTGTCCTTGTGTCAGTAAAGTAACATTACAGTAACACCGGACTCCCACACTATGACAGAATCAGTAGCATCAGTGATACTTAGCGAGGCAATAATAACTCAGCTCACTAGCACTCACTAACTCTCACTAACACGTAATCAGACTCTCCCAGATTTTCTTCTTCCCAAATCTCGGTGTTATTAAACTTTTGTACGAGTTATGACAGTCGCTGTGGCCTTACTTGAGTAAACTATGTGTCTAGAGGCAAGATGGCACTACAAGTTGTGTGTCTGGTTAGGTTAGGTTGAGCTCTGTTAGGTTGATCTAGGTTAGGTTGAGCTAGGTTAGGGTTAAGTTAGGTTAGATTACGTTGAGCTAGGTTAGGTTAGGCTAGTGTAGGTTGGGTTGAGCTAGGTTAGGTTAGGTTAGATTAGATTGAGCTATGTTAGGCTGAGCTATGTTAGGACACCATCCATAACACAAACACTTCACCATCGTAATCAACACTACACAGGTAACATACACACCTGACCGTTTCTGCCATGGAACACTGGAGTAGCACTCTGTAGTAGATTCTGCAATAACGCTTAAATAACACCAAGGCCTGACGACTCCTAACAATAGACGATACTAATAGTCACACTGACTCTCAGTAACATAACACTCCATCATGTTTGTTACCGTCCAATAACATTCATATAACTCTTATGTGGAGCTGTGACGGGGGAATTGCTGCAGTAACATGGTGTAAACGCTCAGACCATGACGAAATCAGGATAAGATAGGTTAGGTTAGGTTAATGTTAGGTAACGCTTAATACCATTATGTCAAGGTAACGTTTAATATCACCATGTCAAGACGATAGTTTCCTGTTTATGCTCGTGATAATAATAATCGTATCGTTAAAACCACGGTATGGGCGGGAGGGGGGTGGGTGGGGGTGGGTGGGGGTGGGACGAGTTTTATCCTTCCCATCGAAGTGGTATTATTAAAAAAAATGTTGTTGCAGGCCTCGGAGCATACCCGTGGGGGGAGGGGGTGGGGGGGGGAGTTGCATGACGATGGTGGGGTGAGGACTGAGGGGGGGGGGTTGGGAAGGGGTGGGGACTGAGGGGGGATGGGAAGGGGTGGGGACTGAGGGGGGGATATGAAGGAGTGGGGACTGAGGGGGGGATGGGAAGGAGTGGGGACTGAGGGGGGGATGGGAAGGGGTGGGGAGTGAGGGGGGGATGGGAAGGAGTGGGGACTGAGGGGGGATAGGAAGGGGTGGGGACTGAGGGGGGGATAGGAAGGGGTGGGGACTGAGGGGGGATGGGAAGGGGTGGGGAGTGAGGGGGGGGATGGGAGGGAGTGGGGACTGAGGGGGGGATGGGAAGGAGTGGGGACTGAGGGGGGGATGGGAGGGAGTGGGGACTGAGGGGGGATGGGAAGGAGTGGGGACTGAGGGGGGGATGGGAGGGAGTGGGGACTGAGGGGGGGATGGGAGGGAGTGGGGACTGAGAGGGGGATGGGAAGGAGTGGGGACTGAGGGGGGGATGGCTCGAACGTTACTGCACACTAAGAGACACACGACACCCACGTCTTAACTTACTCTTTAGTTAATTTAGAGTCGATTTATCCCTTCAATTATGTATTAAATTTTGGGTAAAGAATTTGAATGTCATTTTCAATACTATTTTTGTCTATATCTTTACTATTTACTATTTGCTATTTACTAGAACAAGCAATAGCTCATGTTAGCATATCTGCTTGGGAATACTATTTACACTTATTGATACAGATATTATTTATTTCTAGTGCTGAGCCTTATGGAAAACGCTTTAGGAGAACGAAAAATTGTTCGAGATTCGTTGGAAGTGATAGAGTGAAAACATTTCCAGCCGCGGGGCAAAATGAGTACAGTTAAAAAGAGAAAAATAGTTTTGAGCAATACAGTAAATTCTTTTTATTCCGTTAGTGTTGATAGTTGATACTTTGGATAGTTAGTGATTTTGTTAAGAGAAATAGTAAAGTGATAAAATTGATTGGAATATTTCTCTCCTTTTTTAACGTTTAAATAACCAATAGAGTTATTTTTTATATTATAAAAGATTAGAGTCCTCTAGCAAGCCTTATATGGTGCCAACAAAATAACTCGTAAGTCTTATACAGTAATTATGGCACCGTCAAAATAATAATAAGCAAGTCTTATACGGTGCCAGTAAAAAAAATAACTTTTTAGTTTTATAATTATGGCACTGTTAAAACAATAAGTAGCAATTCAAGTATGGTACCATCAAAATAACATCACAAGTCCATCACACCTAATCTGTCGCTGTGCTGGAAAACGACTTCTAACGCTATGATGAAATCGGGTGCCCAGTATGCAGGGCCAACACGGGTACTGAGCCAGCTGTCCATAACACAACCCCAGTCATAGTTATCGCCACGAAATCAGACTCGTCCAAAAATTCCAGCGAGGTTCACTTTCCACTTCTTGGTTTTATTAAATTTTCTGCGAGTTATGGTAGGCGCAGTGGTCTAGCTTGAGTAGGTTGTGTTTGTGATGGCTGAAAGGCGGACTGGCTGGTGTTGTGGTGTGGTGTAAGTGTGGTGTGGTGTAAGTGTGGTGTGGTGTTGTAAGTGTGGTGTGGTGTTGTAAGTGTGGTGTGGTGTGGTAAGTGTGGTAAGTGTGGTGTACTAAGTGTGGTAAGTGTGGTGTGGTGTTGTTAGTGTGGTGTATTTGTGTGGTGTGGTGTGCTGTGTTGTGTTTGTGTGGTACTGTAGGTGTATGTGTGGTGTTTGTGTGGTATTGTAAGTGTGTGTACGTGTTGTGATGTGGTGTGTGTGTGTGCGTGCGTGTGTGAAGGAAGTGCTATGAATGATGCATTATCCATTCACATCCTCCACTGAAGCAGATAGATCAAGCATAGTGGTGAGTCGTCAGTGAGAAAGATGCACCTCATGTTTTGCTACAGCTGAAAATATTCCTTAAGACAACGCCACAACAGAGAGGCCAGCAGGGTATAAGTTACACGGGACTATGTTGACGATCCTGGGGAAAAAAATGAGTTGCCTGCACACCACCTGACAACCACAACCATCTGGTATTGTACGAGATGTATAGTGTGTTGTAGAGTGTTGTGTAGTGTATGTATAGAATGTGTAAGTGTGTAGAGAGTGTGTTTGTATATAGTGTGTTGTAGAAAGTGTTGTAGAATGTGTTGTTGAGAGTGTGTGTGTGTGTGTGTGTAGTTTGTACAGCCACCCACCGCAACAGTCACCTCGTATATGTAAAAGGTTTATTGGATTATTTTTGTTTTGCATAACATGTTATTCGATTCTAATTGCCCCTCGCGGCCCCTACTGAAAAAAAAATTTACCTGTAATTGATGGGAACCTCCCAACACCTTACTGTACTAAACGGTCCGTTGTTGAGGCGTGTTACTGTAAGTTGATAGATGGAAACAGAAGTAAATAAAGAAGGACAGATATACAGAATGAGAAATAAAAGAAAGATACACGGAGAATTAGAGAGAGAGAGAGAGAGAGAGAGAGAGAGAGAGAGAGAGAGAGAGAGAGAGAGAGACGTGGGTATATTTTTTCAAGAACAATCAATTTAATTCCTGAATACATTATAATTAAACAAACATAACAACCTTAGCATAATACTGTATATATTTACCATTATAAAGGCTCCATAAATTAATGTGTACTTCCTTAAGGTTAATGATAGGAAACACTTGAGGAATTTAATCACGGTAGGGAGGGTAGAGGAAAGGTACAGCAGTTTTGTATCTTCTCTCGTAAAACTTCATTACTTTACTATGTAATCCCTACGATGCGTGGGGAATATGAGGCAGCAGAAAACCTTTGTCTTGTATGAGTTATTAAGGCAGTTTATTACTTTTCTTAGTGAGGTAGTAGAGAGTAAATCGTGCAGTGTAGAGTATTATTAAAGAGAGTCAACAGTGATCCATGTAATATGTAGGTGTTAAATACAGTGTCAGCAGAGTTACCCATCTTAGTGAGTGTCAGCAGTATCAGCAGAGTAAGCCATGTCCCGTGTTATTGTCAGCAAAGTAACCCATCTTAGTGAGTGTCAGCAGTATCAGCAGAGTAAGCCATGTCCCGTGTTATTGTCAGCAGTGGAAATAATAACGCGTGAGGCGTGAGGAAGGAGGAAAGGTATACGTAGTGTGCAGTAAAGTGCCGCTCTGGTACCCAACCCGACGTTAGTGAGCCTCCCGAGGAAAGATAAGCCGGGGTCTAGTTCCGGGTTGGCGAGAGCAAGTTGTAAACATTGATCATCCACGATGTTGCCATAACTCTTCCCTACTTCCCCCCCCCCCCCCCCTATTATCCATATAAAGCACCTCGCTCTTGTGATAAATAAGGGACCCGATAAAAAAAGAAGCTTTCTCTTGACATCGATGGAATAATAATGATGATGATGATGATATTATCTAATACTACTATAAGCATTCTTATCAAATTTTTCACCACGTGTTATACAGCCATAATCTGGAGATATTTATTACCAGCAAGAGTATCACCAACAGATTAAGTACAAACCCACAATTGTTTTCATCTGTGTGTGAGTGTGTGTGTGTGTGTGTGTGTGAGTGTGTGTGTGTGTGTGTGTGTGAGAGTGTGTGTGAGTGTGTGTGTGTGTGTGAGTGTGTGTGTGTGTGTGTGTGTGTGTGTGTGTGTGTGTGTGTTACCTCACGAGAGACCGTGAGAGATTCAGCCAATAAGCGGCAGCAAAGCCAACCAAATACCCAAAGGCTTATATGCTTATTGGGCCAAAATACATTAACCTTGAAAATAATGTTTATACCCTGAACATAACGATCTTCTCACTCCATAAATCTAACTTTTCCCGGATCAACTGCTGCTTTACCTAAACTGGGGGAGGATTGGGATCAGTTCTCACAGTGGCGGATTATCACACAGGGAAACACTAATCCATAAAACGTGTTCCTGACTCCATGTGTTCATTTATTCTCATGACATCTGAAGGTTAAGTGTTGGGTTGATCTCCCGCCTCGCTGTTATTATGGTAAATACTCATTTTAAATTTTGCTGTTTTTGTGTTTAATTTTTTATGAACGATATATTCAACGTGATGTTTCTAATTCCCTGTTTGTTTTTGTGTCTTCGAGTTGATGGTGTTTAATTGTGATATTTGTTTTATAGCGACTTTGTTATCGTTTGCTGGACGCGTTAAGAATCTTTCTTCCTTTACAGACAATTAAAATCTCTCTCTCTCTCTCTCTCTCTCTCTCTCTCTCTCTCTCAGAAACCTCACGTTATCATCTATCTCTCTGAACAAAAGTAAACAAATAAAAGAGTGAGTAACAAAGACACAAACAGCGAATTGTTTACTGTAACCAAAGATAACAGCGATCATAGTTACTACAATCCGTGTGATCATTTACAGAGACGATATCACTGGGACACATGAGGAACAAAGCCCTGTTATATATATGAGACACTCGTAATGTTCTCTCTCTCTCTCTCTCTCTCTCTCTCTCTCTCTCTCTCTCTCTACCTTTCTCCTTCTCCCCTATTCTCTGTCCCTTTCTCTCTCTGTCTCTGAATCTCCCTCCTTTTCCTTCCCTCTTATCAGACTTTCATCACTATCCCCTTCCACTTCTTTCTCTCACTGTTCCCTCTCACATCTATCCATCACCCTTTCTCTCTCCTACTCTGTCTCTCACCCTTTGTTTTCTCTCACGCTTCTCGCTTCTCTACCTCGCTCTTCTTCTTACTTCCGGTGTGGTGATAATCTGAGTTACTGGGTTAACACACAATCCTCTGTCCAGTGTTTGTTTTCCTTAGTCACCTGAACTGAGGAATTAATTTAAAGTTCATATGGTCACTATTTTCTATTACGACTATTTAATTAATTTTTAGTAGTTTTTTTATTCTTTTTTTTTTAACTTAAAGAGAAACTTGTATTTCCTTTCAGTGCCGAGATGCATTGTGGGTGCTAGTTAGTGGAGCATTGTGGGTGCTAGTTAGTGGAGCATTGTGGGTGCTAGTTAGTGGTGCATTGCAACTATAAACAGTAATATTAGTGATGCTTAAAATACCTGAAGGCAAGTTCGTTATATGGAGGTTTCAATATCTAATAGACCTCGATATAATGGACTGTACTGTCTCCCATATTTTTTATTATATGGAGGTCTTATATTTAACGGACCTCGATATAATGGACTGAACTCTCTCATTATACGGATGTTTCAAATATAACGAACCTCGACATAACGGAATACACTCTTCCATCCAGTCCGGTAAATAGAAGGGTTCACTCTCTCCTCAGCCAACCTTCATTACAATAGGAAATGACTTAATTAGAACCCAAATATTTCTATTACGATATATTCTTATTATATTAATTTAATCTTATCTATTCATCTATAAACATCAATATCTTCATTATAATTAACTCGATAACCAGGATCACCACAACACCATCCAACATCCCATTCATACCTGTACAAACTCCTACTTGTGTATTATTGTAATTCTTTCTATCGTGTGACTTCATCTTTAGAAAGTTTCCTCTAATTGGGCTAATTAGTCTAATTAACATAATCAAGAGTAATCAAATCTAAATATAAACCAATGTTGCGTCTTGAGCTAGCGGAGACTGTCCCATGATGATAGTTGGTAGTCAGACCTTGTGTAGTGTGTGTGTAGTGTGTGTGTAGTGTGTGTGTAGTGTGTATAGTGTGTGTGTGTGTGTGTATAGTGTGTGTGTGTGTGTGTGTGTGTGAATAGTGTGTGTGTAGTGTGTGTGTGTGTGTAGTGTGTGTGTGTGTGTGTGTGTGTGTGTGTGTGTGTGTGTGTGTAGTGTGTGTGTGTGTGTGTGTGTGTGTGTGTGTGTGTAGTGTGTGTGTGTGTGTAGTGTGTGTGTGTGTGTATAGTGTGTGTGTGTGTGTGTGTGTAGTGTGTGTGTGTGTGTAGTGTGTGTGTAGTGTGTGTGTGTGTGTGTGTGTGTGTGTGTGTGTGTGTGTGTAGTGTGTGTGTGTGTGTGTGTGTAGTGTGTGTGTGTGTGTGTGTGTGTGTGTGTGTGTGTGTGTGTGTGTGTATGTGTGTGTGTGTGTAGTGTGTGTAGTGTGTGTGTGTGTAGTGTGTGTGTGCAGTGTGTGTATAGTGTGTGTGTGTAGTGTGTGTGTGTGTGTAGTGTGTGTGTGTGTGTATGTGTGTGTGTGTGTGTGTGTGTGTGTGTGTGTGTGTGTAGTGTGTGTGTGTGTGTGTGTAGTGTGTGTGTGTATGTGTGTGTGTGTGTGTATAGTGTGTGTGTGTGTGTGTGTATAGTGTGTGTGTGTGTGTGTGTAGTGTGTGTGTGTGTAGTGTGTGTGTGTGTGTAGTGTGTGTGTAATAATGATAATAATAAATAATAATAATTAACGGTTTATTGAAAGAGCTTGGCAGCCAGAAGGCTGAAAATATACAGTTACATATTTGGGGAATGGGTTACGAATTACAAATAATATACAAGTAACATAAGTGACACAAATAAGACATATAATAACTTAGATGGGGAAAAGCTCAAACTACAGTTCATTTCAACATAGTGACCGTGTTACAGTATTACAAGTTGTTGATAATTTTTACAATGGTTGGGACTGGGCTGTTCTTATAGCGATCAGTTCGTGCACGTATGTGTGTGTGTGTGTGTGTGTAGTGTGTGTATAGTGTGTGTGTGTGTGTTTTATTAAAGTGTAAAGAATGTGTTGATAGAGTTGTGTATAGAGTATTTTTGACAATGGGCAAAGCCTTGAAATTTGATTAAAATTCACTATAATAACAAAGGTAATATGAAAAGTAAATAAAACTTTCTGAAAGTATATACAGACGCGAGAGAAAGTATAACCCTTTGTAACGTAAAACAAAGTAATATACAGACTATAGTAGGAAAATAAATTCATCTGTATCCGTAGTGAAAGTTTTAGGATTTTGAGAGATTGAAACCTAAATCTGTTTGTTGTATGTTGGACGGACATAAAAAACTACACCTGGCGGATCACAGAGCTTATAGGGGGGTGGTAGGGGGGAAGGAAGGGGGGGGGGGAGAAAAGTAGAAGGATGAATGGAGGGAGAGGGGGAGGGACAGAGGGATGAATGGATAGATTGATAGATGGATGGGTGAGGATATCTTTATTCATTCTTTAAAAACATGAACATTATTTAATATTAATGTGTTTTATTTATATAATTCTCCTGCACTGTGGGTTACTGATGTTAAGACAACTGGCCATGACAAAACAAAGTTACTTTCGCCTCTTGGACCTGTCTTAAATTGTCCTCAGAGTGACTTTTATACAATTCATGAACTTCCGCCCAACTATTTTAAGTCATTCAAACGTTTACAGCGTATTTACAACTTTTCGCTTTAAAGAAGCCAATGATTTATTTTGCAGACAATGAAAACTTTTTGGGTATGATGTCACGTGAAATAACGAGTCTGAAATTCAAGAAAAAGTGACGTCACTAAAGTCTAATAGTTAAAGTATTATTATATTAGTTTTATCATGAAGCCAAGGTGAAATAATGTATATACAATTACTTAGTCAAATAATCAGGATAATCCTCCAACAACTTATTTCATTTATGCAAAGACAAAACTGCAGACCTTTACACGTATCATCATTAGCCTATTCAATCTGCACTCGATTGCTTTCACTTCCTAAACTGTAAAACAAGGCACCAATTAGCCATACGTGGACTGAATTTGCCCTGGAAACGAACCAGTGACACCTAGGACAGGAAACAAGAGACGTTTCCACTCAGCAGGTGTACCTCTTGCACTAATGATATATATTAAGGTTAATCTCTGTAAAAGAAAGGCAAAATAATACCTATGTGTCTAATATCATGAAAGTCTAGGTCATCCATAATAAAATTTTAACTTGTGATTTCGCATGGTTTCCTCTTTCTACAGACCATTCCACTGACACTGGTTAAGGGATCAATCTGCAGCAATCAGAGACAATAAGTGTATTTGGGCAGCACCTTGTATGTCGTTATCCACCTAGATACATATATTTACCCAACCACCCACGACCCAATATACAGTAGAGCAACCTTTTGTCATTCGGTATCTAGTATAAATCCCCACTGATATGTAAACCACAAAGAGTAACACCCAAAAAGTTGTATTGAAATTGACTTTGACACTGACACACACACACACACACACACACACACACTTATTATTTGCCCTAACAATACCCACCCACTACCACCATACTTACCAAAACCAACTTTACACAATCATACAAACTGGCCTGACAACACCCACTCCCACTACCACCACACTCACCAAACCCCTCCCAACATCACACAACCTGCCCTGACAACAGTCACCAAAACCTTCCCGCCCAGCATCACACACATAAACACACACACTCAACACACCTCCCACTCACTCTAATGATTCGTTATTTTTTTGTATTTTCTGCATAATTAACAACCCAATTTTCATACCTGTAGTGTTGTGCATCCGCTCGTGTCCTACCTGTCGGCAATATTGCAGCAACTATCAGGTCACACATTACCGTGATGTAGCGGCTTTACTCTATTATCAATTGGTCGAATAATTCCCACTAATGTAATACACTTTAGCTCTGACGCATATTAATTTTTTGGGGGCATATTTTTATTGTATTTGCTGGAATGTATCGCTTATGAGTTTCAATTTTAAATACATTTGGATATTATCTGGATCTAATTTGTTAAGATAAGTGACTGGAGTGTTATTGTTGCCTTTATATGTTGCATTGATATAATATTCTGTTCATAAATGATTCGGATTCATGAGTCTTAATCCCGGGGTTCGTGGTTCTGGAAGAAAGGCGAAAGGAGTTTTGTGGGGAACTGTATAACAACTTCTGACTAACAACGAGGTTAGGTTAGGTTACGTTAGGTTACGTTAGGAGACATTGACCGAGATGGAGACAGCAAACACAAACGTCCAACTGTAGTGGTTAGTTCAGGCTTCTATCACAAAGCGCCGTCTCTCTCTCTACCAGTAATGCTAAATACTTTACTGACACCATAACGATACTGCCTTACGTCAATATAAAAACATTTAGCAATTAATGCCCTTACGCGCTACGTTTCATTTTATGTTAAGCAGGTCAGTTAAATCAATAGAACAGTGAAAAAAACATAATTAAAATCACATCAAACGGACTAAATTAGTTTTTTATTATTATTAGTCAAGGGAGGGAGGGAGGGAGGAGGGGGGGAGGGTAGGGAGAGGGAGGAGGGGAGAGGTAGGGAGGAGGGGAGAGGTAGGGAGGAGGGGAGAGGTAGGGAGAGGGAGGAGGGGATTGGGAGGAGGGGAGAGGGAGGAGGGGAGAAGGGAATGAGGGAGGAAGGAAGGGGGCAGGGAATATACAGTAGCTATCAGTGTTATCAAAGGGTTTTTTTATAATAATACTTAAAGAAACATAATAATCAAGCTTCACCTTTAATTCAGATGTTTTTTCCACGATTGAGTTATTTGCTTCCTATCTAATGTAAAAGAACATTATATCCGATGGTTTAAATGTCCTCACTAATTACATGGGTGGATACAACTCACACGGTAGAGACATTAAGCAGCTAATACACAAGGGGCGCAAAGATTTTAAGTTGGATTCAATGGTGTTTATGTCTGATCTCACCTAACCTAACCCCTTTATACGTTCACCCTTCTGGAAGCCTCATGATACAACAAACAACAATATATTCCCACTATTCGCTAACATTCAAACAATCATAATTAATTAAAAACAAATCTTATATTATTTAATTATATTAGTAAAAAAAGTAAAAAATATGACGAAAAAGCGTTTACTGGTGGGATAAGTGTGACAAGGGCCATTACCTTCACAAAATTCAGGTACGGCAGGTGAAGCACACAGAGGCTCGGGGGAAGACGGGAGGCAACAGCGGTAGTTATTTCTTCACTCCTCGTCTCCCCAAGAACTGATTTAATTGATTTAATTATATTTCACCCCCTTTAATTAAGTAGATAAGATAAATGTGGAATACACTTCGTTGCTAATTATACTAAATGTAAACGTTTCGCTCAATTAGGTTCTCTGTCAGCCTGTACACTTAGGGATGTTAAAATGGTGCGACTTGTGTTTTTTTTTTGGTGAACATTTTATATCCTGTCGGGGTGTGTCACCTGTTGTATCGAGGGCAAGAACTTGTTGTTTGTGTTGAGAAATTTATTTACCATGATTTCAGGAAGCTCAGCCTAGTCCATCATCCTATTAGATCATGTTAGTCTTAGGTGACGTAAACAGCGTGCATGGTGTTAAAAGAAGTGTCTCTATTAAGTGTTGGCGTGGATTTGTCTATTGAAAGTCTTATTATGGAGGGAAGACATAGAAGCTATTTATTCATTTATGTATAGTTATCTATTTCCCTTCGTGATTATTAAGTAATTACTGTTATTACACGATCTAAAGTCACCAGTGCATCATATTTGTGTTTCAGTGTTGACTTGAAATGTGGTTACTGGAGTTGAGTGTTGAGTTGAGTTGTGTTGTGTTGTCACTTGACGTGGGTGTTTAAGTGATGCAGGGTGTTGTGTGGTGGTGTGGAGGGAGGGAGTGTGGGAAAGTGTAGAGTGTGGGGAGGTGTGGAGGGTATGGAGGAGAAGTGAGGTGTTATGTAGAGAGTAGTATAAAACCACAAATTTAACTCCGACTGTTACCCTCACCCATGATATGTTTACGAAGAGAGAGAGAGAGAGAGAGAGAGAGAGAGAGAGAGAGAGAGAGAGAGAGAGAGAGAGAGAGAGAGAGAGAGAACTCGCTCGGCTGGAGGTAGTCAAGGTGTTGTCAAGTGAACATTTTTTAGAACTTTTCTTTTATATCCACTTAGAAAGAAAGTTTCCCGCTAAGTGATTCTCATACGTACATCTCATAAAACTTTTTTTTACGTCTTTATCCCAACTAACTATTCACAACACCTGGACTAAAGATAAAAGAGGAGTAAGTTACGAACATAATCTCTTGCAGCTCATAAGTGTTGTTGTTTATGTGTGTGTGTCTGCTCCCTTGGGTCATCAGTACCTCGCAGTGTACCTACAATGGATCATAACACACTGCCATTACCACCATTAACACCTGGGTCGCCTGTAGTAGGTAATTCATCAGGTATAATTAGCCGGCTGATTGAACACAGTCTCCCAAATCACTCACATAAGGTGCAGGTCTAGGTAACTGACAGCCAGATGCACTATAAAGCCAGATTGATGTTCTATGCTATCATTCACCACAGCTGGTTACTCAGAGCTAAAGATTCTGACGTATTTGATAATTGAAACGAAAAGGAAATTTGACATAAAGAAGAACATATAAACAGAGAAAAAGAAGAAAATTAAGTTTAATATGAAGAAAGTTGTTCAAGTTTGGAAGTGTGGTGACGTAAGGTGAAATCTGAGTTAACGAAAGGTGGACAAGAAGGTTGTGTGTGTGTGTGTGTGTGATTCCTAGACTATTACAACTACTACTACTATTATTATTGCTGCTACCTGCCTGGTGCCTCTCTCTCTCCCCTTTGAGTGAACTATCTCTCTCTCTCTCTCTCTCTCTCTCTCTCTCTCTCTCTCTCTCTCGACCTCAATACATATACGTATTAGTTGCCGTTCCCGTATTTAAATCATGAATATATTTTTTGTCACAATTTTTTTCTTAGTCTTCCTCGTCTGCCTCATTATATTTTCTCTCCTGCTTCATCCACCTTCCCAGAATATTCGCCTTCTTGAAACACTAGTCGTCGTGTTAATGAGTATAAGATTCCTGGCTCCGGTGAGTTTACACAGGATGAATATAATTTTAACCATTTACGGATTTTGGTGTTAAGGTGAGTTTAATGGTGTGGTTATTATTGTTATTATTGTTATTATCGTTATGATCGTTTTTATAGTCGTTATTATTATTATCATTATTAAATTTATCCAATCCTAAAATTCTGTGTCCTCGGCAGTAATATCAAAGCTCAAACACTATTATATATTACAGTATTATTTTCCCTTGATATTACAATACTAAGGGAAAAAGGTTGGACAGAGACACGTGTCGGACAGAACCTGAACACCAGCAGCTGCCAAGGATGAAGGGAGCCCAGACATGATATAATGGTGTCTTCGTACCTATGACTGAATAATATACCAAGATAACTGTATTAATTTACTTCTCTTTTGGTATATGGGAAGGATAATGAGATTATGTTTGTATATTCGTTCGTCACTTATATACAAAGACTGACAATATATAAGGATTAATGACTGATTTTTGCACTTAATAGTTTCAACGTGTGTAATATAAGATGAGAAGCCAAGTTAATTATATTTAATGACAGTAATTAACATTCAATTAACTTGAGGTTAAGAACACTGCCAGAATATGTTAATTTATACATTGGTGTTGAATTGTAAAATGAATAATATATTTAACATTTACCCGGACAAAGATTTATACACAAGGTAAATGTGTGTAGTGTAGTGTAGTGCAGTGTGGTGTAGTGTGGTGTAGTGTAGTGTAGTGTAGTATAGTGTAGTGTGGTGTAGTATAGTGTAGTGTGGTGTAGTGTAGTGTAGTGTGGTGGCTGATGTCTCTTGTTGTGTTGTTTCATTAATATTTACTCAACATAATTATTACTCTTAGTTTCATCAATATCATCAATATTATTAGCCATTTAATAGTACTTGCATTATTACATCTATCATCAATATCTCTTCAATTATACCATCACCCTTCTATAATTACCAGAGCCTGTCATTATCATTAATCATTATTTATCACTTATTACTATTTACGAGTTCTCATACACAGAATGATGTTTGTAAGAGAATATGCCGTGTTTCACATTCTCTGTTCAACATGTAAAAGCAAAATCAGAATTAATGGGATATAACATTCTAGTCTGTACTAATTAAATAAATACATTTTATGCAGAATTGCGAAGCGCCAATTACGTGATATTTGTGGTTAGGTTAGGTTAGAGTGTGTTCAGGTAACTATTGTGTACATCAATGCTGAAGCAATTTAGTAACTTAACAATACTCTATTGATAGTAAGTAACTGCATCAGATTTAACAGTTCGTGGGGATAAGCAATTGAAGTTCTTTATATCGAGGGTCCGTTATACATTAAACCTTCATATAATGGACTATATGGAGAGAGAAGGCCGTTATATGGAGGTTTCACTGTAGTAGTAAAAAAAATGGTAAAACAAATTTATTTTTACGGGACTAATCAATCACTCACCCCATCATGGCAGCTTGTACCCAGATAATAACTTGAAGAGACGGTGAGGTGAGGTGAGCAGGTTAGGTGAGGTGAGGTGAGGTGAGATGATGTGATGTGAGGAGAGGAGAGATGAGGTGAGCACATGAGGTGAGGTAAGGTGAGTAGGTGAGGTGAACAGGTTAGGTGTGTCTGTCTGTCTATTTATATATTCCCATATGTGTGTGTGTGTGTGTGTATGTGTGTGTGTGTGTGTGTGTGTGTGTGTATGTGTGTGTGTGTATTCTGCCTATGTATTCATGGCACTAATGGAAAACAAATAAACAAATCAAACAAAAGATTCTATTGGTTTCTATAAACATAAAACGACCAACCACGTGTATTTGTACTAAACGCAAAGAAACAAAGAAAAAAGTAAGTAATTTTATATCATCGTAATCCAGAAAATAACTATAATATTCAGCTTTAAACTCCAAGGTAAATTATTAGATCACACGTTACCTGAGCGAAATATTATGGGAACAATGTTTTGTATCATTAGTGGATGAAGGAAGGTGAAACAGGTGGCTTTGCTCCCCTGATGAATCATGAGGAATCTACCAAAATATTGTAACTATGTAATTATCGCAGTTAACACCCACGGACAGTAAAGGTTGTACGTTGGGGGTTATTGATATAGTTTAGTAGCGATGAGGTGGTAAGTACTGTAAGGTGAGGGTAAGGACTGTACGATGAGGTGGTAAGTACTGTACGGTGAGGTTAAGTACTGTACGGTGAGGCTAAGGATTGTACGTTGAGGCTAAGGATTGTACGGTGAGGTGGTAAGTACTGTACGGTGAGGCTAAGTACTGTAAGGTGAGGCTAAGGACTGTACGTTGAGGCTAAGGACTGTACGTTTAAAATGCAGGTTTATGTAACTGAAGTCAAAGTTATTTATGTGTACTATGTGCAATAAAGATTAATAAAGGCTTACTTAAACACACACACACACACACACACGCACACGCACACACACACACACACACACTCTTTTAACGAATACAAAATTCAAATAACTCCGTGTTGGATGCGACAACTATGATATAAACAAATGTTATTTCCGAGTATAACGACCAACATACATGTTAACGGAGGCGGAAAGTTATGTCTTAATTATTCACATCTGGTTAATGGCATCGTTAGCAAAATATAAAGGAAGAAAGACACTGATTTTAGCATCACATGTATAGCTAATATAATATATAAGTTATATATTGTACAGGGTGAGGCAGAAGTCACTATTCAGTTACAAACTTCTATCAACACAAGGAAACTGTAGCAAAACACTTTAAGCAATTAAAAACACATTAAACTGTACAGATACAGGAGTGAATACTATAACATTTCTATAAGGGTTAATATACTTAACTATATACAAATGTATATAATTAAACAAAGAAGCAGACAGGAATGTTTTTGGTTCTAGACTATGATGTGACAAATGGCTTGACCTAAAATTCTTTAATGGTTTTTAAAACAAAATTGTAAAATGAAAACTTCACAGAAAACAAATTGGAGTTGATATTTTTACAGCGTAAGAATATCAAGTTTCGATAAATTTGTTGATATATATTTGTAATACATTTGACTTCAATTCCTCTAAAGAAGAAAACAGCCGTGATATTAAACAAACCGTTATAAATATTGAGTTAACAACAGTACAGACAAACGTTCACTAGATGTATAAAACCATCGTTACAATTTTGTGTGAGACAATATGACAACGGACGAAGGATTTTGACGGCCCTACCGAGACAACAGGAGTCAAGAGTTAATTTAGAAATTCATGGGAACCCTCCGCATAGATACTTTGTGGAGCGAATACCTTGTATACTGTAGTGTATATATAAAACAGTGACAATAATCACATCCACAAGACAAGACAGTGACAACCTGACAGACAGAGATAAACAGGACTGAACATGAAAACACTGACCGACAAGTACACAGACTGACACACCGACGGACCCACAAATGTTACTGAAATGTTGAAACAAAATAAAACTGGAAACTGTTGGTAGGTGTGAACAGCTTAACACATTCAAATGCAAATACACAGCGTACAAACAAATGAAAAACGTAAACACACACAAACACACCTCATACACCCCCTCACTCATCCTACACTCCATATACCTTCCCCAACTCCCACATACCATTCCTCTTCACACACACACATACATACACAGACAATGTAGTTCAACTTGTAGAAGAACCAATATACTCCTACAAGACAAAGTTCAGCGTCGTGTTTTGATAACTTGTTTGCGCTGTTCATCACCCATAGTAATCGACCACACCCACAGTAATCGACCAGACGGTGTTTATTTTGGTTTCTCGGTCATTGGTTACCTTCTTGTCTCCTTTGTATCTATTAAAACCTCGTTTCAATATTTTTGCTCATTCTATTAAAATTTTCCCTTTTCTTCTTAGCTCCTTGCATGAGTTATGTCGGTGTGTGTGAAGCTGAGGTGCAGTCAACCACTACTCGAGTTCATTCGTCAATCCCACTGAACCACGAACCAACCCCGAGATTGTGACTCATGAATCCGAAGCATTTATGCAGAATAAACAAAGTGTAGCCAGGCTGTATACACTTACATAGCAAGTGTAGCCAGGCTGTATACACTTACTATAAACAAAGTATAGCCAGGCTGTATACACTCACTATAAGCAAGTGTAGCCAGGCTGTATACACTCACTATAAACAAGATATAAGTAGACAGCATACACTCCCCATAAACAAGGTGTAGTCGGCTGTCGCTCGCACGCCGGAGAAGATTACTTCCACAATCGTTCGTCTTCTGCTTTATTATCCGTGAAATTGTGAATTTCCTTGCCAGTCCTAAGGTTCCGGGATGCTGGAAAGTTGCGAGCTATGTTGTTCCGGAGTGCTGGAAGTCAATGATTGTAGAGTTCATGGGTGCTGGTGGGTCACTGGGTGTAGAGTTCATGGGTGCTGGTGGGTCACTGGATGTAGAGTTCATGGGTGCTGGTGGGTCACTGGGTGTAGAGTTCATGGGTGCTGGTGGGTCACTGGATGTAGAGTTCATGGGTGCTGGTGGGTCACCGTGTGTAGAGTTCATGGGTGCTGGTGGGTCACTGGGTGTAGAGCTCTCACTGTAGAAGCTTGTAGGGCAATGCTTGTAAAGCTTCTGGATGCTGGAATTTCCTAAGTTTTAGAGAAGCGGAGTTGACGGAAAATTACAACATGTATAGTTTCCAGGATGATAAGACGTGACCAGATGAAGAACGTAAAAGTTATGGAAGGTCGTTGGTGATTAACTTCCCGGGTACTGGAGGCTCGTCATCTGTCGAGTTCTTGGTGCTGGAAGATTGCCAGCTGGCGCCTTGTGGGATTATAGAAGGTCGGTGGATGTTTAGTTTCAGGATGATCAAGTGTTGCCGACTCAGGGTGTCGGAGTACTGGAGGGCCTTAAGCTTGTTCCAGGATGTTGGATGATTGAAAACCGTAGATGTCCAAATTCTGGAACTCTTTTGCCGAAAATCTTCCAGGATTTTGAAGTTATCAGTCGCTGAGTTTCGAGATTCAAGAAGACAGAGCGAGCGCTGCTTAACATAAAACATTTTTTTAAGAAGCATTTTGTTCACTCACAAGCAGTGGCAGACGTGTAGAATAATAAATCTAAAAGTGAAGAAGATTTCCAAGTACTGGATTTTACCAATGATTGCTCCCATTAGCGGACAACAGTAATGGATTAAAACGATCACACAGATGCAGGACCAAGTGGAAAAATTGATAATTGAAAAGACCTTTTACTAATGGATTTTACTTCTCGTGGTTCACCAATACTGAACAACAATATTGAATGGAAGTCTTTCTGCTAAACGGAAGGTCCACGAATAGGTGTTTAAACCTAACCTCACATTACTTCACCTCACCTAACCTCTTCCCCTTAAACAGTCCTAAGGTGTTTAATCTTAAGGTGAAATAAGCTGGGGTGGAGGTTCTTCAGGTGATGTATATTGTTCATCATAAGAAACAAAACAAAGAAGACGAACCAGACAATAAGGTAACAAATACATCAAGTTACTGTTATTAATTACGACCAACAGACGAAGATATAAAGTGACTTACAGGAAAGACTAAACGAATCAAAACGTGGAATGTAAACAGTGTGAAGAGGGAGAGATGATGAAGAGGACGATAAAGAAGAAGAAGGGGTGAGAAAACGTGTAGTAAAGAGGAAGAGAACAGAGGTTTGATGATGCAAGGAGGAATATACAACGATAAGAAAGGGGATTGAGAGAGAGAGAGACATAAATTAGACATGACGTTCACCATGAGGCAATGAAGTGAGTGAAGATCAACATAGGAAACTGAAGTGAGTGAAGATCAACATGAGACAATGAAGTGAGAGAACATGAGACAATGAAGATCAACATAGGAAAACGAAGTAAGCGAAGATATTTTGTTTACGTCTAGACACTTGACAGACCAAATAAACTTCCAAACTACTTTTCTTCCTTTAATAGATGATGATAAAACACAAGGATAAACTCCCAGCTTGTGTAAATCACTAACCAAGTTTTACAGTATGAATAATGTTAACCAACTTTGGGTGGACGTTTACAGCTCACTTGGTTGACATATGTTGGAGTAATTTGTATACTAATTTACATATCCAGTAACCCAACCCTGCCCTCCCCCTCCCCTTGTAGTGAACATGTCAGTTAAATTGTATATAGCTTTTTTTTATCATTATTCTCGGGTTTTGCTTTATGAATAAATACATAAATGAATAGATAAATAAAAAAGTATTGTACACACACATTATATATATATATATATATATATATACATATATATATATATATATATATATATATATATATATATATATATATATATATATAGTAAATGTTACACTTAATAGGGACCATTGCGAGGACAAATTATATATATATTTTTTCTAATAATAATATCATAAAAAGAAAAATAACTACATTATTCACCTAACTCAACTTAACTTGACCTATTTTGGAAGAGAGAGAGAGAGAGAGAGAGAGATAAAGAAAACAAAAAAACAAGAGACAGAGATAAATAGAACAAGAGAATCAGAAATAAAGACAGCAAGAGAATCAGAGAGAGAGAGAGAGAGAGAGAGAGAGAGAGAGAGAGAGAGAGAGAGAGAGAAGGTAAATTATAAGATAAATCACTAAACAGGTGAATTATTTTATGCCCCAGTGACCGAAATATATAATAGTTACCATTTCATAATTAATAATGCAAGCCAGAACTAAAACACCACATTAAAAGTTTGGACGGCAAAGTTCATATTAAAAATGTTCTCACATAAAGCTTTTTCTCAGCCCTGGAGGAAGAGAAAGATAAAAAATATATTCAATATAAACTTTTGCTTATAAAACTTTACTGAAGTTTAAAAGAATATGTGAGGCTTTTTTCTTATGTGGTGATAAGCTGCTGGAAAAATAAGTGGCCGATTCAGGACTTGGGTTCTGTATCGCTTACTTCCTGGTGTTGGTGATATCATACGGTGATAACACAAGCAAGATAACACTCTTACTGATCATTTTGTACCATAACACAGGGATAACACCACTAGAACCAACTCCTACGACACAAAGATAACACTGGCGTTACGTCAGAGTGAAAGTATAATTAGTAAAAACAAATATTGAAAAAAAAATTGCTCTAATTGTCAATGGTATGGGACGCAGATAGAAATATAATCTCTCTCTCTCTCTCTCTCTCTCTCTCTCTCTCTCTCTCTCTCAATTACCAGAACTAATTTTGCATCAGAGGGAGAACAATGGTAGCTTCCTCCCCTTACTATTTATTAGATAAGAGTTGCTACCCGCCCTCGCTTCATTTTAAAACCAAACCATTTTATTATTGCTATTTGTGTTTCCTTTTATTAGGAGTTATTCTATGAACGTACTTGTACACTACTACTCATTGGACAATCAAGTTAGGACATTGGTTTTGATTGGCTAGGAGAGGAGGATTGAGATTTACTTTGAAACTCCAACTTGAATGTTCATAAGTACCTGCTGGCCGTATGGGCTTGGACGTGTGGTCTTGGACGTGTGGTCTTACTCGTCACAACTGCAGCACTGATTCATCATCCGGGTTTATACAACATTCTCGTCCACGTTCAGGCCATCAACTCTCTTCATTATCTCTGTGTTAGTGTAGAGCTTATGGCTTCTGCTTAGTCTATCACTATTAGAGAGGGAAGTGTTTCTCTCCATAAGTGTAAGCGGGATTTGTTTTTTTTCTGTGTCGTTAAGAATGTCATACGTCTTGAAGAATCTTATTAGAATGTTCGAACTCCATATACAGGAGCTCTAGTTTCTTCCGGACATGCAGCGCAGATTTAGGAGAGTTATTATCACAGTCTACGAATTTTAAAGTTTTAGTAACAGATTTCTTCAGGATTGTGATATCATGGACCAACAAAAGTAATTTTTTGTTTGGGAAAAATCTCAAATTACTTTTCTCACTTCCTGCAACGAATCCTAGCAAGATAATTACCATTGTCTGGGTCTCCAATGTTCTCGAAAATGATCTTCTTACATTATTGGCGTAAGTTGTTGGTGTGTAGGCAGCCGGAGTAATGGCGCCTCTACAGCTGCTGAGTTCAGAATCCAGTGAACAGCAGAGATCCATATCATACACGGCGTAGATAATAGGACAATAGTTCGCTCCATTTGTTTGTTTGTATAAGATGAAGGTAATATATCTCGTGTTTCACCGCTACACACACCATTAGGAACTCGGGTTGGTCTCGCAGCCGTGAGACTCGACAATGAAGAGCAGGTTGTTCACTGTTAACTCTTTCTGTCATATCGGGCGGAAGAGACAAGCGGGAGAGGAGGAGGGAGGTGAGGCAGCGAGAGAGGAGGAGGGAGGTGAGGCAGCGAGAGGAGGGAGGGAGGGAGGGAGGTGAGGCAGCGAGAGAGGAGGAGGTGAGGCAGCGAGAGAGGAGGAGGGAGGTGAGGCAGCGAGAGAGGAGGAGGGAGGTGAGGCAGCGAGAGAGGAGGAGGGAGGTGAGGCAGCGAGAGAGGAGGAGGAAGGTGAGGCAGCGAGAGAGGAGGAGGGAGGTGAGGCAGCGAGAGAGGAGGAGGGAGGTGAGGCAGCGAGAGAGGAGGAGGGAGGTGAGGCAGCGAGAGAGGAGGAAGGTGAGGCAGCGAGAGAGGAGGAGGGAGGTGAGGCAGCGAGAGAAGGAAGAGGAGCGTGGTGAACATAATACCGGGAGTGAGAAGCTTAGAGAAGGAGGGGGGAGGAGGGGGGGAGGAGGAGGAGGTAGTCCGTGACGGTAAAGGGAGTACTTGGTTGAGTAGGAGAGAGAAAACCCGCTTCTGTACCTTCGTCAGTCAATCTATCTCTATCTCTATCTGTTTATCTCTCTTCGTTTCTCTCCACATGTCTCTGTTTATCTCCCTATCTCTCCATTTGTCTCAGCCTGTCTCTTTTTTCCACCTTCTCTACGCCCTTCCCTTCAACTCCACAACCTCACCCTAACACCTGTAGATTTACGACCTCATTATCTGGCTAAACAAAAACAGCTGACCCTCCCAAAATAGCCTCTGGCCTCTTCTTCCAACACACTAAACTTTTGTTGCTAACTTAGTAACAGTAAATGTATCTGGTCGTGGTGATGAATACAACGTGGGTATGGTCGTGGTGATGAATACAACGTGGGTATGGTCGTGGTGATGAATACAACGTGGGTATGGTCGTGGTGATGAATACAACGTGGGTATGGTCGTGGTGATGAATACAACGTGGGTATGGTCGTGGTGATGAATACAACGTGGGTATGGTCGTGGTGATGAATACAACGTGGGTATGGTCGTGGTGATGAATACAACATGGGTATGGTCGTGGTGATGAATACAACGTGGGTATGGTCGTGGTGATGAATACAACATGTGCCCAACTTATGATAAACAGTACATTTCATTTATTTACGGTTTTGGTAATCTAGAACCTCTCTATTTCTATTAAGGCATTATTTCTTGCACCTAATTGAGTGGTTGTTTATTTCGATCTTATCTCGACCTTAACATTCGATATATAACTTAAGTGTCTTGGTAAGGTTGAGTGAAATGGCATATCATTCTTGTACACACATCTAATGAACACCTATAGTTGATAATAACAAAAGTCAGCTCTCATAAGTTAATGATTTGTTGACGGTATAGACAATACGAGAACCAACCCTGAAGTTAGTGAAATATATAACTGTCCATAAAGGTGAGTCACTTATAGGTCCCATATCACATTAAATCAATGAGTGGAAGAGCCTTGAATATGGCGGCAGTGACCCTGTGTTCCTCCTGTCGATCCCGGCGCGAGAGCTCAGCGAAGCACCGACCCAAATCAACTCACAAACTGATACCACTGCTTCTACTCCCTCGATATTATTCACCTACTGATTGAACAGCCTCCTCCTGCCGCTACTAAAGGTTCTTCTCCATGTAATATGAGGCAGACGAGCTCAGGGACATCCGTTTATAACCTCTGTCTTCTGTTAGTGTAATTGACTTTTCAAGGCTGAGGAATCAAACAGGCTACGAAAGCAGTGAGAAACAATGAAAGGAGATGAGAGACAGTGAGAGGAGGAGGTGAGATGAGAAAGATAACTAGAGGAATATAATAGATGTGAAGGTCATTGATTGTGTGGTAATGTAATGAGTATGTGTGTCAGTCGTCAGGATTTTTTTTACCACACACACACACACACACACACACACACACACATATATATATATTTCTCTTGTATTCCCACTTATAACTTCGTCTCCTTCCCCCTCTTCTTCTTTATCATCCCCTTTCTTGTCTTCCTTTTGCTGCATTTTCTATTTTCTCTCTATATCCCTCATCATCTTCTCTATGTCTCCTTCCCTCCCATCTACGTCATGTTCTGTCATCTTTATTCTTGATCTTCCCCCCTTCATCGTCATCTTTATTATCTTCTATCTCCTCTATACACTTAAACTGATTGTTCTCCTTTATCACTCTCTCTCTCCTTCTCCCTCCTTCTATCCCTCCTCTCTCTTCCCTACTCCCTCTATCACTCTCTCTCCTCCCTCCATCACTCTCTCTCTCTCCTTCTCCCTCTATCACTTTCTCCCCCTTTGCCTCCCTCTATCACTCTCCCTTCTCCTCCTCCCTCCCTCTATCACTCACTCCTCCCTCTCCCTTCCTCTATCACTCTCTTCTTCTTCTTCCTTCTCTCTCTCTCTCTCTCTCTCTCCCTCTCTATCACCTTCTCTTTACTACAGTGAGAGAAAATCTTCAGTGCTCGAGGCAAAGGTAAATAAACTGCAGGAAACGGCAGCCATCTTTTTACCAGTGTTAAGTAGACAGAAAAAACAGTGTTAGGTTGAGGTTACTGTGGGACTGTCGTGTAAACATCTGAGTTTACTCTTGAGACAATAGAGGTGGAGGGTCGGGGCGTGGTTATTATGGATGCTGTGTCTGTCTGTCTGTCTGTCTCTGTTTTTCTCATTTTTTATTGTATGGTTAGATTAAGTTATGCAAAATGATGTGAGATAAGGATGATTGTGTAATACTTGAGATGATGATGGTTTAACCATTTGATGATGATGATGGTTTAACCCTTTGATGATGATGATGGTTTAACCATTTGATGATGATGATGGTTTAACCCTTTGATGATGATGATGGTTTAACCCTTTGATGATGATGATGGTTTAACCCTTTGATGATGATGATGGTTTAACCATTTGATGATGATGATGGTTTAACCCTTTGATGATGATGATGGTTTAACCCTTTGATGATGATGATGGTTTAACCCTTTGATGATGATGATGGTTTAACCCTTTGATGATGATGATGGTTTAACCCTTTGATGATGATGATGGTTTAACCCTTTGATGATGATGATGGTTTAACCCTTTGATGATGATGATGGTTTAACCCTTTGATGATGATGATGGTTTAACCCTTTGATGATGAAGATGGTTTAACCCTTTGATGATGATGATAGTTTAACATTTTTGAGGACGATGATTTAACCCTCCAGGACTCAAAGGGTTAGGACGTCAACACAAAATTTGGCCGAAATTACAATACAAGAAAATAAAAATATTATCAAAGGTAAAAAAATTGGACCACCATCTCAACCTTACGTTCCCATCATTCTACAGAACCCCAAACCCGGACTTGTACCTCCATCCTCCGTTCCCATCACTCCACAAACCCGGACTTGTACCTCCATCCTCCGTTCCCATCACTCCACAAACCCGGACTTGTACCTCCATCCTCCGTTCCCATCACTCCACAAACCCGGACTTGTACCTCCATCCTCCGTTCCCATCACTCCACAAAACCAAAAACTCTGGCTGTCAGCACCAAGTCATAACGTGAGCGACGAACACCATCATTAAACCTTGTAATTACACACAACTAGAAAAAAAGGACAGAAAAAACATAGTAATTTAAGGTTGATGAAGGACTTAACCTAAAGAAGCAGGGGAGAGAGAGAGAGAGAGAGAGAGAGAGAGAGAGAGAGAGAGAGAGAGAGAGAGAGAGATAAGAGGGGGTGGCAGAGGGAACGGACGGAGGAAAATTTATGTAGTGATTCTGGTGACGCTCAAACAACACCTTATGAGGCTGACGATGAGGTCGAGGATGACCTTAATGTAGCAGGATAAGGAGGACACCACACCATGATGTAAGAGGATAAGGAAGACACCAGACCATGATGTAGCAGGATAAGGAGGACAACAGACCATGATGTAGCAGGATAAGGAGGACAACAGACCATGATGTAGCAGGATAAGGAGGACAACAGACCATGATGCAGGAGGATAAGGAAGACACCAGACCATGATGTAGCAGGATAAGGAAGACACCAGACCATGATGTAGGAGGATAGGGAGGACAACAGACCATGATGTAGCAGGATAAGGAAGACACCAGACCATGATGTAGGAGGATAAGGAAGACACCAGACCATGATGTAGCAGGATATAGTTGTCTGTTGATCTTTATATCATCACGGGACACACACACACACACACTTCGGGTACGTAAAGTTTGCTGTTGCTTTAGTGTTCACTGGAGAGTTATGGCGTGTCTCGCAGGCTGCTACAGGTCGCTGAATCCTGGCGTATTCAAACTTCCAGTAGGCTTTGTGAACGGTGGAATGCCGCGGTGACTCACTTCCAATAGTTTCTTCCTCTAAATCTCGTGGTTTTATTTTTTACTGATAGAGTCTGTGTATTAAACAGTCCTTGTGTTGTTCCTTTGAAGGGTCCAATCCTCTGTGGTCCTGTTTGTTATTACCATAAAACAAAGGATGGTGCTCAGACCAATATGACCAGCTCAGTGGAGTTGGGGCCTTGATCACCAGTGTTTCCATGTTCTCTGTGATGCCCTTCTCCATCATCTCCAAATTGGTATCTTTACTTTACCAACAACACACGTCCATAATGGTCTGGGTGGATCGTACTGAAGAGTTACCGTAAATTGGTGTATGTCTTGAACGGTGTCCACGATTTGTAATGTTACAGTAGCAATAAGAGATATAACAGGTGCTATGATTCAGCTACACAAAATCTTTATGTCCGCTATGACCCACATGGTAAAGCTATACAGTAAATGGTGCTATTATACAACTACATAACTTTTAAGTCAATATTATACAGCTATAAAAGCTATATCAAACACTATAGCACAGCAAAATAGAGAAATATCGGGTGCTATGACCTAGCTATAAAAGCTATAACAAGTGCTATGAAAAGCTGAGATAATCCCAGCAGGTAATTTAGTTGGCCATCAAAGATCCCAGTATCGCTGTACCGCCAGTCGGAAGCTCACACAAGAACACACTCCATTTTCCGTTCAGTCTCAGGAGGAAAATACGAGTGATTTTTACCAGTCAAAGTCAAGGGGATTCTCGTTCTTACTACCATACGACTAAGTTTAACACTGTCTTCGCCCACCAGTCCGTTCATATATCACACGAGATTACTGTCAGCCACGAATTAGACGAAATGGTTGGTCATTTTTTTTAGGATTGGAAGGAAGGAGGAGGTTAAGAGACCATTCTGACCCTAACTCTGCAGAGATGTACAGGAATATCCATTTTACGAGTCTGTTTACGGAGAAGCTTAGTCGTTTAGTCCAGTTTATTTTGTCTTAGTCGTTTAGAGTACTTCAGTCCCTTCCCCCTGCAGTTCTTCAGCCTCCACACGTTCTTCAACCTCCACACGTTCTTCAGCGCCCCCCCTCCCTCTCCAGTTCTTCAGTCCCTCTCACCCCCTCCAGTTCTTCAGCCCCCACACGTCCTTCAGTCCCCTGCTTCCCCTCAAGTTCTCCAGTCCTTCCCTCCCCGCCTAAGTTCTGCAATCCCACCAACCTCTAAGTTCTATAATCCCTCCCCCATTAATTTCTACAGTCCCTCTCTCCCTAACTTGTTCAATACCTTCAACCTCCTCCCAAACCAAAAATATTCCTTCTTTGGCATTCAGATTTAGGCATAAAGAGACGCTTTTATGTATAATTGATGCATAAAAGTTGTATACAAGCGATAGAAGATCTACACGTCATATATGTGTTGCCAAAAAGATTTCACTGAATTTGCGATTGTCATTAGCAAATTGAAATATGTGATATAGCAATTTCAATGTTTGTTTTTCACCTACATTTTCTTTGCTGTTCCCCTCCCAACAATTACAATGTTGGCGTCACCCTCCATATATTTTCAGCGAGTACCTCTGTCCTACCTTTTTACAATGTGTGTCACCCCCACCCGTGTTTGCCCCAATAGTGATATTCCAAATAGTGATACTCCAACAATGGTGCCCCAACAGTGATGCCCCAACAGTAATACCCCAAACAGTGATGCCCCAACAGCGATGCCCCAACAGTGATGCCCTAACAGTAATACCCCCAAAAGTGATGCCCCAACAGTGATGCCCCAACAGTAATACCCCCAACAGTGATGTCCCAACAGGAGTACCCCCAACAGTGATGCCCTAACAGTGATGCCCCAACAGTGATGCCCCAACAGTGATGTCCCAACAGGAATACCCCCAACAGTGATGCCCCAACAGTGATGCCCCAACAGTAATACCCCCAACAGTGATGTCCCAACAGGAATACCCCCAACAGTGATGCCCTAACATTGTTCACCTCACCCTCACAGCTTTTACAGTTTCAGCATCCTCACAAAATACCAATGTGTGCCGAGTACAATTTCAAAATGTCTGTATCTTTCTCTCCCTTTTCATTCCCTGTTTTATTTTCTTTCATATTTAATGTCAAAGTTTACTCCACCTCCAACACATTTTCATGGAGTTGGATTAGAAACAATAAAGATTCGTACAATATCTCGAACTTGACCATAATGAAGCTCTGACACCCGAACCGAACCCAAGACCCCAAGTTAGATCGAGTTGAAATCCATCACCCGCGGGAAGTTTAATGTTACAAATAAGGTTTAATGTATCAGTTAGATATTATATTATACTCGTATTATGTTATACTCGAACTATATGACATTATTACAGAAAAATTTATTATACTGTACTCGTATTATATTATACCATATTAACAGTACTGTATTAGGCTTTGTTGTTATATAATCACGTCTTATATAAATATACAATTTTCTCGTCTTCTTCATCTTATAATTAAAAAAATGGACTTGGACTTGGATGCGGAGGGCTTAGACTAGGTTGGACTTGTGCTTGGCTTATCTGGTCGGACTTAATAGTTGGACTTGGACAATGCAGACGAAGACTCGCCAACCACACTGCGGTATAATGTATAATGTCTGCTCCCTCGTATATTTTCTGGTTCTCCTCCAACAGTTTAAATATTTGCAAATCCCCTGGCTCCCAACCCTTGAATATTCAGTGGTGGTCTTGTCAGAAGCAATTTTCAATGTTTTCATCACTGCAGCTTGGTCACTGTTAGCTGCATGTTCACTGTTAGTCTGCCTACCTTACATTTTCACTGCCCTCCCCAACCTCTAGTTTCAGTATTTAAATAATCCACTTATTCATGTCTCCTAACTATCTTCTCGTGACTTGTGTCCGCTATATGCTTGATATATGCAACCTGATGAATTTTCAGTACTACCTTAACATGTTCGGTATCCTCTTTGTTTTTCAGGCAGAATTTCAGTTTTCATATATGCATTTCCCATAACCGTACTCTCAGTGTTTCCATAGTAATAGTCATGTATGTAACTTCCCCTCCCTTCTACATTGTCAGTGTCTCCACGAAACAATTGTAAATCTGCATCTTTATCCTGCATTTTAAATTTTCCTTTATGCAGCTTACATGTTTGTTTGTGTCGTTCCAACACCCCTCACCGACATTCATTTTTTCCCCAACAAATGTTAGTATTCTGCATTTTCCCTTTTTCACTAGCTGTGTTTCCTCCAACACCAACCCCGCTCGCTTGGGCAACCTAGTGGGTGTAACGCTTACTGAGGCAGGCCCCCCCTCAGTCGACCCAGCTGCAAAATGGATACCTAACTTGACAGTCAGGGGCAAGAGAGGCGGTCGATTGCACTGCCGGCCACGCTGTCTCTGCCTGTACCGAGAGCCTAGCCCTCAGTGATGTGATTCCACACTGCCCCTATACCTGGCCTATGTGACCCACTTTCTCTCTCCCTCACCAATATTAATGTCTGTATCCCCCCCCCTTCCCCCTCCACCAGCATTTCCCGCCATTACCTCTGTATTCAAGGTTCATATCCCCCACTCAACGCCTTTAGTAAGTAATTATAGTGTGAAATATACGCAGAAAATTGATTATTCCGAATGAGGAAATACAATATTATTTTTTTCACTTCTCTTTCCCATTTTTCATCAAATTTCCTCCCCCCCCCTCATTTTCCTAGTATGAGCTGTTCCTCTGCTGTAATGCAATAGGCACCGTTGCTTCTAGTGATGGTCCTGACTAAAGCTACAGCGTGACCATTTTCTCCTCTGAGTACCCTCACTGATGTCAACAGATTCTACCATGACCTACCAACCTTCTCCACTACCTTTAACGATTGCTGTATCCGTAAGACTCATCAAAGGTGGACTCATCGTCATGCCCACGAGACTAAGAGGACTCGGGCTGACCTTAACAGCAGATAGAACCAAAGTTATAGAACTAAAGGACCATTATAGAGCTAGACGACCATTATAGAGCTAGACGACCATTATAGAGCTAGACTACCATGATAGAGCTAACCACACTGCTGACATCCTTATCATGTTCGTTGCAGCTGCGAGTAAGTTGCCGGAGCTAAAAATTCTGCCGCCTTAAGAGTGATGAATGAGGGAAAGTTTCAGTGGAGTATTAACACCACAGCACATCCGTTAGTGAGGTGTGGTGGTGGTGGATGATATTACACTACTGTACATTACCGCTTGGAGGTATAAGCTAGTCCGTTTCATCAATCTCCCAGTGTCTACAGTATATAAGCCGCTGACCGCCTCTACCAATGGTCCACCCAGTCCAATGGTTAGTCTCTACCAATGGTCCACCCAGTCCAGTGGTTAGTCTCTACCAATGGTCCACCCAGTCCAGTGGTTAGTCTCTACCAATGGTCCACCCAGTCCAATGGTTAGTCTGTACCAATGGTCCACCCAGTCCAATGGTTAGTCTGTACCAATGGTCCACCCAGTCCAATGGTTAGTCTCTACCAATGGTCCACCCAGTCCAATGGTTAGTCTCTACCAATGGTCCACCCAGTCCAATGGTTAGTCTCTACCAATGGTCCACCCAGTCCAATGGTTAGTCTCTACCAATGGTCCACCCAGTCCAATGGTTAGTCTCTACCAATGGTCCACCCAGTCCAATGGTTAGTCTCTACCAATGGTCCACCCAGTCCAATGGTTAGTCTCTACCTAGCCCTATCACTGACCACCACCAGAGACACCAATATCACCCAATGAATCCGTATAACCTGTAGTGAGGCTGGTAACACAAGATTCTCATCACACCTATACACCTTGTTGTGATAATAGGTCAAGCCATAGGACCTATTGATGATGGGATAACCTTCTCTCATCAGACTCAAGCGAGATGTAGGAAGGAGCCTGCTATAGTTCAGACGTCCATCATACTGGATATAGAGTTTCTTAGTGGTCATCGTGTCGTTAACTTCTTCATGTTCTTACTCTAGATCTCAATAAACTCGATATCAAAGATTTTTAATAATAATAATAATAATAATAATAATAATAATAATAATAACAAAAACAACAACAATAATATTTATAATAATAATAATAATAATAATAATAATAATAATAATAATAACTTAACCATGTAAACCCTAACATAATTAATATACAAATAAGTACTATTACACATCAACAGAACTTTACACAATTAAACCCGTAAATTGGCGATGTAGTTAAACCCGCCATGATGTTGAAAATAGCAAAACGTAACGGTATTCACAGCCATTATGCGTACATTATCAAGAGTAAAATTGCCAGTTATATTGTTCGTGTGTATGACTATATTTTGTGAGCATTAGTGTGTGTGTGTGTCTGTGTGTGTCTGTGTGTCTGTGTGTGTGTCTGTGTGTCAGTGTTGTTCGTGTCGTTGTCTGAGTCTTAGCTGGGGTGTGTTTGCACATCATTATGATACTTCTACCTGCTGGATATTATACTGTTGTCCCGTTATATTTTTTGTCTTAATTCCAAGTTATGTTTTGAAAAATAAACTCAATATCTCCCTGGTTATGATGGAAGTAGTTTTGGAGTTTTTAGTTTTATCTGTAAGAAAAGTAATCGAGGAAACACACACACACACACACACACACCAGTTTCCCTAATTTGTTGCAAACGTCGAATTACCCTGAAGAGTTGTAAACGCTAAATTACACTGCAGTGGAACAAATATAGAGTTTTTCTACATCAAGCTTGCCAACACTAAACTGTACTAGTGAGAAGGGTGTTGGGGTGGTGGGGGTGTTAGGGGTGGTGGTGGGGGTGTTAGGGGTGGTGGTGGGGGTGTTTGGGGGTGGTGGTGGGGGTGTTGGTTGTGGATGGTGATGGGGGTGTTGGAGGTGGGTGTTGGTGGGGGGTTGGGGGGTTGGGAGTGTTGGAGGTGTTGGGGTGGGGGGAGTGTTGGGGAGTGTTGAAGAATAGCATAAACGAAATCCTCAGATCCTTTGGTTAATAATATGGGAAATGAACAGATAAATGATGATAATCTTATATACATGAAAAACAACAAATATTACGAGGTTATAACAGCAACGTTAGTACAGTTAATAGCACAATGATTAGTAGGAGACATAAAATTAATTCAACATGGGTTAAGGTTTATATTGTTAAGGTGTTTTATCCTCACCTGATGTCAATCCTAATTACACACCGACACGTCCAAAAACCCAACACATCAACTCAATATATAATGTTGAAAATACGAACATGATAACATACATTAGCTGTTTATTTACCTGAGAGTGTTAGACAAGATGAGTTTTTTTTTCTCAGAAGTGTTGAGAAGTTCTGAGTGTTCCAAATGTAGCTTTACCAGGTAGTGTTGGGTGCAGTGCTACTAACTAAAGATGAGTGCCCAGGCAGTGTACGTGTGTGTGTGGGTGGGGGGGGGGGGGGTACACATGGTTGAGTATATCTTACATTAAGCATAAACTTTATTCTGAATTTTCCCGGAATAAAAAGCTTCAGTAAATACAAGTATACATTCCTTACTACAAGTCTCCTCCAGTATTGCCAAATTTCTTACTAAACAACACCAGGTGGAAGACTCTTATACCAGGTGGAGGTCTCTTACACCAGGTGGAAGACTCTTATACTGGTGGAAGACTCTTACACCTGGTGGAGATGATCTTATGTCATGGTAGATTCTTGTACCACGGGAAAACTCTTGTGTCCTGGGAGAATTCTTACAGTAAGGGTTTTTGTGTTAAGGGATGGGTATGGGAAGGATAAGCAGTACCCCCCTCATGATCAACACCTGTCATACACCTGCCATGCACCTGTCATACACCTGTCATTCACCTGCCATACAACCTTTTATACATCTGTCATACAACCTGTCATTCACCTGCTATGCACCTGTCATACACCTGTCATACACCTGCCATACACCTGCCATACAACCTATCATACATCTGTCATACAACCTGTCATACACCTGCCATACACCTCACAAGGAGACCACCATCACGTTTCACAGGTAATTATCTTCCTATTTCTAAATGATAATATCGGGAGGTAACTAATGGAATTCCTCATAATTTGTCGAGTAATTAAGCAGAATCATTTTGCAGATGGCGCCCTCCCAAAAAAATAAGCTAAATAATCAAGGTAATTTTCCCGCAGATTAGTATTTTTGTTGATGAGGGAGATGTTTTTATTAATAATTGTGATGCGTTATATCTAGTAATTATAATTGTTCCTGTGATTTACGGATGGCGTGTCGCTTTTTTTTATTATTTTGACAGAAGGTTGGAATTGTGGGTGATACAACATGTCTGTAGTTTGACCAGGTAGAACAATCGTTTATCATTGTTTTTTTTCTTATTTATGTCATGTTTTATTGCTTCGGGTTTTGTTCCGTTTTATTGCCTTTACTTTAAGATAAACAATATATTAATATATGTTGTATAAGGGAGATTAAATGTTCTAATTGAACTGTCATTGTGTTCCACTTTCTTTGGTAATCTAATAAGCAACACCTTAGTAGAGGCATAATTTTTACCGACCTGTAACATCGTCAGTGTGAAGCTTACAAGCGTTCACAAGTAACACAATCCTCTTATTAAATTTACAAATAAATTAGAATTGCTTTATTATATTTAATTTATTTAGAGTAAAGAGCTTTTAGCCTATTACAGAACAAAATCCTTATGTGAACATAGGGGAAAATTTTCTTTAAAACTTAAGTTTCTTTTCTATCTAGATTGACTTTAAAGTAAGACATGACTACTGTACATTTACATTGAGAGCGTTCGAGTAAATCCACGGGGATCTGTGCGGATTTGGCTGGTGAACGAAGGCGAACGTAAACAAACTTGTGAACACAATAGCGCAACTCATGAATGGCTGGTATCAAGTGCTCTACACCAGGCTGGGAGTTAAACGGACAACCACAATTGCAACTCAGTCATTATTGCCGAGTCTCACCCGAGTCTACAGTACTACAGTAGTTTCAAGTCACTCTGGTCGAATCTCAAGTCTCGAGTAACGCAAAGTTGAAACACTTTAGAATCCTATAAAGTAAATCTTCACGTAATGCCTCCAACTGAACTACTTTATCTAGATCAGGCAAATAACGACTCAATGGCAAAACAAACAATCAAGCAAGCAGGCAGGGCAAGTAAGCAGCATAGCAGAGCTTCCCATGTAAGCAGACAAACAACAGTTGTTGCCACAAGCGAAACAGCCAGCGAGTAAGAACAACAACTGACGTATACTCCCAGCTAGTGGTCACCAATAGCGAGTTCATGTATACGTGTAATAGGAAGCACAGCAAAAATGATGTGGTAGTCTCAACAAATTATAAATACCATTCAGTAAGATCGCTTAAAAATTAATATTTCTACATACATACATACATACATACATACATACATGAGAAAGTAAATGAAATTATTGGCAGGGATAATTAAAAGTAAATAAATACAAAACAAATTGAAGTAGGAAGGCTGAAGAGCTGAGAGAGAAGAAAGGTACAAGAGAAGAGGGGAGAGACGGTGAGAGGAGAAAGATAAGGGAAGATGAAAAGGGGGGAGAGGGAGAGAGAGACAAAGATAAAGAGAAAATGGAAGGGAGGAAAGGGAGAGAGAGACAAAGATAAAGAGAAAATGGAAGGGAGGAAAGGGAGAGAGAGACAAAGATAAAGGGAAATGGATAGAGTGCGTGTGTGTGTGTGTGTGTGTGAGTGTGTGTGTGTAGCAGGAAGAACTCGCCACAGTGAACAGTAAAGGCTAGTGACCTCCAGGATAAACAAGGGGCTTAAGAGGTGACGTGACTTTTTCCCTCCACGGTAATCGGGATCGCTTGGGGACGATACTGAGGCGGAAATATAGAGAAAGGGATCAACTGATTCCTCCTCCTTTTTGTCTATATAAAATGATTTACTTACCTATGAAAAATATCCTTCCCTTCAATAATATTATTTCAGGATTTTGTTTGTTTTAATAAAATACTAAAAATTAATTCAGGTAATAAATTCATGACCTCATTCTTGTTTAAAAAAATGATTTGTGTGTTTGATGATCTGGGTTGACTCTCTCTCTCTCTGATACGTTACTCCAGGCCTTATGTGGTTAAAGCCTTAGGTTAACTTCCACACTCTGTCTCTCATAGGTAATGTCAGTCCCTTGTGGTTAACGCCTCACATTAATCATCTTTCCCTGTCTACAATAAATGACGCCTTTCATTGTACAGTAAACTATTTAACACTTGAGAAATTAAGTGGACAGTTCGCACCATATAATGCTTTTCCTTTCCACTTAAATATGAAGAAAATAATCCAGAAATATTCATAATATAAAAATATATTGCCAATATCAACCACCAGCCAGTTTCCCGTATTTTAAAGATGTGTATATAAACATAATAAACCAAGAAAAAATACCCCAAATAATAATTAAATAAAACACGAAAAACTACATTATAATCTAGGAACTAAAATATGTAACCTCTGTTTCTTCAATAAGGCGAAATAAGATGAAGTAAAAGTTTTCCATGAGGCATTCGAGTTTGCTTGGCTCTAGAAAAAGATCCTGCTATGTAAACCCTTCCTCCCTGGGCGTCCATCTTCGCGATTACATTTCGAAACATACTGAAATATATCTTTGTTAAGCCTTTATTTATCTTCCTTCAGTTGGGGGAAATGAGAAGGAAATATATCACGAAAAATATCTTCGAAAAAAAAAATTCCTTGATAATTTTGTGTATTTTAATTCGCATATAATTTCATCAGGTTATTTTCCCATAAGAGGAGAAAAAAATATATTCAGGGAGGGTAGAAAAAAAAGACTGAGCTGGATTAAACAAAAGGGGAGGTGGATTAAACAAAAGGAGCCATGAGATTTAATCAAAAGCTGGTCATGAGTGCTTTTGTGTTTGTGCTGCTTGAATAAAAGGAGAGGAAAGTTAAGGTGCTATTCCTGCCTGCTTTATTACTTACCTTGTGATGTGTGTGAGAGAGAGAGCAGCAGAAAATAAATGAAAGAACAGAGATAATGAAGAACTAACTCATAAAAAACCAAAAGTATGAGAAAAATATGATGATGATGATGGTAATAATGATTATTTATGAAGATGCTGATGACGATTGCAATGATAATAATGATGAAAAATTTAAAGAATATGAAGGAAAAAAGAAAAAAAAAAAGAATTCCCCGGACCCAAAAAGTTTTGAGCAGCGGTAATAATGTAGAAGGAAGCTTACCTGCGTGACCATCACCTGCCAGCACCACAGGTAACTTTATCAGGTGAGGTGAGGTAGAGGCTTGGGTACAGTGTCTCTCTCTCTCTGGTTGCAAGTGGTGGTGGCACCTCCCCAGTACGAATATATATACACAAGAACGTACTTACTTACACACACACATATGGCTGCTTGTACCACTAACATGCATTTCCACTTTCTCTCTCTCTCACATATATAAAATGACACTACCCACGATTTCAAATACAAACAAACACACACACACATAGCTCACTATTCTAAATACATACAAACACACTCACACGTATGTACATAACTCACTATATCACACACACACACACACACACATGAAGAAAGCGAAGAAAGATGGGAACGAAATTTAAACCATCATCGTCAACGTATTGTAAAAATTAGAGAAAAACTGGGAGAGAAAATGCAAGAGAGGGAAGGGGGAAGAAGGAGATAATGATTACAGGGTTGGTTGATAAAGCAGAGGAGAAGAAGAGAGGTAAATGAGTTGAAGGTCTCGTTTCCTGATGCAGTTTAGGGGAAGATTATAAGAGGATTATGAAAATGAAAGAAAGGAAGAGGAATAGAAATATGGAAATAATTATAAATGTAAAGAGAGGAAGAAGTCAGTGATTATTTTAGGCGTTTGAGGAGAGAGAGAGAGAGAGAGAGAGAGAGAGAGAGAGAGAGAGAGAGAGAGAGAGACGTGTCAGTAAGATACGGATCATAATGCGTTAGGGAACATGACAAATGATAAGTGAAGATAGTTTGGATCAAGACCACTTGCTTATAGATAGCACAATAGGGTTTAAGATAAGAGATTGTAGAGATAATTTACTTGTATAAAATCACTTAAAACAATATTAAAAGTCAAACAGATAAAGATTATATAAGATTTAAATAGAAAACAAAATATATTTATGATCATACGAAAATAAAGATAGATTGATCAAACACGAGTGATTTTAGTTATAAGTAAATCAACGTCTATCTAACGAATGGTATATTGGAAGAGGGAAATATCTGAAGTACAGGAGAAAGTTTTAGGGGAAGAATAATGGAAGTTTTATTTGTGTAGTCGCGAGCCAATCAAGAGAGAGATACAAGGGGTTCATCCATTGGCGTGGAGGAGGGGGGGGGGGGTAATATTTACTCCATCAGCACCAGCGGCACCACCAACACCACCAGCAACACCACCACCACCGCCGCCACCACCACCAGCATCAGCATCAGAATCGCCACCACCACCACCACCACCAGCATCAGAATCGCCGCCACCACCACCACCACCGCCGCCACCACCACCAGCATCAGCATCGCCACCACCACCACCACCACCACCACCACCACCATCAGCACCACCACCACCACCACCACCACCAGCACATGTCCAGAATATTGTATATATATGATCCACCTATAGAGGTAGCAGTAATCACGTGGTGGGTAGGTTAGGTAAGGTCCCAGAGAGAAAAATAATCACTTATTTTGTTTCATAATCTTTTAAAATCAGAAAGATTAGTGAAGATTATTATTTGTAATAACACGATATAAAAAATAATTTTCCTTCAAGTAAATCTTATTGTATTCTGTTTGTTATATATTGATGATAATTATTAATCCTCGGGTCGAAGTTCTGTATAATATTTTTCCTTTGTCAATAACTAGACTTTCAACAACAACCACCTTTACAACAACTGACACGTATAAAGATTTTGCCAACAATAATAAATAATTTTCAAGAGGGAGACCGAGGACAATATATTTCACAATGATTAAACGTCAACAATTACATGTAAACATAATTATGTCGTTTGTGTCTTATTTGACTATAATGAAATACAGAATAATTGTATATAAAAATCTTATATCTCGTGACGCCTGACAGTGAAGAAGGACTTTAACCGTGACGTGATCCAACTCCATCAAGTAAAGAATAAATATATATAATGATGCTTCAAAACCTTCATAAAAGTTAACATACTAACTATTTGTAGTTACCTGTCGCAAAATGCATTAAATAAACCTTTATTTTTAATGTTTGTATTAGTAACATATTTTCTCATAACACCAATCAGTAGAAAGAACTTAACCTTATATAACACAACAACCCCCAACCCCCCCAACCCCCACCCAACTCCATCCCTCCCCCACCCCTCCATCCCTCCCCCACCCCTCCATCCCTCCCCCACCGCCCTCCATCCCTCCCCCACCTCCATCCATCCCCCCCCCACCTCCCTCAATCCCTCCCCCACATCCCTCCTCCGAGTCACGAACTTGTCTGGTGAGTCAGTGTTGAGATGTCATATCCTCTTCACGGTATCCTGTTAGCGTCACAGTGTTGTGACCAGACGTGAGTATAAATAATATCTCAGATTCCAGAAGCAAAGAATATTATAATGTATAAAGGTAAAATTAAATAAAAATAAATATGGAAGATATGTGCATGTGTGTTTACAAATATTTACTACTTTCATGTCTGTGAGAGAGAGAGAGAGAGAGAGAGAGAGAGAGAGAGAGAGAGAGAGAGAGAGAGAGAGAGAGAGAACGTCAACATACTCGGTGCAGCTGCCGACCATCACACCTGCAGCAGCTGTCCGAGACTTAACACCCAACACTCATCTGAAACTCTGGACACGACTGCGGTAGAAATTCCTGCCACCTCCACCACCAACGCTGCCGCCACCACCACCTTCACCAATGCCACCACTTTCACCACCACCTTCACCACCGTCACATACGACACCGACGCCGCCGCCGCCGCCGCCGCCGCCGCCACCACCACCACCATCACCATTAATCCACCACCATCACCAACGCTATCCCCATCACCGCCACTAATTCACCACCACCGTCACCAGTCCACCACCAGTACCATTAAAGCATCATATTACGGGTTAAAAGCGTTTCTCCACCTCAACCTCCACCGCCACTAATAACCACCGGCACTGTGGAGTCGTAAGAGAGGAAGAGAAAGACGGAGGGGAAGTAGGGAGGGAGAGAAGGGGAGGGGGTGAGGGGACAGGGAGGGGGTGAGGGGACAGGGAGAGGGTGAGGGAACAGATGGAGGGGAAGTAGTGAGGGCGGGAAGGGGCGATGAGGGGACAGGGAGGGGGTGAGGGAACAGATGGAGGGGAAGTAGGGAGGGAGAGAAGGGGAGGGGGTGAGGGAACAGATGGAGGGGAAGTAGGGAGGGAGAGAAAGGGAGGGGGTGAGGGGACAGGGAGGGGGTGAGGGAACAGGGAGGGGAAGTAGGGAGGGAGAGAAGGGGAGGGGGTGAGGGGACAGGGAGGGGGTGAGGGAACAGATGGAGGGGAAGTAGGGAGGGAGAGAAGGGGAGGGGGTGAGGGGATAGGGAGGGGGTGAGGGAACAGATGGAGGGGAAGTAGGGAGGGAGAGAAGGGGACAGGGAGGGGTGAGGGAACAGGGAGGAGAAGTAGGGAGGGAGAGAAGGGGAGGGGGTGAGGGGACAGAGAGGGGGTGAGGGAACAGGGAGGGGAAGTAGGGAGGGAGGGGGTGAGGGGACAGGGAGGGGGTGAGGGGACAGGGAGGGGGTGAGGGGACAGATGGAGGGGAAGTAGTGAGGGAGGGAAGAGGGGGGGGGGATAATAAAACCACGCCCAGTCGTAGTTTGAGCTTGTTTACAGATATGGTAATTGCTCAATATATTCATTACCTTTGTTGTTAAGAGTCTTATTTCTATAGTCCCTCTTATGTTCATTGAATCCTCTCTATATTGATGGTAAGTGCTCTTCTCTACCTGTGTTTTATATGGTACTGGTCTCTCTCTCTCTCTCTCTCTCTCTCTCTCTACCTCTTTTGGGGTTTACTCCTATATCAGGGAAAGACTTTGTAGGTTTAGACATGATGGCCATTAAATTTCAGGGTAAAAATTTATGATGGTTTTCCCTCTTCTGGTGATGCTGCGGGGGCGTTCAGAGACGTTATCGTACCCTCTGTGGTGATCGTGATCCTTTTCTGTCTGTCTGTCTGTGTCTGTCTATCTGTCGTTCTCTCTCTTCCTCTGTCTGTCTGTCTGTCTCTTTTATAAAAGGTAAGATGGGCATTCCTTCTACCTTCCACATTTCATTTACGTCTGGATCCCAGGTATAAGTTATATAACGTATAGTGAAAGCTGGGTGAGTGAAGCTGTCCACAGCTTTGTCAACCTTAGATCAACATAAACGACCTCTTGGGGCCTCACAGGACAAACATTCTGACATCCCTTACCTCCCAGACTCTTCACAAACACCTCCAGCGTCATTCTACACTACTCCTGCAGAACAAACACTCAACCTCACGGATTTCAAGACCCTCCAGTAACGCTTCCTCTGTCTTCTTGGACTCCAGAGAAGTAAACACTCACACGCCACCACCACCTTCCAGACCGGTCCTGGCGTCGTCTCGGGGTTCATGAGGTCAAATATTCAACTTCAAGCCTCTTAACCCAACCCAACCCAACCCAACACAACCTAACTTAACCTAACCAAACCCCCTTTCCTTCCTTTTCCTAGACACCATATCAAAGGATTCTTTAAGTAAGGGTCACATGAGAAAGTTCCTACGGGATTATTTAATTTCATATTGATCTTCAGATATGTAAGAACTAAAAAAAAAAAAAAATTATACATACATATATATATATATATATATATATATATATATATATATATATATATATATATATATATATATATATATATATATATAATCACACGGGAAAATGGAAACAACAGAGCACCTTAGCCTCTGAAGATGTCTTGAATAAAGACGAAAGCTAAGGTGCTCTGTTGTTTCTATTTTCCCTTGTGATTTTATCAAGAATTATCTTATCCACGTTTTCATTGTGGATTTACATGAAATATATATATATATATATATATATATATATATATATATATATATATATATATATATATATATATATATATATATATATATATATGCAAGTAAATCACTGTAGGTGCGCGTGATCTAGGTATATGCTGATAACCACCAGGAAAGAAGAACGCACGAAGTTCCCAAGCGCTTTCGTGTAATTCACATCTTCAGGGGTGAGTACAGACTGTACAGTCTGTACTCACCCCTGAAGATGTGAATTACACGAAAGCGCTTGGGAACTTCGTGTTTTCTTCTTTCCTGGTGGTTATCAGCATATATATATATATATATATATATATATATATATATATATATATATATATATATATATATATATATATATATATATATATATATATATAATTGAGGACCAAGACCAATAGATCTCCTTAAGGTAACTCACCTGTACAGTCCTCAGGTGTTTGGGGTCATTACGTACCTCCAGCACGCGAGTAAAGGATGATTATATTATTTATATAGAATTTCATACATAAAATTACAAAGGGAAAAGGAAATTACTCATCGATTTTTTTTTTAGGCCTGAAATCTTTAGGCCTCACCCTCACTCCCGGAACTTGAGCCAAGGGACCCCGGGGTTATGTAACCTTTATTCACTGAAGAAAGTTATGTATAGCTTTCCTCTTTTTTATTTGAATATTTCTAATCTATTTGACATTTTTACGATATGTATATGAAAAAAAAATAGATAACTTTGGAACCATATAATAAACTGTATCATGGTGTAGCTACAGATGGGATTACGTATGTGAGGCAAGACATTATTCTGTGAGAGTTAAATTCCCGACGACTTATATATGACAGCTTCCAATATCAAGCTAAAATAGTATCCAGTATCCATAAAGCTGGGTAATGTTTATAAAAGCTATAAAAAGTTCTATTTAACATATACCCGAGTCTTGCAGTACTCCGTCTGTGTTATATGTACTCTAGTCACTAAAAAACTATAGATACTAAATTGCATTGAAACCACTTGACAACGGACGAAGGATTTTGGCAACCCTCCCGAAACAACAGGAGTCTCAGTGTTCATTGTGGAATTCATCGATCATCCCAAGTAGAGATAATTTTGAGAGCGACTTACATTATGCTTGAAGAACCTCTCTACTCTGAAGGCAGTTCTGCTAAAGCTTGACAGAGACAAAGTTGAACACAGTAAACTTCTTAAGTGGTTGTTAGAGCGTGAGATGTGAGCTATTCCGGTTGGTTGGTTGTCCTCGTGCTCACAGTAACAGCCAAAGTAGCAAAAATCTCCAGTGAGAATAAATATTGTAGAAAGGTTGAAGTTTAACGTGATGCTTCTGTTCTTGGTGTATCTTAGAGGTGAGGAGAGAGGGAGGTGAGGAGAGAGGGAGGTGAGGAGAGAGGGAGGTGAGGAGAGAGGGAGGTGAGGAGAGAGGGAGGTGAGGAGAGAGGGAGGTGAGGAGAGAGGGAGGTGAAGAGAGAGGGAGGTGAAGAGAGAGGGAGGTGAAGAGAGAGGGAGGTGAAGAGAGAGGGAGGTGAGGAGAGAGGGAGGTGAAGAGGGAGAGAGGGAGGTGAAGAGGGAGGGAGGGAGAGAGGGAGGTGAAGAGAGAGGGAGGTGAGGAGAGAGGGAGGTGAAGAGGGAGGGAAGTGAGGAGAGAGGGAGGTGAGGAGAGAGGGAGGGAGGGAGGGAGGGAGGGAGGGAGGGGTGGCCAAGTGCGATAGAGGAAGGGAAGGAGCGAAGGAAGGTGGAGGAGCGGCCAAGGGTGATGGAAGGAGGGAGGAGTAGTGATGGAGGGAGAAAGAAGTGGCCGGCGGTCATGGATGATAGATGAAGTGGTAACCAGAGCAGCAGTAGATCGCAGTACAGTATGACTGAAGCAACAATGTGCGAGAGGATGAGGCAAATGCTGAAGCAAGATAGTAGTAACTCAGGAGGTGGTTGGGATTGAAGTAAGATGATCTGTTAGGGGAGAGGTTAAGAGCCTGGCTGAAGTAAGAGAGTGGCTGGGGACGAGGGAATAGTTGAGAGTGACTGGTGAAGAGAGTAAGTATGATACAGAGTATGGTAGAGAGTGGCTGGGGACGGAGAGAGTAAGTATGATACAGAGTATGGTAGAGAGTGGCTGGGGACGAGAGTATGATGAAAGTGAGAGAGTAGCTGGGGATAAACGTATGCAGTATATATATACAAACCTTCACACTTCCAGGAAACTTTGGCTTCCAGTAATGGCAGGAGACTGACTGGTGGCACACACACACACACACACACACACACACACATTCTAGACTGTGAATGTTATCTGCCAAAATTATATAATATTTCTTAGACTTGGATATACACCTATTAATTTATTATATATACCGAAAACAGACTAAAAGAAAGGCGGTTTTAGCCAGCGTCATTAAGAGGAATTGATCAACAAGGCAGCAAGGGCCTCGAGTCTGTGCCTCCGAGTACACTTGTGTCTTGAGTTCATACCTTCACTTCTCGTAGTTGATGATTTTTGTTTTTATAAATTTTAAAATTATTTCTTCTTACTGTTTTTACGCATTTTGGTGCTGAGGGAAAATTGTGTACTTTATAGTAGCTTTATAAAATATTTTACCCTATGTCTAAGAATGCAAGTGTTTAGAATGTACAATTTTTGGGGGGAATTCCTTAGGAAGGGATAATACTGAGTTATGGAAGAATACTAATATATGGAAAAAGGTAAGAATATTCTTTCTTTCTTTATTTGGGGGGCCGGGGGGGCGGGGGGCGGGCGGGGCGGGGGGAGTCACAATGAGAGGTAACTGTGTCTGTTGTCAAAAGTCATAAAACTTTCACACAAACTTTCATCAGTGGAATTATTTTTTTTAACTTTTTAGATATATCGACTGAGACTAAATAATTACCATCAAGAATTCTCAGAGACGTGTTTTTAGGGGCATATATTAAAGGGTCAAAGGATATCATTGTTTAGAATTTGGCTAAATATCTCATTACTGTGACTCGTTTTATAATAGATGAATCGATATCAAGACGAGTCAATACCCCGTAGGTTTTGTTTCAGTAAATGTGTATAATATTTTCCTAATGATCTGAATACTCTAGTTAATTCGCCTCAACTCAGATGTATTTGGTAGTAAATAAGTATTATTATTGTTGTTCTTGTTAATGTTTTGATATTATTATTATTCTTATTATAACACAGTTCCTTCTCTATGTTTACAGGGAACGTTTTTCTTAATGCAAACGTTTGGAGGGCTTGGGGACGGGACTCACAAGGGGCTGGAGACTAATTTAAACATGAAGGGTCGAGAGGGACAAAAATCCTAAGAAAACAAAGAAGGTAATTAATGTGAAGATCCTTAAGTTAACTTTGGTCATTAGACACCCTAGCGTATTTCACCTCTTGATATATTACCCAAACGCTAACCTAACCTAACCTAACCTAACGTAACGAAACGAAACGAAACGAAACCTCCTAAAAGTAGTGTACTGAACTCTCCACATATGACAAATACCTTCCATTAGTAGATGAGTCAGTCACCTGTTGTTCATCACTAATGGGGTAACATCAAGCGCATAAGATCCACCAGTGAGAGAACACTTCCGATATCCTATCACCCCCCCCCCCTCTACGGACCATGTACGTATCCTACCGATTTAATCCATTTGTGTTATCCATCCGGGGTTAAAATCCACTTTTCAGTTGTAAGACATTAATGTTCCATGTAGCTTTAGCCTTCATACCGGTTATGTGTGAGGGACGCGTACTGTATGTTGTGTGTGTGTGTGTTGTACTGAGTAGCGTAAAGTAGTATGTACTCCGTAAGCGTGGGGTCATATGTTGCTGGTATGTGAAGGACATAGAAGGACGCATATGTTAATATGTTGCTGGTGTGTGAAGGACGTAGAGGAACGAGTATGTTGTCATGTTGCTGGTGTGTGTAAAGGACATAGGAAGACGCATGTGTTGGTACGTTACTGGTGTGTGAGGGACGTAGAGGAACGAGTATGTTGTTATGTTGTTTCCCTCATGTTTTAGTTCATGCAGGGAAAACTCTCCGTGATTGATGCATCCTTTATTGAATTACTTGCCCTAATAAGTTATTTTTTTTGTCAGTGGAAACATTTTCACGTGGAAATTTTCTCGAAAATTTACTGAAATATTCGTAAAAACCCCCGAGAGCGTGACCCAGTAAAGAGAATGTTGTGTAGTGTTTTGATATTGATCCAAATTTACCTAAAAATACAAGGCAGGTCAGCGGGGAAGATTAATCGGGTTACACTGTTGATCCTGGGATAGTGCGCCAGCTGCCTCCATCACTTGACAACATGAACCCGAAATAAGGAAAGTTACAAATTGTAGAGATTACACAACTGACCCTAAAACTATACACTATTTTGGTAATACGATAATTTCTTCAAATATGTTCATATATCAGCATGGTTCTTAAAGGACTTTTTTTTTCATATAAAAGTTTTTCATAAACTACTCGCGTCTTTTAAGTTGGGAAAAAGTTTTGGGAAGTTGTCAAAATGTTTTAGGATTTTCACGTTAGAAAACTGGAAATAGCTTTTACCAGCATGACTGTCTTAAGCCCTAGTAGGTGTGTGTGTACCGAGAGAGGGGGGGGGGGGTGTACCATAGGTGTGTGTGTACCGAGAGAGAGGGGGGGGGGTGTACCATAGGTGTGTGTGTGTACCGAGGGAGGGGGGGGGGGTGTACCACGAGAAAAAGAGAGAAATTGAAAAGGGGAACAAAAATACTTAAAACAGACAGACAGGCAGACAGACTGACACACGTACGCGCGCGCGCACACGCACACGCACACACACACACACACACACACACGCACGCACGCGCGCACGCACAGTGGATGAATGCACTGTGGGGGATACAGTGGACAACACCTCACCGGATTACTCATCGCTACAAGGCACCCTGGACAGGCTACAGGCATGGACTACGGAGAACAAGGTCACCATCAATCACACCAAAACCATAGTCATACACATCAATACCGCCACCACTCCAGTGCAAGCCCCAGCAGTCACAGTGGGTACCCATCCTCTCCAGTTAGTGCAGCCTGCCAAACTCCTGGGTGTTACCATAGACCACAAACTGGATTGGAAGGCCCATGTAAACAACACAATCAAGGCAGCCTCGTACCGACTCTACATGCTACGACGACTTAGGTCACTTGGGGCACCCATGCCAGAGCTGAGGACTATCTACAACGCCTTTATTCTCCCCAAACTAACGTATGCGTCACCAGCCTGGTCGTCTTCTGTCAACTCTACCCAACAACTTCGGCTGGCTAGAGAAGGTACAGAAAAGGGCCTGCAGAATCTTACTCGGCGCAGACTACTCCGGGTACAACAACGCTCTCTCCACCCTGGAAATGCCATCCCTCAGTGACCTCCACCACCAAGCACTAGCAAGGATTGGCAGCGGACTACTGCACCATCCTCGTCATCGCCACCTCCTGCCACCGGCAGTACCCCCGCCCACCTCGCGCAGTCCGCCACCACAACAAAATTCAGCCCATAAGAGCCCGCACTGATAGATATAAGAATAGCACCATCCCAACTGTTGTTAAAATAATAAACAACTCCTGATAAACTGTACAGCCCTGTAAATGTATTCAACGCATATCATTATGTCTAAATCAAATGTAAGTTTGAATATTTTCAGCCACTGGCTGCAACTCTATTAATAAACCGCTATTATTATTATTTATTATTACACGTACGCGCGCGCGCACACGCGTACGCGCGCACACGCACACTCATATTGTGGTGTGACCTATAGAAAGAAATTGCAATATCGTCCACTACCACAAATCTGCAACAACTCGAGGATAGAAAATACAATAACCACGACTGTATCACCAAGCTTTGTCGCCGCTTTCAAATCTCACTAAATAAAGGAAGAATTGCCACGACCACCTTACATGTTTCACCAAAGGATCAGCATTTCTGCTCCTTATCATTATTCCATCAAAGTTTAATGTTGTTATTCTCATTACATTTCACTTTTTGTCTATTCAAGGAAGCTCGTGTTTCTTAGGACAAAATGATGGAATTATATAGTCATTCAAAGAACTATGCGTGCTTAGGTGATCGATTAATTTCAGAATGAACACTGCGACTCCCGTTGTCTCGGTAGGGTTGTCAAAATCATTCATCCGCTGTCATATTTTTTTAATACACTTTTGTATCGATAGTTTTTTTTGTGAATTTTCAAGTCATAATTCTTTGATGTTTGACCAGAAGGAAACGATATATGTCATTATTCCTTTGAGCAGTAACAACATTATTATCCCAAAAGCTTTTAAATAAATACCCGTTGGTAGAGACCTCACAAATCACACCCACAAATATCACCAACGAGATTTCTCCTTGTTAAAGATTAAAGTTAAATAACGCTGTTATTTGAAGCTGTATATAACGAACTTCTCTATATAATCCGTTAGATGGGGGTTTTTACAGCTAACGGACCCTCATTAAACGGACTTTCATCTCTATGTAATCGGTTTAGATAGGGGTTTCACATTTAACAGGCCTTTCTATATAATGGACTTTCATCTCCATATAGTCAGTTAAATAGAGGTGTCACTGTATAACCTTCAAAACAAATAATCACCTGGAGAGGTCAGCCAAATGTTATTGTCCCCTTGTCGAAGATTAAATACATATGGAGAATAATACTTGAGAGGTATGAGGGACAAACTCTGTGAAGTGAGGTGCACAGAGCGATAGTCCGGAATATAGATAACACACACAGGTTCTTTAAGTTGAAATGTCAGCAGAAAGTCATCTGAAGTTTTTAAAATTAATGTAAATTCCTCCTACCAAAATACTCTCTCTTGAATAAATTCTTTCCAATTTACACACAAATATCCTTTCATCTCTCCCTATAATCAATTCCATTTCTGGATATTGCGGTCATGAGTAAAAAGTGGTTTTATCATAATCCACTTTCCTACCGACAATATCTAGTTGGCGTAATAACATTTAGTAAAATTCTTCAAGTGTTCTCAGCGGGAAACATTGGTGAGAATATTAGCACCATTAAACTCGTTGTACGTTATGAAGGCTTAGGAACCATTTTAAGTTGGCCACTCTCCACTAATCATATACCGCTTTATACAGTCATAAAGCGTTGACTGGCTCTTAAATTCACAAGGAAAAGTTTATATTGGTTGTGATCTTATCTTAGTTGCCAATTTGTATTTAACTTAGATGAATATTAAATACTTCTTACATGGTAAATATTCATTGTATTAAATTTAGAACAACACATCATAATGAACTGTGTTGAACTTAAAGGAAGATTTAAACCCATTATCCATCCCTAAATCCCCTTAAAAGTACAAAATCCATCATCCAGATGAAAAATCCCTTTAACATAAAATCGAAACCCATTATGCATCCCTTAAACCCCTTAAATGTACCAAATCCTGTAACCCCCCTTAACATAAGATCAAAACCTATTTTCCACCCAGAAAACTCCCTTAAGGATAGAGTACAAAGAAGATAACCAGTACCAGACGCCACACTGCCTCGAGTAATTGCATCTCCCAGGAAGTAACTTTCCACAATCGAATTAAGTTGTTAATTCTCTTCCTCGAAAGTCTTTGGGGAAATTATATCACATGTCTTACTTCATTATTTAGTCTCACTGAATTTATCTAAAGAATATACTCAATTATATGATCTATAATATAATTTGCTAAACTCTAAAGACATACAGTGATGCACGCGCACACACACAATCTTGACCTTCCTCGCTGAGTCTTTCCGTCAACTCTTTTTCCCTCCAGTGCAGGTCAGAGAAGCTCGTCTTTTCTCATTGCCTTTAATCCATTTTTTCGTCCTTGCTGCGATTACCCTCCAACACAGGCGTTTCCTACCTCTCTCCAACTATCTCCAACAGACAATTCTCTCTCTCCTCCCAACCATCCCCAACACAGACGTCTACACCCTTTTTCCAACCATCTCCAACACAGAGAATTCTCCACAACCATCCCCTACACAAATTCGTTTATCTTCCGTTCCTTCTAAAGTTTTTCCCCATCCCCCCTCCGCCTCACCAACATTCAGACGTTCACAACCATTCTGCCTCTTTCTGTTGCAGTCGCCACCAGATTTCACACCGATATAAACAATCACTTGAAACAAAATCTTTTATAATGTTTTTTTCTTGAACTCTTTTAAATTTCTTCCCAGCAACTCACTTTTATTCTTGGATGTCCTTTTGTTTGGGTTATTTTTTTATGCCGTTTCTTTTTTTCATTTACCGCATCTTCCATCTTATTTAATTTAACTTATTTTCTATGTACAGATGTAATTTGTCTATCAGTCAGATATTTACAGCTTCTCCTTTACTTAACCATTTGCGTCCTGAAGGGTTAAATCATCGTCCTCAAATGGGTTAATGTATCATTCTCAAAGGGTTAAAATAATCTTCATTGATATTTTTCCAGTCAGTTTCAGCAGAGAGAGAGAGAGAGAGAGAGAGAGAGAGAGAGAGAGAGAGAGAGAGAGAGAGAGAGAGAGAGAGACAGAATCGCCACTAATATGTATAATACAAGTTAATCTTCTTATTCATCACGCGTTTTGTTATGTTTTCAGGACTCATTTTGACAAACATCTTCTACACGTTCTGAGATTGTATCAGTTACAATAAACACTAATAGTTCTCATAGCCGTTTCTGTTACAATAACTGTACGGTGATCTCTGATATACTTTATGACAAACAAACAAAAAATTATCTATATATTCATCAATCTTTGGAAACGTTCATACTAATTACACTAATTAGTTTAATTTGCGTTAATTAGAGCAATAAACAACAATAATTGAAATTGTTGAGTCTCTACCTTGTTGAAAACGTATTGATATTGCAACAGTTTATTTAGTCAGAACAATACATATATAAAGTGAACAACAACAATATTGACATGACGAGCCAAGTGAGGGTCGAGGTGTACTATAAGTGGCTCCTGAGAAACACACACACACACACACACACACACTGTACACACACACACACACACACACACACACTGTACACACACACACACACACACACACACACTAGAATCAACAAAGAACATTATCGAGATTACTGAAGTAAGGAAAGTACAACTATTGTGACTCTTCTGTCGTGTGGGCGGTGATGAGTGGTCTAAAACTGTACTAGAACAAAGAATGACTAGAGGCTGTAGGCTGCCAGTGTAGGCTGTAGGCTGTCAGTGCAGGCTGCAGGCTGTCAGTGTAGGCTACAGGTTGTCGGCACCGTCAACACAGAGGAACTAAATATATTGGGTAGGTAAATATTTGAAGAACTCACACTATCTCTAGGGACTGTGAATCCATAACGTTACCAAATGCACCTCGCCGCCGCCGTGTATAATTCAGCGGTGGTCCTTGTCGAGGCAGTAGCTAGTGGCCGGCAGCTGTGAGGACCAGACGATATACAACGTTGTTATATCACTTGGTGTCGAGGGAAACCTTGTGAGTTTACTTGTATTTTATATAAACAACGAAGGTAAAGGAAAATTAAACGAACAATAACACCGAAATCAAACGTTAATAACAATAATGAGAAAAGATTAATATTCTACAGTGAAACCTCTATTTAACGGACTATATAGAGATAAAAGTCCGTTATATCAAGGCGTATATTAGATGTGAAATCTCTATCGAACTATATAGAAATTAGAGTCCGTTATATCGAGTGTCTGTTAGGTGTGAAACCTCTATTCGAATTGTATAGAGATGAAAGTTCGTTATATCGAGGGTTCATTAGATGTAAAAACAACTAACGGATTATATGGAGAGAGAAGTCCGTTATATGGAGGGTTCACTGTAAACACAAGATAAACAACAATTAATATCGTTATCTTCGTAGTGAAAGTTTAAATGGTATAGGTCGGAAAGCTAAAAGTCAAAGTCTTGTATCTTGTGGCTAACAGGCGAGTGAAGCAGATAGCTTTACTAGTCACAGAGATACAAACAATACTTAGCTCAATTCTATTAACCTATGCAGCTAAAACACCAAGAAAAAGCTAAACCACCAAGAAAAAGCTAAACCAACAAGAAAAGGCTAGACTATCAAGAATAATAAACCAACAAGAAAAAGTTAAATCATCTAGAGAAAGCTAAGCCATCAAGGAAAAGCTATACAATTGAGAAAATAAATCACAAAGAAAAAGCTAAGCCAACAAGAAAAAGCTAAAATATCAAGAAAAAGCTAAACTATCAAGTAAACCACCAAGAAAATCTAAACCAGCAAAAAAACAGCTAAATCATCAAGAAAAAGTGAAACCATTAAGAAAAATAAACCACCAAGAAAAAGCTAAACCATCAACAAAAAGCAATGCCAACAAGAAAAAGCTAAACCAGCAAAAAATAAAAAGCTAAACCACCAAGAAAAAGTTAAACCACCAAGAAAATATTAAAACTCTAAAATGTTAACTAATTTCTATACAGCGCGAGTTCGAGAGCTTTATCATAACAGTCCCTGCAGCATCTGGCGTTCCTCTTCATCAAACAATTATTCTGGTGGAAACTAGGACAGGCGAATGTTGGTCTGGCTTCTGACAGCCGTGGAGCTATTTACGGTTCTGGTATAAGATTATTATGTGAGAATATTAGGAAGACAGTGGCCATTATACAACAAAACTTAGCTTAACCTAATCCTAACCTAACTTAAGCTTCCATAATAATAATAAATAATAATAATAATAATAATAATAGTACCAGCGAGGCCATACAATACCTACTGTACAGCTAACACTTTCACCAAGAATTCCGAGGGCAATTTAACCTAACCTAACCTTATCTAACCATCACCATGTTGCAGGGAAAGTAATCACCCCACCTTATGTAACCATCAGTGACAAGCAGGGGCGTAATAGCTATACAGATAACACTTGTTGGCGTCTAACTTTGGCGGATGGTTGGCAAAGCTCCCCCCTCAACCAGCGACAATTGCCTTTCGCCAACTTTTTTCTTCTAGGTTTAATGTGTGTAAAATGGTGATGCTTAAGTTAATTTTGTCTCGCTCAAAGTGGCAATTTACTTGGTCACTTTGTTGCTTCCTGTGGTGGTGTGGTGTTGTGGTGCTATGATGGTGTGGTGTTGTGATGGTGTTAGGATGTGTGGTGGTGTGGTGCTGTGATGGTGTAGTTTTATGCTGCTGCGTGGATGTGATGGTGTGGAGGTGTAGTGGTGTGATTGTGATGGTGTAGTGGTGTGGTGTTGTGTTGGTGTAGTGGTGTGGTGCTGTGCTGGTGCAGTGGTGTGGTGCTGTGCTGGTGCAGTGGTGTGGAGATGGTGTGATTCTGTGATGGTGCTTGTGTGTTTGTGTGATTCTGTGATGGTGTTTGTGTGATGGTGTGATGCTGTTATGGTGTGGTGCTGTGATACCTTTGCTGCTGTGCTGTTAGGGTGCCGAGGTCCTTTTCTGCTGCAAGTCTGTGATGTTATTTTATCAGTGATACACTCAAAGCCTCCTCTGATAACCTTGACTCCTACCATTAAGTAAAACCTGTTTTTTCCTCATCTCCCTTTTATACCCTTCTTTATCCCCACCTCTCTCTTCTTTCCCCTTTATCCCCGTCTCTCTCTCCTTCCCCCTTTATATCCGTCTCTCTTCTTCCATCTTTTATCCCTATTTCTCTTTTTTCCCTTCTTTATCTTCGTCTTTCTCTTCCCTCTTTTATTCCCGTCTCTCTCTTGTTAAGTTTAGGTAAGGTAAGGTAAGGTAGGGTAAGGTAAGGTTAGGTTAGGTAAGGTCAGGTCAGGTCAGGTAAGGTAAGGTAAGGTTAGGTTAGTAAGTCGCTCTATCGTCTAATGTCGAGTAAATATAATCAGTTTGGGTCTGAATCATCCCTTACGTTTCTTTAGTTCTTCAAACAAAAACAAAATCATTGACCTTTCACGCCTCTCACACACATTGATCTTTCACATCTCTCGCACTCACTGACCTTTCATGCCTCCCTCATACACACACACACACATTCTAATATTTCACACATTGACCTCTTTTATCTCTTACACACACACACATAGTGACCTTTCACACTTCTCGTACACACTGACCTCTTCCGTCTCCTACACACACACACACGTCAAAGGGTTAAATCATCGTCGTCAAAGGGTTAAATCATCGTCGTCAAAGGGTTAAATCATCGTCGGTAAAGGGTTAAACCACCCTCTTACCCTAACACCAACAGTACGACACATGAATCATATCTAGATCCCTAAAACCTCGTAACAACACACTGTTATTACGTAATATTGTAAACATCAAGTATCAATGTATTTACCTTTTAATATAATATTACTACATTTTGTATCGTGTATTTAAATGTCAATTATATTTTAATTACTATGACGTATTTTCCTTTGTATTTTCTGTGTTAATTTCTACTTGTCAACTACACAAACAAAGTGTTAATTGAATTTGTATTGTTAATTTTTTGGGGTCTATGTTCACCAATAGATTATTATTATTATTATTATTATTATTATTATTATTATTATTATTATTATTATTGGCGGTGATGTTGATATTATTATTATTGTTATTGATCTTGTTATTACTGTTGTTGTTATTGTGGGTGTTATTATTATTATACGAGAGAAATAAGGACATAACCACCACCCGCCATATTTTGATCTTGATGATAAAGGGATTTTCCTCGTCTAAAAATCTCAGGCAATAAATATCTATTCGCAGATATCTAGTAAAAAAGCTTGAAGCAATAACACGAAGCAGTCAGCGAAAAATTTCCAATAAACGCACAGAAAATAATTAAATTAACGAAAAACAATACACGGATAAAATACAATACGAATTTTCACAAAGAAAGGAGAGAGAGAGAGAGAGAGAGAGAGAGAGAGAGAGAGAGAGAGAGTAGTGGCAGTAGTAGTGGGAGCTCTGAGTATAAGCGAGCCAATTATATTATCAGACATTTTGACTCTTACTTGAAAATGTTAGTAATAATCTTAAGTTAATTCGCGTTAACTCCTCTTACTGTCTTGATTCTCTCACTCTCTTGCTTTTCTCACTTCTCTCGCTCTCCTACAGTACGTTTCTCATTCTCTTACTTCTGCTATTTCCATTTAAAGACTTTTTTCCTCTCCCCCCACCTCCTCTTTAACCTATCGCCTCTCCTCTCCTTCGTCTTTTCCTCCCTCCTCACCCATTGATCTTCTTATCTCTCACTCACACTGTCATTTCATCGACATTCCCTACCCTATCTATCTTTCTTTCTCCTCCAGTATTTTCTTTTTATTCTCTTTATCTCATTAATCTCATTAGCTATCTTTCTCTTCTTTCTTCTCTTACTCCTCTCTTTATCACATTTTCCTTTCTCTACATCTCCTTTGCTATCTCCTCTAGCCCTTTTCTCACTCATTCTCAATCCTGTTCTCTCTCTCACCTTCTCCTTGCTAGTTCTTATTCCTTCTCTCCCTCTTCCTTCTCTTCTCCCTCACCATTCTCATCTTATTTTTCCTTCTTCCCCTCTCCTTTCTTCTCATTCTCCCCCTGATCCTCCTCTCACTTCTTCCTTCTCCTCCCCCTTTTCCTTCTCCTCATTCCCTTTTCCCTCCTCTTCTCTCCTTCTCCCTCCTCCTCCAATGGTAGCCAGGACAAGAGACCGATAAAACATGATGCTTTATAACCTTCATTAATTAACGCAAACATCCAATACGCGTCAACTCCGTCCAGAATTCCAACACACAGAAAAAACTTAACTTAGAATCACCCGCTATAGAGTTTCGTAAATGTTTCAGAATAAACTTCGCTACTGAGCAGAACCCGATACACTAAAAGAATAATAATGAATAAATTTCGTATATATTTAATCTATACTGTGGATGAAAGGGTTTATTTTTATGCTTCAATTACCTCGATACTGATTAGAGTTTTGTATGTATCAATTCTTGAGTAAATTAGATTTTTTTGGGGGGGATCATGTGGATAAATCTCTTTCAAAATCTTATAATGTCTTACGATACACGATGGTTGGGTTCACCTGGGAACTCTCTCAATACCAATTAAACCTTGCTACTGATTACTGAAGCTAACATCTAAAATTCGAAGCTTTCTTTTTCTCGAGAGTCAGGAGTAAATAAGTTTCTTTAATTAAACTTGGCAGATAAAGTCCACTTTCTCCCAGGTACTCCTCACAAGATTAGTTTTAAGACCCTAACTAGAAGAATCTTAGAGAGCGATATATCATTGGTAATACCTGGATTATTTTTTGGTCGATGTGTGTCCTGTTATAAAGTTATATACTATCCTGGGAGGTGTGTAGTGTAGGTGTATAGTGCTGTTAAGTGTCATAGGTCAAAGGACTTACCGAGGCCAAAGTTCGCCCAAGTATTGGAATTATTTGACTATAAAAACTGGTAGTGAGAAAATATACGAACAGTGATGTTGAATTTACTCCCCAAATTCTTCTTTTTACTCTGTATTTACTTTCGTTTTCGCTCACTCAGCTGAGAGGCACAACTGGCAGCAACTCTCCTCCTCCTCCACCTTTCCCTTCTGGCCAGTGTTGCAGCTGGTCACTTGGGCCGCTCCACCAACACTCCTCTGGCCAAATAATGCCTTCAGCCGCCCCCCCCCCCCCACACACACACACACAATTCCTCGGGTTCTGTTTTCTTGTTCACGGGTCGTAGGAGTTTCATTCTCTCGACGCGTGATTGGCCGAAGAAAACCTGACCGCTGCATCTCTGATTGGTGGAACTAATAAGTTTGTTTTCACGCCTCACCAGTCATCTCGTTCTCTTACGATCTCTTTCCCTTTTACTGTAGTTTTTATTCCCCTTCGTTAAATATTTTTTTTACATCAAACATCAAAACGATTTTACCTGCCAACCATTTTTCGTCAACTAAGACTTATTGTTTTTTGTTTTTAATTGTAATTCGAATCGTGTGTATTTTTTTCTCCTATTCCGTTTATTTTCACTTTTCTTTTCGTATATTTTTTCTGCTTAAATATTTACAGCTATCTAATCGTTTATTTATTAACAGACAGACAGACAGACAGACAGACAGAGAGACACACACACAGAAGACCAATTGCTACTAGCAGATAGTGTCTTATAAAACAATAACAACACTATCAATATATACATAGTTTAGGGTATTGGCTGTATAATAAAATAAGGTCCCTCAGTGTGTAGAGAGAGAGAGAGAGAGAGAGAGAGAGAGAGAGAGAGAGAGAGAGGGAGGGAGAGAGAGAAGGGGAGAGAGAGAGAGAAGGGGAGAGAGACAGAGAAGGGGAGAGAGAGAGAGACGTGTTCACAACACCAATAATATACAACAATACCCCTCAAAGTAACAGTGAACAAGTGTAATAACAGAGACAAGCAGTGGCACCAACAGATGTTCACACAACAAACAGAAAACAACGGAAACAACTCGCATATAACAGACAGAAATGATCTAGAATAACGGAAAAAAACAGAACCGACATGCATACACACAGACACTAACAGTTCACAGTTACTGAAAACAAATGGCACACTGTTGGATTATAACATACCAGAATGTCCTTTATAGAAACAGAACGGCATCACCTTTTGTGTTGATATTCACAATAACACGAGTTTACACACACACACACACACACACACACTGGTACCCCGTCCACTGATGTTGCACGTGTGGAGGGCTACATCTAATGCGGGAGGGGAGGCGGCAGCGTCTTTCCGGGGGATAGGAGGAGGAGGAGGAAGGGGAGGAGGAGGGAGGAAGGGGAGGAGGAGGAGGGAGGAAGGGGAGGAGGAGGAGGGAGGAAGGGGAGGAGAGAGGGGTGGGAGAAGGAGAGAGGGGTGGGAGAAGGAGAGAGGGGTGGGAGAAGGAGAGAGGGGTGGGAGGAGGAGAGAGGGGTGGGAGGAGGAGAGAGGGGTGGGAGGAGAGAGGGGTGGGGGGGAAGGAGAGAGGGGTGGGGGTAGGAGGGAGGGGTAGGAGGAAGAGCGAGAAGTGGGAGGAGGAGAGGGAGGTGTGGAAGGAAAATTGGGGGAGGAGGAAGGAGTGTGAAAAGGAGGGAGGAGGGGGAGGGAGGAGTGTGAGGGGGAGGGAGGAGTGTGAGAAGGAGGGAGGAGTGGAAAGAGGAAGGAATGGGAGGAGGAATACTGCACACACTTCCTCCTTTCAACATCCTCCCCCCTTCCCCTCTCTCCCCTCCCCCCCCCCTCCCCACTCCTATTCATTCATTTGCACAGACACACAAACAGACAGACAACTATTTGGTATTACTATTATTATTACAATCATCATCTTATTGTTCTCTTCCTGTACAATCCCACCAACCCGAGTTATGAAGCGCTAACTAGTGACTTAGCCAATCAGAATGCCAGTGAGATAATATTCAACCAATAGGAAAACAGCTTCACGGAAAAGACTACGTCGTCAGTAACTAGCAGTTGGGTCTTTGTGGTAGTTTGTAACCACCGCCTACCAATGACGTTATCCTGAGTCGCCAGCCCACACACCCATCCACTCACTCCCTCCCCTGCACACCCATCCAGCCACTCCCTCCCCCACACACCCATCCACCCACTCCCTCCCCCACACACCCATCCACCCACTCCCTCCCCGCACACCCATCCACTCACTCCCGCCCCCACACACCCATCCACCCACTCCCTCCCCCACACACCCATCCACCCACTCCCTCCCCACACACCCATCCACCCACTCCTTCCCCCACACACCCATCCACCCACTCCCTCCCCCACACACCCATCCACCCACTCCCTCCCCACACACCCATCCACCCACTCCCTCCCCCACACACCCATCCACCCACTCCCTCCCCACACACCCATCCACTCACTCCCTCCCCCACACACCCATCCACCCACTCCCTTCCCCACACCCACCCACCCACTCCCTCACACCCATCCACCCACTCCCTCCCCCACACACCCATCCACCCACTCCCTCCCCACACACCCATCCACTCACTCCCTCCCCCACACACCCACTCACCCACTCCCTCCCCCACACCCACCCACCCACTCCCTCACACCTATCCACCCACTCCCTCACACCCATCCACCCACTTCCTCCCTCAGATTGACTTATAATAATCCTACAAGACTCCACTGGTATACTACCCACTACCAGTCTTATAGCGGATCTAAGTCACCTCTTCTACTTATAATACCACTAATATATCCTACCTCATCTCTTAAGTCTTATTCTTGCTATCATACTCCCAAGTCTCATAAACCCTTCATACTAGTCTCATAAACCCTTCATACTAGTCTCATAAACCCTTCATACTAGTCTCATAAACCCTTCATACTAGTCTCATAAACCCTTCATACTAGTCTCATAAACCCTTCATACTAGTCTCATAAACCCTTCATACTAGTCTCATAAACCCTTCATACTAGTCTCATAAACCCTTCATACTAGTCTCATAAACCCTTCATACTAGTCTTATAAACCCATTACCAGTACTACATAATACTTGGTGGTTTATTCTTGTTTATTTTTCCCAGGTTTAATGTTTTAGTTACCGTAAAGCATTGGTGTCTTAAATACGTTTATAATGGATGGAATAAAAAAAAATTTACGTTGTGAACAATTGTATAAATGTGACTAAACGTAGGTACTTTTTATAAACAGTAAACCTAACCTAACCTAACCTAACCTAACCTCACCTTAGCGGCTCAAGTTCCAGTTTTCTATGGCGTCTAAATCCCCTGCAGGAGACAGTTACGGTCTTGTGATTTAATCCTTTTATATCATCGCTTCTCTTGTTTGTTCACCAGTTTGTCATATAGCACTAAACACTAGAGTCATTAATGTTAAAAATGTTCATAAATGTTCACTCTTAGTCATGTTGTTCAGAAATACAGATTAAAACACACACACGAAAAAAATACTCGACCTGCCACTTGCATGACCTGACAAGCACTGAGGCGGATGTTTAAACTTTATATAACTGACTTCACCGGCTTCCCTGATTGGTCATTGGACAGTAAACTCTGGCTCCTGATTAGTCAATACTTCCCCCCCAACTGTTCAAAATATTAGTTAAGAAATGTTACTCTCTTCTCCAACTTTATTTACGGAAAATAATTGCTAAACCAACACAACCTTCCCTCCACGACCCTCCAACTAACCAACCTTCCCTCCATGACCCTCCAACCAACCAACCTTCCCTCCACGACCCTCCAACTAACCAACCTTCCCTCCATGACCCTCCAACCAACCAACCTTCCCTCCATGACCCTCCAACCAACCAACCTTCCCTCCACGACCCTCCAACCAGCCAACCTTCCCTCCATGACCCTCCAACCAGCCAACCTTCCCTCCATGACCCTCCAACCAACACAACCTTCCCTCCACGACCCTTCAACCAACCAGCCTTCCCTCCATGACCCTCCAACCAACCAACCTTCCCTCCATGACCCTCCAACCAGCCAACCTTCCCTCCATGACCCTCCAACCAATCTTCCCTCCATGACCCTCCAACCAACCAACCTTCCCTCCATGACCCTCCAACCAACCAACCTTCCCTCCATGACCCTCCAACCAACCTTCCCTCCTGACCCTCCAACCAACCAAAATTCCCTCCAACTAACCACCCTTCCCTCCATGACCCTCCAACCAACCAACCTTCCCTCCATGACCCTCCAACCAACCAACCTTCCCTCCATGACCCTCCAACCAACCAACCTTCCCTCCATGACCCTCCAACTAACCAACCTTCCCTCCATGACCCTCCAACCAGCCAACCTTCCCTCCATGACCCTCCAACCAACCTTCCCTCCATGACCCTCCAACCAACCAACCTTCCCTCCATGACCCTCCAACCAACCAACCTTCCCTCCATGACCCTCCAACCAGCCAACCTTCCCTCCATGACCCTCCAACCAACCAACCTTCCCTCCATGACCCTCCAACCAACACAACCTTCCCTCCACGACCCTCCACCCTCCCTCCAGACCTCCAACCACAACCTTCCCTCCATGACCCTCCAACCAGCCAACTTCCCTCCATGACCTCCAACCAATCTTCCCTCCATGACCCTCCAACCAACCAACCTTCCCTCCATGACCCTCCAACCAACCAACCTTCCCTCCATGACCCTCCAACCAACACAACCTTCCCTCCACGACCCTCCAACCAACCAACCTTCTCTCCACGACCCTCCAACCAACCAAAATTCCCTCCAACTAACCAACCTTCCCTCCACGACCCTCCAACCAACCAACCTTCCCTCCACCACCCTCCAACCAACCAAAATTCCCTCCAACTAACCACCCTTCCCTCCACGACCCTCCAACAACACAACACAACCTTTCCTCCACGACCTGTCATGAAATGTTATGTTTTAGCACGTCACGTCATGACATGATATGTTAGGGTTAGGAAAACACAAGACATGACATGTCAGGGAATGACATAACTTGGTGTGACTTGACAAGACATGACAAGACAGGACATGACATGTGACATGACATGATGTAACATGGCGTGACATGATGTGGCCTGACATGATGTGACATGACATGAAATGATGTGACATGACATATGACATAACGTGGCATGTCAGGACATGACAGAGCATGACATGATGTGACATGATATGTTGTGACATGACGAAACATGATGTGACATGATATGACATGACATGCCATGGCAAGACATGTCAGGACATGCAATAAGTTGGTGTGACATGACAAGACATGACAATACATGAAATGACATGTGACATGACATGTGACGTGACATGACATGTAACATGGCGTGACATGCTATGGCATGACATGATGTGACATGAAATGATATGACATGACATGTAATGATGTGACATGACATGAAATGATGTGACATGACATAGCATGTCAGGACATGACATATTAGAGCATGACATGATGTGACATGGCATGTTGTGACATGACGTAACATGATGTGACATAACATGGCATGTCAGGACATAACATATCAGGACATGACATTACAAGGCATGACATGATATGAGACATGACATGACACATGACATGACATATGGCATACTATATTTTTGGTGTTTTGAAATGTCAGTGTTATGGAAGTTGTTTCTCTTAAAAAATGTCCAAGTTGCAAAAAAATGTAACAGCCCATTAAGACACAGTACAGTACAGCCCATTAAGATACAGTACAGCACAGTACAGTACAGCCCATTGAGATACAGTACAGTACAGTACAGCCCATTAAGATACAGTACAGCACAGTACAGTACAGTACAGTACAGCCCATTGAGATACAGTACAGTACAGTACAGTACAGCCCATTAAGATACAGTACAGTACAGCCCATTAAGATACAGTACAGTACAGCCCATTGAGATACAGTACAGTACAGCCCATTGAGATACAGTACAGTACAGCCCATTGAGATACAGTACAGCACAGTACAGTACAGCCCATTAAGATACAGTACAGTACAGCCCATTGAGATACAGTACAGTACAGCCCATTGAGATACAGTACAGCACAGTACAGTACAGCCCATTGAGATACAGTACAGTACAGCCCATTGAGATACAGCACAGTACAGTACAGCCCATTGAGATACAGCACAGTACAGTACAGCCCATTGAGATACAGCACAGTACAGTACAGTACAGCCCATTGAGATACAGCACAGTACAGTACAGCCCATTAAGATACAGTACAGCACAGTACAGTACAGTACAGCCCATTGAGATACAGCACAGTACAGTACAGTACAGCCCATTGAGATACAGTACAGCACAGTACAGTACAGTACAGTACAGCCCATTGAGATACAGTACAGCACAGTACAGTACAGCCCATTGAGATACAGCACAGTACAGTACAGTACAGCCCATTGAGATACAGCACAGTACAGTACAGTACAGCCCATTGAGATACAGTACAGCACAGTACAGTACAGTACAGTACAGCCCATTGAGATACAGCACAGTACAGTACAGTACAGCCCATTAAGATACAGTACAGCACAGTACAGTACAGCCCATTGAGATACAGTACAGCACAGTACAGTACAGCCCATTGAGATACAGCACAGTACAGTACAGTACAGCCCATTGAGATACAGCACAGTACAGTACAGTACAGCCCATTGAGATACAGCACAGTACAGTACAGTACAGCCCATTAAGATACAGTACAGCACAGTACAGTACAGTACAGTACAGCCCATTGAGATACAGCACAGTACAGTACAGTACAGCCCATTGAGATACAGTACAGCACAGTACAGTACAGTACAGTACAGCCCATTGAGATACAGTACAGCACAGTACAGTACAGCCCATTAAGATACAGTACAGTACAGTACAGTACAGCCCATTGAGATACAGCACAGTACAGTACAGTACAGCCCATTGAGATACAGTACAGCACAGTACAGTACAGTACAGTACAGCCCATTGAGATACAGTACAGCACAGTACAGTACAGCCCATTAAGATACAGTACAGCACAGTACAGTACAGCCCATTGAGATACAGTACAGCACAGTACAGTACAGCCCATTGAGATACAGCACAGTACAGTACAGTACAGCCCATTGAGATACAGCACAGTACAGTACAGTACAGCCCATTGAGATACAGCACAGTACAGTACAGTACAGCCCATTAAGATACAGTACAGCACAGTACAGTACAGTACAGCCCATTGAGATACAGCACAGTACAGTACAGTACAGCCCATTGAGATACAGTACAGCACAGTACAGTACAGTACAGTACAGCCCATTGAGATACAGTACAGCACAGTACAGTACAGCCCATTAAGATACAGCACAGTACAGTACAGTACAGCCCATTGAGATACAGCACAGTACAGTACAGTACAGCCCATTGAGATACAGTACAGCACAGTACAGTACAGTACAGTACAGCCCATTGAGATACAGCACAGTACAGTACAGTACAGCCCATTAAGATACAGTACAGCACAGTACAGTACAGCCCATTGAGATACAGTACAGCACAGTACAGTACAGCCCATTGAGATACAGTACAGTACAGTACAGCCCATTAAGATACAGTACAGTACAGCCCATTGAGATACAGCACAGTACAGTACAGTACAGCCCATTGAGATACAGTACAGTACAGTACAGTACAGCCCATTGAGATACAGTACAGCACAGTACAGTACAGTACAGTACAGCCCATTAAGATACAGTACAGCACAGTACAGTACAGCCCATTGAGATACAGTACAGCACAGTACAGTACAGCCCATTGAGATACAGTACAGTACAGTACAGCCCATTGAGATACAGTACAGCACAGTACAGTACAGTACAGTACAGCCCATTAAGATACAGTACAGCACAGTACAGTACAGCTCATTAAGATACAGTACAGCACAGTACAGTACAGCTCATTAAGATACAGCACAGTACAGTACAGCTCATTAAGATACAGCACAGTACAGTACAGTACAGCCTATTAAGATACAGCACAGTACAGTACAGCCCATTGAGATACAGTACAGTACAGTACAGCCCATTAAGATACAGTACAGCACAGCCCATTAAGATACAGCACAGTACAGTACAGCCCATTAAGATACAGCACAGTACAGTACAGCCCATTAAGATACAGCACAGTACAGTACAGCCCATTAAGATACAGCACAGTACAGTACAGCCCATTAAGATACAGCACAGTACAGTACAGCCCATTAAGATACAGCACAGTACAGTACAGGCGATGTTGTATCCTGCAAAGTTCAGGCATGAAGCCACACCGCCCAACACCCAGTGCCTATACTGTGCAGTGCACTTGGAGCTTTTAACCCATTGGAAATAACTGCAGTCAATCAGAAATGCTCTATCAAACATTTTTTTTTATTTATCCAACAGTTGACGTCACAACACATACATACAAACATACATACTCATGTGATTCCAACATTTCATCTCCCAGAAACCCAACTATTTAGACTGAATAATTTTCTTTGATCTCGTGGCTGTGTATAAACATCAGTAATCACTCTAAATCCTCATTTCAAAATCACTCGACGATTATCAATGCTAATGAAAAAATGTAGAAAAAAATATTAGTGGAATTTCTCTTTGTTGAAATACAGGTGATTTACTTCATTAAGTAGTAATGATCACTTTAATTACCTGCCTGAATATGCCCAATATTTAATTCAGGTATGGAGTTATTTTATCTAAGTGTAATTGTATTTTTACAGCGATAATTGTATTTTATCTAATAATAGTTGTATTTTTCTTTTGATAATACGTGGTATTAACAGTACTTTATCGTGATAATTGTATTCTAATTCGTAATTCAAATCTTTGGTCGCGTGATAATAATATTCTTTTTATTGACATTTTATTCTGTGCACTGATAGTTATACTTATTCTAGTAATAATTATAGTTTACCAGGTTAGAAAATTATATTTGAAGCATTTGATGTGGCATAAGGAGCAATGGCAGAAGTAACAGCAGTAGCAGCAACATTAACAGCAGCAACATTAGCGAGCAGGAGTAGCAGCAACATTAACAGGAGCAACAGCAACATTAACAGGAGCAACATTAACAGCGGTAACAGCAAAATTAACAGCAGTAAGAGCAACATTAACAGCAACATTAACAGCAGTAACAGCAGAAGTCGCACAGGAGTTTGAAGCATTTCCAATACTATGTTTGTATATGAACTTGACAGCGTCCAGACCACGCCTTCAGAAAATCAATCGTGGATATTATTCACTAAAATGACAACACCTGACGTCCTTACTTTTATAACTAATAATAACACCTAGTTTATCATCATTACACGTGAACTACGGTAAGAATTATTAACACACACACACACACTATTCCAGAACTATTTTGGGTTAAAATATACTAGAGATACGCGGGTGAACCTTCCACTTATGGCCACATCCAGCCATTACAGCCTCCTGCGCCCTTTATTGAAGCCTAAATGTACAAGTGAACGCCGACGACAACCACCAGCAAAATGTGTTTATTGAACAGCCGCCGGATAACGAGGCGGTGAACAACTATGGGGAGCAAACGTCTTTATTATATATACATACATACATACATGCATACATACATGATAATGGTTGCCCCCCACCCCCCCGTGTAAGGAGGATGGCCGGCCCAAGGGCCACCTAGGCGTAAATTTGTTTGAGGTGTAGAGGCTGTCGCCAACACAACAACCACACCCTAAGTTAACGAGTTGCATGACCCAGTATCAAGGAATAGTCCGAGAAGACCGGACAACTCGCCAACTGCACTGGCTAACCATTACCCCGGAATACGATCCGCAAATCGATTAACATCCAGGTTCCTCATTACTGCTTGGTAGACAGAGGCAAATGGCGTAAAAAAACTTGCCCCTAGTTTCACCCTGCCCGAGGATCGAATTCGGGTTCGCTCGCTTGCGAGGCGAGCATGCTGACCATTACACCACATACATACATACATACTACATACATACATACATACATACACCGATTTGAGACAGTTAGGCAAATTTTGTCTCAATCGTGTTGACTCGCTTGGAGAGGTGAGGAGACAGAAGTAGTGAGAGAAGAAAATATGGAGGGAATAAGTAGGTAGATAGAGAATAAAAAGATGAATAGAGAGCGTAATAATGAGTGAGAGAGACCTAAGGAGAGAAAAGTAGGAAGAAGAGAGAGAAGTAGGAAGAAGAGAGAGAAATAGGCAGGTACAGTCACCTCAAAAGGCCGTGTCCTCGATGATCAGAATGAACCGCTGAAGCGAACCCTGTGAATCCGGCAAATTTGCATTGTCACTCCGTTCACTTTTAGCAGGTAAAAAATAAATTGTCTAGTGTATTTGTGTGTTGAGACTGAATATGACTTTCATTGTTGGCGGAAATTAGCCGGGTTTTTAGCGATTTTTTTTCTTTTGACGTTTTCCGAAAAAAAAGTGGCTAAGCGATTAAAAAAAAAAAAAACTAGAAAAACCAAAACCTAACCTAACCTAACTTAACTGATTCTCACCATATGATGGAATCACCTATTTCTTACCTATACTGGCCTGGCTCTTGTTGGTCTTTGCGATATTTACATTCCGTCTTGCTCTTTACTGAGGTTGGACGAACACCATGCGATCGAAAAAATGCTACAGTATAGTTTCTACGTTTTTTTTTCCAAAAACTCGCAATCAGCTCCATAAACTATAAGTGACATCCATCGCAGACTTCCATGGTCGGAACTGAACTTGAATTTTAAAATATGAGAGACCCAAAATAAAACTCGATTTTGATTGGGCCAAATATACTCTAAATTAGCAAAAACGCTTTTGATTGGCCGCGTGATGTGTACGGGTACGCATGCGCGTCATGATTTATGAAGGAGACGCGAGAGACACGCAGTGTTGGGTGAGAGGCAGACGGTAATGGCGAGAAATAATGGAAGAAAATAGAATTTTATTTGGAAAAGCTATCTCCGTTAATATACATTTCCGCCGGTAATGTAATAGATGAAAATTATCTTATATTTAGACGTCTTATTCGAATATGATAATAGATTAGTGGTAGGAATGAACTGTGTGTAAACGCATTAATACCGTGAATCCTCTGGTCCGGTTTTGATTTTCAACCCATAGATGAAGCTTCTTACTGCACGAGTTAAACAACACGGCGCCTAGACCACAAGGACCTAAATAGTACAACTACACTTTGTTGGTTTTGCACACAAAGTCTGCTCCTTCGTCTCACTAAGCAACGTTTGTGAAATCTTACCTAGTTCATGAACTGGGCAATTTGTGTGAATGAAAAAGTAAATAAAAATCACATTTACAAGAAACGGTACAGATTCGGAAAAGGTCGACTACGTAAACTACTAAAAAAATAAATTATCTTACAGTAGATTCTATGGTGCTTTAAGCGAATCTGACCTCCACTTCCGTCGCAAATGAGCCGTTATGGTAATACCCCCCCCCCCCCCATTACAAACAATATTACTGTAGTTACACAAAGTGGGCAAGGCTTTGAAGTAGAGAGAAATTATGGGGTAAAAACACGCAAAAAAAAAACCTGACGAAATGAAACCTAAGGAAACCTCCTAACCTCCGGTGTATGAAAAAACTGACCTTTGTTAACAGATGTTGGAGGATAAAGTGTTGCTGCTTGTAGAAGGACGTGGTGGAGTGTAGTCTTGTGAGCGTTGTAATGGCCTTGGAACATGTTCAGAGAGATGAATGTTCCTTCTTATTGCCGGCACGAAACACCCAACACTTGATATCCTTCCACAATCCTTCTATATTTTGCGGATGAACGCCTGTATCACTTCATAGGTTGGCAGAATACCATGAGCCTTAAATATGTCAATGTCAGCAGCTTCGTTTTCAAATACACGATAAATGGTTTGCCAAGCTGAGATATAACACCGGTGCAGAGAGAAGAGAAGCCATCTGGTGCCTCTGGGCCAACTACCAAGTAAGCAACTACAATACGAAATTCTGACGCCGAGAGCAACGCTGATTGGCTATAATAGGCACGTGATAGCGAGACTTGCAGTGAGTCAGATGGCAACAATGTGTCCCGCTAAAATGTAAGTTCTTAGAGAAATGGAAGTCCCAAAATACTCGAAAAAATATAAATTTGCGACGGAAACGTAATATATATATATATTTGTGTGTGTGTGTGTGGTCTATCTCCCTATACAGTATAAATATAATTATGAAGTTTCGTGGTCGACCTTTTCCGAATCTTAACTGAAACATCAGTATGAGGCACACATGGGGAACTCTTAAACAACATTTCCCATGATTTATGGCTATGGTATGCACTGTTACAACGAGGGCCGCCTTTCAGACAAGAGCACCGCTTTGTTAGGCAGCTACTTCTACAGTGTCATTATCTACGCCCTTCACCTCGACAAGTATTTCTCGTGGGAACAATTATTCCTCTTTTTGTGCCTATCTTGTAAGTATTTTCTTCCTTAGAAAGCACATCTGGTAAGGTGCTATTTATTACACGCTGCACAAACAGAACACCATAACTCCATTTATTATCGCACCATCATCCAGTCCCCAGTTTTTGGCCGTCCGGTGCACCTCTCACTACACCGAGGTTGATGACATTACCGACCGGATTCGCTAGTTTGAGACAAGTTGTGTTCACTGCTCTGAGCCCCCGCGTCTGCGATTCGTGTGTGGGTGGGTGGGGGTCAGACCACCACACTCTTGTAAAATGTTAGGTGATGGTGGCCGGTAAGATGTCACTTGAGTCATCTGCTTCGATTATATATTACGATATTTGTTTGTTGTATCTCGTGCAAAAAAGATTTTTATTGCGTCTCTCAATTGAAAAATAAGCGTCGTTGTATTTGTTACATCACATTTCTTTTATGTGATACATATTCACGTATAAACATGTTATTAATATGCATATAAAATATATTTAAATTTCTGTGTTGTCATAATGATCAAGGGCAGAGAGAGAGAGAGAGGGAGAGGAGGGGACAGGGTGACAACACCAATGAAAGAGGAATTGACAATCATTTGTTTATTCATATTTTTTGTACTACTACACTGAGAACGAAATGTTATCGAGGAAATGTGTATAACATCCTCAGGTAAGGGACATTATAACCAAGAATACTCACAGGTGTGTGTGTGTGTGTGTGTGCAGCTCAGAATCTCAACACTGCTGCTGCTGCATTATTTAACTTAGTTTCGATACTGACTCGTTCGGAAGAAGACCCGGACTTATTGAGTTGACTGTACCGTAGGTAGAGAGTGAATTAAGGAGTGACAGACGTAAAGAGGAAAGGAAGAAATAAGTAGGTAGGAAGAGGGTATAGTGAGGTAAATAGAGAGAGAAATAACAGGTGAGAGAGTCCTGAGGAGAGAGAGGTAGAGAGTGAAGTAAAGAATTTCTCTCACTTACAATGCTGGTCACGCACCGTTGATGGATTCACTTCACTCTAAAATGCGGTGGATTTATTTAAGGCGAGGAAGGTCGTTGTGACGTAAACAGATGGAACAGCTGTGCCGGCCCAACAACAAACAACAGAAACAACAGAAACAGCTGATACAACAGATACAACAGGTGGAAAACGGTTCACGAAAAAAATATCTAATTTAACAAAAACCGAAAAAAAAATTAGCTAAGACAAGAATTAGGTTAACAGATTCAAACCACAATATTTAACACACATCCTCACAAGATTTAACACACACAACCACCACAAGTGTTAATTTCATGTGTAAACAAACAGAGATAGACAATGGGTGTTCTGAAAGTCCACACAGACAATGGTAACCGCAGGGAGACGTGTTGTACTTGACGAGGCAGCTACTTTAACAAGAAAAGTAATTATAGACGAAACGGGTGTGAAAAATTCATGGTTATGTTCTTTGAAGCCGTGTTTATGTTGGTGGTAGTGGTGGTAGTAGTGGGAGGATGGTGGTAAGTTTGTGAGTAGTAATGGTAGCAGTAGTGGTAGTAATGGTGGTAATGGTAATAGTGGTGGTGGAAGAAGTTGTGGTTGTAAAATGGTGGTGGTGGTGGTGGTGGCGGCGAGTAGGTGAATAATGGTGGTAGTGGTTATACTTGTGGTAAAAAAGGTTGTGGTTGTGATAATGGTGGTAATGGTAGTAGTAATAATGGTAATAGCAGTGAAAGAAGTTATGAGTTAATAGTAATTCCTACCTGGGCAACCTGCTGCTATCATGCACACCTGCCCACCGTGAAACAGGAGATCATTACACCTTTATGCACATACCTACCTCGCGTGTATATGCATAATACTCATATATTTCTAAGTCTACCTAAAAAGCAATTATGCGGGAACTTTATAACACATATTGGCTGACCGCAAGAACAAAAAAAATAATTTGGGTTAACGTGAGACAGCGAGCGGATACTATCACAGGTTAACAAGAGGATATAAAATACACAATTAGAATAATGCCTTAATGTCTTGGGTCTATTTTGATGATACAATTTCCCGATGGTTCAGTTGGCCAAGATTGTATTTTTTTTTCGCTAACATCGCAGAAGAGTTTGTTAAAGGTGAAGGCTAGGTTGAGTGGCGAAGGAAGATTATTTTAGAGAGAGAGAGAGAGAAAGAGAGAGAGAGAGAGAAAGAGAGAGAGGATATCACAGGCTGTCGCACTCACTTCATTTTGTTAACTAACGCCCTGGGGGATGAAATATACCGCTGATTTCCTTTGTGTGTGTGTGTGTTGTGTTTGTGTGTGTATTGTGTGTGTGTGTAATGTGTTTATATGTTGTGTATTGTGTTTGTGTATGTGTGTGTATTGTGTGAGCGTATTGTGTTTTTATGTGTGTGTATGTAACTTATTATATACGTGTATGATAGAGTATGTTCTTTTTTTGAGAGAGAGAGAGAGAGAGTGGAGGAGTGTAAAGATAGGTGCCCAATCCCAGCTGGGTGGACGGGCAGCGAACCAGCGACCTGTAGGACTGTAGGTGAGGACTCTATCCACTCCGCCGATGCACTTCTGAATATTTAACTTGATCACTGTCCAATATTCAACAGGAAACGTCAGATGTTTGCTGTTGCTCTTCGTGTTGAAATATTAATCTTTCTACATAATTACCGAGATACCAGGAAAAAATAAGTGTAAGCTCTTAAAATGCATATACCCTAGTGTGCACTGTCAGCCCTTATTCCTAGTGTGCACTGTCAGCCCTTATTCCTAGTGTGCACTGTCAGCCCTTATTCCTAGTGTGCACTGTCAGCCCTTATCCCTAGTGTGCACTGTCAGTCCTTATTCCTAGTGTGCACTGTCAGCCTTTACTCGTAGTGTGCACTGCCGGTATACCCTCCAGAGCAAAACACAATACTCCCAGGCCGGCCAATTAATGTAATCCCTCAATAAAGAAAGCTCGTCTCCACCTGTGAAAAATCCGTATATATCGTCATTAGGGAGACAGAGGGATTTTTGCTCACTAAGTCCACGGTATGTCCTCCCTCCCTCCCTCCCTCCCTCCCCTCCCTACCCCCCCTCCCTACCCCCTTCCCACCCCCCCTCCCTCCCTCACAATCACATTACCGAGGACATTACGCATAACATGATTCTTTTTTTTATTATTATTGTTTTGAGGAAATGTTGGGTATAATAAGAGAGAGAGAGAGAGAGAGAGAGAGAGAGAGAGAGAGAGAGAGAGAGAGAGAGTTTTACTTCCTCTCTCTCTATTTCTCTTTATTAATCGATTTCCTTTCTTTCCCTCAGTCTCTTTCTTTCTGTATCTGTCTCTCGTTATCCCTCCGTTTCTCTCTATCTCTTTTTCTCTCTTTACTAATCTATATCCCTGTCTTTCTCATTCTCTCTCTACCCCTCCACAACTATTCCTCCCTTTCTCTCTCTTTCTCTACCTCAATTTCTTTATCCTACTTCCTTCACGTATTTCAACCTTCTCTGAAAAATACACCAATACACCTCTGCCATTTTCTCTGCTGTGTTATTCATGGGAACTTTTGCTGTGTTATAAGCTGTTGTCTGCTGTGTTATTCATGGGAACTTTTGCTGTGTTATAAGCTGTTGTCTGCTGAGTTATTCATGGAGACTCTTGCTGTGTTATGAGCTGTTGTCTGCTGTGTTATTCATGGAGACTCATGCTGTGTTATGAGCTATGTTACTGAGGTTAATACGTATAGTTTTTCTGCTGGTATAAAAATGTTCCTATGCTGTTTTTTTTTATAAGCTGTTCTTGTTTGTATTTTGTGGGATGTTTATTCGTTGTTTATATTGTTTTACAAGTTATTTTAATGATGCTGGTTTAGGCTGTATTTCTACACTATTGCCTGGTTGTTTTCCTATTAATATACGATATTTTCCCCTGCTCTTTATTTAGTGTTGTGCAAATGGTTCCTTTCTGCTGTACAATACACTTAATAAGCTTTTATCATACTATTTTCATCCCTGTTAATGCTTATTTTTCTGTTTTTCTGCCAACTACAACTTTAACCAGAGGAAGTATCGCCATTGTCTCGTCTCCTTCTCTACGTTTTTTAGTTCTAACCGACCGTCTGCCGCCATTTTCCCCCGTAAACAAAACACTTCACCCACGAGTCTCCCGATTTTGGCGAAGTTTAGATCGTGAGTGGCATAACATAGACTCAGGGAGGATGTGCACTAGTTCATCTCAGTAGAAAAGATACGTCATAGATTAAAGTGAAGATTTATCTCTGTCTATTTGGATTAAGTAAGTGAGATGATGGTTAATGTTCCTAGATGCGTTACTTTTCCTACCTGTGTTACTTTCCTACCTGTGTTTCTTTCCTGTGTTACTTAGACCTTGGTCGAGTGGGTCTGGATGTAGTTCCTTATGGGATAAGAGCGACGTCGAGGTGATAATATTGACAAAGTTTATTGACATAATAATCAAGGTAAAAAATGATAAAATCGTATATTCAAAGTAGGATTTAAATTTACTATAAATCATTAATTGATAAAAATGCGGATTAATTATTTTCTTAAAGTAGAGTGCCATCAATTTCCTGGTTAACGTATTTAGTGCTGCCGGGAAAGATATTTGACTAGGAATTTCATTAATTCTGCAATGCATAAAACAAATGAGAGGAATTTTAAATGTCATTGAATTTGGCGTAAAAGTGGTTTAAGAAATTTTAATTAGGTTCAAGCACAGACGACGCAGATAATATTCTAATTTTATATCATTCAGGAAATTTTGTTTTATCTTGTGTGTGTGTGTGTGTGTGTGTGTGTGTGTGTGTGTGTGTGTGTGTGTGTGTGTGTGTGTGTGTGATAAAGGGTTAGGCATGTATATGTGAACTTGTGAGCCTATCAAACCATATCATACATACACTCAAAACCTTTACTAATATCTGTCTATTATTTTGATTAAAAATAAATTTCTCCTCATCATAATAACTATAACAACAAATCTTACAACAATACTACAATAACAACACCTATAATCACCACTACTCACCATAAACCCACAATAATTAAAGTTTTCCATCACGGATCATCCACCCTAGTAAAGTCACGTAAAACCCTACCACTATTCCCTTGACCAAACAATAAACACAAAATCCCTAGACATTATTTAGTCCGCCCAAAGTTGCCGGACCTGGAGTTTGTACTTGAACTTTTCCAAACTTGAGAACTAGTTTTGTCGTGAAAGTAAACGGCATTTGTTGTTAAAAATACTCTCAACTTTGTCGAAATTCTCCTGAGTAAATTACTGTCACAGTGTTTGGACTTGGGTGGGGAGGGATGCGGCGGAGAGAGTGAGTGTGTGAGAGAGAGAACACTTGCTTAATTTCACTGAGTATATTTCCTCCTTTCTTTTTTTCTCTCTCTCTTCTCTCTTTCTCTCTTTGTTTTTCTCATTTTCTTTCTTCTCCCTCTCTTTCTATCACACTCTCTCCCAATCTCTTTCTTATTCTTCGTTCTTATTTACATTGGGGACCCAATTCTTAATAAGATCATATGCGATAGGTACTGTGGTCTAGTGTTTATTGTACTGGTCTGATTATTTGTGCTCCTAGTTCAGAGAATTACACTGTGGAGACAATATACTTCTGGTGTCTGGTAGAAGGTTGTGCTAGTAATATAATGTTGCTAGTATCTGGCATAGTGTTAGTAATATAACGTTGCTAGTATCTGGTATAAGGTATTGTAAGTAATATAATGTGACTAGTATCAAGTATAAGGCATTGCTAACTATATAAAAACTTCCTTACATACCTATCGTAAAAAAAAAATATATTATACAAAACTCATCTCCCAGTACACCGAATACAAGGGAGACTGATTTACCTTTTTGTCCTCATTAAACTTGTCCTGGGGTACGTAACGCTTGTCCCGTGTGGCTGAAGTTATGAGTCGACTCGTGAATGTCTTAGACTCGCTCGTTTGAGTAGTATTAGGGTGGTAGGAGTCACCTTTTTCTCTGTGTAACCTTTTAGGTGAGAAATAAAAGATAAGTAAATATTTTGCCACTATAATATATCTGTACAACACCTTCACTGATTTTGGGGGATTATTTTTTTTTAGCTCTGTCGTGAACTGAATGGATAAAAAAATGCATTAGGGTATAAAATATCAGTGTACTGAGTGTATGAAATAACTGTATATTGAGTGTATAAAAGAAGCTTAAATAAATGTATGAAATAACTGTGTATTGAGTGTATGAAACAACGTATGTGAAATAAATGAGGAACTGGATTTCATTTCTCAAAGATTCGTAAACTATTCACGTTCTTGTGCTTCTGTCATGACAGAACTCTTCTAGTGACGGTAATATTAAACTTAGGTCCTGGACATATACAGTATACTAGACTCCCCCTCTTCTCTCCTCCACTGATGGGGTTGGTGAATACACTGGTGGCAGCAGGTCGACCATTCAGGCAAGTTAACTCCTGCCTCGGTGTAGAGCCCTTGATCCCCGCCATTCATGAGCCGTGCTGTTATGTCGACAAGTTTGTTTACGCAAAACTCCGTTCGTGAGCGAAATCCGCTGAGATCTGTATAGCTTTTCCAGAACACTATTGATGTAAATATCGAAGAGCCATTGGTTCTCATGTCTTTCTTTTAAGCAATATTGATGTAGAGGATAATCTTGATGAATTAATGGCTCATCTGTACAATGAAACCTCCATATAACGGACTCTTCTTTCTATGTAATCCGTTGGATAAGGGTTTCACTGTACAGCCACGACCTCATTCGGTTGTGTTGAGTTGTTTGTGTACTTCTGTGCCTCTGTGTTCTGTCTGCCGCCTCACTCTTCCTCCTCTAACCTTTGTTCACACACACACACAGTGGGGGGATCAAGAGGGCTCAACACTACCCTATTTTGATCATTATCCAGGGATGAAGAGCGTCATTACTGCCCGGGTTTATCCTTTACGATACAATTATCCTCATCTTTTATGTCTTAAGCATTTTCTCTCGTGCTCCCCGTGGTCAGATTCTCAAAGATTCATAAGGTTAATATTTTTTTTTAAAGGGAGAGAGAACACTAATTATTCATGTTATAGTTTCAGTACAATTTTGCTATATATATTTATTTTACAGTTTTATCACTATTCAGGTAATGTAATATATCTCGTGTTTACCTATTATATATAATTCTAACTGGCCTATAGTATATATCTTATTGTACAGGTGTGTTTTTAATTAACCTGTAGAATACCCCATAGATAAATACAAATTATATGTATTTTGTTATTTTATACTATATTAAAACTTCACTCTCACATATTGCTTCTCTTGCTTCTGTACGACCTAAGAAAAACATATATTTCCTTACACAATCCAACACTCGCCTCCCTCATGTTTTACTTAAGAAGAAAACTAAGATCTATTCTGCATCTCACTTGAATTCTTCTTAACACTTCACCTATGACTCTTTCAGGCTCACCGCTCGAAAACATTACAAAACTCCACGTAATTTTCTCCACTTACACAGTTTTTTCTACACCACAGACTCATTTCAATCCTTTATATGTCTCTTTGTTGGGGTTAACTAAACGTTTTCTAAACTCGTTTGAGCAATGCCAAAACCTAATAAAACCCTCACAGGACTGAGCAGTAAGGACTTATGCTAATGTAAACACAAAGACAATTTAGAACGCAAAGTGCACAGTATAACTTATGCATGAGCGAGGTAAAACAAGAGAAGAATGTTAAGCAGGGAATCTAACACGTGCAGGTCGAGGTACAGTGAGGAATATTAAGAAGAGGGTAAAACATATGCAAGACAGAATATCAACGAGAATATTAAACAGGGAAAGGATCTAACACACACAAGATCGACTTAAAGAGGAGAATTTACCCTTAAGTTATGCTACGTTAGAGAACCTTAGACAGCAGTGGATAACTGATGAAATATTTAGGTTAGTGTATTTATCTTAACGTTGTTGAGACTTATGGGGTCATTAGCATAACCTGTAAATAATATCCTACAGGTTTGTGTCTTTTACAATCCTTAATCACATCCCACACATCTTATAGGACAAGCTGAGTCTCTTAATATCCTGAATTACATCCCACAAACGTAACCCTAAGAAGATTATCTCTCGTGATATACCGCTGTACATCTCACAAGTTTTACCGGACAAGTTGTTTCTTAGTACAACGTTGGAACACTTGCCCAGGGGTAATAAACAAGCCGACTTTCTCTAATCCTCCTCTGAAAGTTTAATCTTCCTTTACTCATAACTAAAAGATGCGATGGTAGAGAGGATACAGCGCTCTTCTCTTGTTCTAAGTATCATTGGTTCTTGTTCAGGGCGCTCACAGTCCATCCAGTTGTGAATGGGTACGAAAATGTGCAACTGTGGAAGTACAAACGATCAAGTGTAATGCCGGCTTTACTGTTTTCTTTTGTGTCGAAGGTTAACCCATTGTCCTAAAAGGGTTAAACCATCATCTCAAAGGGTTAAACCATCATCCTCAAAGGGTTAAACCATCATCCTCAAAGGGTTAAACCATCATCCTCAAAGTGGTTAAACCATCATCCTCAAAGGGTTAAACCATCATCCTCAAAGGGGTTAAACCATCATCCTCAAAGGGTTAAACCATCATCCTCAAAGGGTTAAACCATCATCCTCAAAGGGTTAAACCATCATCTCAAAGAGTTTAAACCTTTATCCTCAAAAGGTTAAACCACCATCCTCAAAGGGTTAAACCACCATCCTCAAAGGGTTAAACCACCATCCTCAAAGGGTTAAACATGACGTGTGCTAAGTCATATCTTACGAAAACTCACTCAACTGCAACAAGGCCTGAACGTTAGACTGATGCTTAACGAACACCAGGACAACATAAGATACAAAATGTACGTTGTAACTTATACCTGAGCGATAGTTGATGGAGAATATCAAGCAGGGAATATAATACAGGCAGGTGAAAGTGCAAGAAAGACTAGTGTGTGTAAGGCGCCTCATGTTACACAGCCTCAGACAGCTGTTGGTCGTTGTCTTCTGGTAAACATTGGACCATCTCTCTGTTTTTTGCTCTTTATATCCCATTGTCTCTTCACTAAACCCAATTTACCTTTTATCTCTTGCTATTTGCTCTCTGTCTCTCTCTGGATAAACCCACCATGACGCATCTTCTCTCAGTCTCTCGAGCATCGCCCCAACACTCACTTCTATATTTTTGTTTTGTTTTTCCCAACTCCACAAGACCAAAATATTATTCAAACATTAAGCGTAGCGTTAAAGCTTTCTCAGACGCTCCTTGATGCTGGTCTGAGCCAAGTCATATCTTATGAAAAATTACACATCTACAACAAGGACGAGTGAGGAGTGTGGAGTGTTGAGTGAGGAGTGTGGAGTGTGGAGTGAGGAGTGTGGAGTGTGGAGTGAGGAGTGTGGAGTGTTGAGTGTGGAGTGAGGAGTGTGGAGTGAGGAGTGTGGAGTGGAGGAGTGTGGAGTGTGGAGTGTAGAGTGAGGAGTGGAGGAGTGTTGAGTGAGGAGTGTGGAGTGTGGAGTGTTGAGTGAGGAGTGTGGAGTGGAGGAGTGTTGAGTAAGGAGTGAGGAGTGGAGGAGTGGAGGAGTGTTGAGTAAGGAGTGAGGAGTGGAGGAGTGTTGAGTGAGGAGTGTGGAGTGAGTAGTGAGAAATGAGGAATAATCGTCACACTTATATGCTAATGCGAATACAAAGGATAATTTAAGACTTAAGTGAAGACTATAACTTATTCAAGACTTAACGTAAGATGAAGAACACTTAGTAGGGAGTTACAACACAGGGAAGGTTATTAGTACAGTTAACTATTAAAGTCCTCTACTTACCTCTCCCCCTGAACCACGAACCCCCGAGAGAACCAGACTCGTGAATCCGAAACCCTCCCTCACACCCCTCCCATTACCCTCTCTCACCCTCCCTCACACCCCTCCCATTACCCTCTCTCACCCTCCCTCACACCCCTCCCATTACCCTCTCTCACCCACCCTCACACCCCTCCCATTACCCTCTCTCACCCGCCCTCACACCTCTCCCATTACCCTCTCTCACCCTCCCTCACACCCCTCCCATTACCCTCTCTCACCCTCCCTCACACCCCTCCCATTACCCTCTCTCACCCGCCCTCACACCCCTCCCATTACCCTCTCTCACCCTCCCTCATACCCCTCCCATTACCCTCTCTCACCCTCCCTCACACCCCTCCCATTACCCTCTCTCACCCTCCCTCACACCTCTCCCATTACCCTCTCTCACCCTCCCTCACACCCCTCCCATTACCCTCTCTCACCCTCCCTCACACCCCTCCCATCATCCTCTCTCACCCTCCCTCACACCCCTCCCATTACCCTCTCTCACCCTCCCTCACACCCCTCCCATTACCCTCTCTCACCCTCCCTCACACCCCTCCCATTACCCTCTCTCACCCTCCCTCACACCCCTCCCATTACCCTCTCTCACCCTCCCTCACACCCCTCCCATTACCCTCTCTCACCCTCCCTCACACCCCTCCCATTACCCTCTCTCACCCTCCCTCACACCCCTCCCATTACCCTCTCTCACCCTCCCTCACACCTCTCCCATTACCCTCTCTCACCCTCCCTCACACCCCTCCCATTACCCTCTCTCACCCTCCCTCACACCCCTCCCATTACCCTCTCTCACCCTCCCTCACACCCCTCCCATTACCCTCTCTCACCCTCCCTCACACCCCTCCCATTACCCTCTCTCACCCTCCCTCACACCCCTCCCATTACCCTCTCTCACCCTCCCTCATACCCCTCCCATTACCCTCTCTCACCCACCCTCTCACTCTCTCCCATTACCCTCTCTCACCCTCCCTCACACCCCTCCCATTACCCTCTCTCACCCTCCCTCACACCCTCTCCCATTACCCTCTCTCACCCTCCCTCTCACCCTCTCCCTCACCTTCTACCCTCCCCTCCTCACGGTTTATCTTTTCCTTTCTATTTCTCAATTACCCAACTTAAAATCCTTCCACAGTCTCCCCCTCTTAATGAACAGTCTCCACGCTTCTCTCAGTTACACTTCTCGAGAACATTACTGCTCACTATCACCGTCTCTCACTTCCCCCGTTGCTTGTTCTCCCCGACACCAGGATCTATTTCAAGTCTTACGTTCAGTGCCGAGTTTAAAGCTAATCAGACGCTCCTTGATGTTAGTGAACCGCAAGTGCAGCAATGCGAACTGGAGATTAGATTTAAATTAGTGTTAACATAAAGAACACTTCAAGACTTAAAGTACACGATACTAATTATTTATGAGTAAGGTACAGTCAATATAGCGTAAGTTCGAGGCTCTACAAGGGGGGGGGGGATAAGACACTTAATATAACACAGGCAAGGTGAAGACAAATACAAAAATATATTATGTATATTATTCTATGTTAAACAGCCTCAGGAGGTAGCCGGTCGCTGCCTTCTGGGAAAAAAAGACAAAAAAAAAAAAATGACTAATATTTGATTTAGGTGAAGATTATGAAGTTGTTAATCACATGAAGAAAAAAAATATTGTATAGAATGTTAAGTTTCTTCTGTTACTGCATCTCGATGTTTTACTTCTCAGTTTCACCCTCATTCAGCCATCTCAACGCTTCAACTCTCGGTCTCTCAGTCTTTCCTCTCGGCATAACATCAATATCACACACATCTCCAGTTTCTTAATGATGGTGTGAGCGGAGTCATATCTCAAACACACACACACACACACACACACACACACACACTACTGATGCAGCTCCGCGGACTGAACGTCGTCAGACTTATGCTAATACGAACACAAGAGACAATTTAGGATATTAGGTGCATAAAATAGCTTCAACTTGAGCGAAGTACAAGAGAGAGAATATTAAACAGGGAATATAAAACAAGCAGGAGGAGAAACACAGGGGAATATTAACCAAGAGGAGATACTAGAGGGAATATTTGGGGAGGGAATTTAACATATGTAGGACGAGGTACAAGGGAGACTATTAAGCAATGAATAAAGCCCAAGGGATGGAGGTAAGGGGAGGGAGGTAAGGGGTGGGTGGTAAGGGGGGGGGAGGTAAGGGGAGGGAGGTAAGGGGTGGGAGGTAAGGGGTGGGTGGTAAGGGGGGGGAGGTAAGGGGAGGGAGGTAAGGGGTGGGTGGTAAGGGGTGGGTGGTAAGGGGTGGGTGGTAAGGGGAGGGTGGTAAGGGGAGGGATGTAAGGGGAGGGAGGTAAGGGGTGGTAAGGGGAGGGAGGTAAGGGGGAAGGAAAATATCTGTGTAGGAGAGAAAGAGAGTATGACAGTAATCTCACACACACACACACACACACACACACACACACACACACACACACACACACACACACACACATTTTTAGTACTTGTTGTTGATGTTATTGTTGTTGTTATTGGTGTTGAGTTCAGTTATTGTTTTTATGTTACATTTTTTGCTGGTCTTGATACTCCCTTCACCAACACTCTCTCCACCAAGACTCCCCTCCCCTCTTCCCTCCCCTCCCCTTCCCTCCCCTCCTCTCCCTTCTCCACCCACTGATCTCCCTCTCACCATCCCCTAGTCTAGTATGTATTCCTTATCACCCCCCCCCCATAATCCTCTCCCTCCCTTCTCCTCCCTCATTCCTAATACTCCCCTTCATTCCACTCCCCACAGACCTCTACAGTTTCCTCCCTATTGTTCCTACACGATCCTTCCCGTCTCTCTATTCACACTATTCTTTCCCTCCCTCCTACTACCTATCCCACTATATCCCCCTAACACTACCTCACTACTATCCCACGCTCCCTTTGCCATCCCATTATCCCCCACCACCTCCTGCTCCCCTGGTACCCGATCCTCTACTCCGCTTGCTAATCGGATCCCGGACGCTTCATAATCCGCCTCATGAATTGACCAATCTCTAATCTGATTACGGAGTGTTGTTGTCTGTGTTTTACCCGCCAATACTACCATCATCTCTACCACCATCACTACCACCATCACCCCTACCACCACCATCACCCTTACCCCCATCACTTAGAAGACCCACAGGTTAATTTTCCCCTCATACCTGTATAAAAGAAAACTCATAAAGACATTATTAAGTGAGTCAATTAAATGTGCCCTCAGTTTGGGTAAATCTAGTGTATGAAACTTTGGACAAATTAGAGGAAATATAGGGCTAAGGATGTATAGATCTCCGTACAAACAGTAGAAGGAGTTTGGTTGGGGTGGAGACGAGAACACTTAACACTGGCAGGGCGAGGGAAACACTAGGGCAACAACATGTGTGTAATACCAAAGAAAAGTAGACATGAGGGAGGAAGGATGGAGGTAGGGAGGTAGGGAGGGAGGGGTAGGAGGGAAGGAGGGAAGGAAGAATGTATGTGGAAGGAGTGTGGGAGGGATAAAGAGAAGGGGTTAGAGATGGAGGGGTGGGAGAGGAAAGGAAGAATGCAAGGAAAGAAGGAAGGATGGAGGGAGGGATGGAAGACGGAAGAAAACTCAAGTATTAGAGTAAAGTCAAGCTGTCATGAACCGACCACAGGACCAACATCTTACTTGGCACTACAAGACGCACGTGTTCTACATAACTCAAGTCAAATGAGATACTTTGCCGCAAGACCACACATCTTACCACTCACTCCGAGAAATAGCAGACCCCTGAAGGAGCTCCTCAAGCCACGGATGGCCTCAAGGACCCTGATTTTAAAAGGTCAATGCCTCAGGTCTTGTCCCTAAATCTCATAGTTAACGTGTAGGGTAGGGTAGGGTAGGGTAGGGTAGGGTAGGGTAAGGTAGGGCAGGAAAGGGTTGGGAGGGTAGGGTAGGGTAGGGTAGGGTAGGGTAGGGTAGGGTAGGGTTGGGTAGGGTTGGGTAGGGTTGGGTTGGGTAGGGTAGGGTAGGGTAGGGCTGAGTAGGGTAGGGTAGGGTAGGGTAGGGTTGGGTAGGGTTGGGTAGGGTAGGGTAGGGTAGGCTAGAGTTCTCTTGTGGCACCTTACATCCCTCAGTTAACATACAGTACAGTATTTGACTCAACTAAAAACAACATGAAACAAAGTCTAATAAAGGTGTAATAAAAGTTGGGAGAGGAACAACTAATATGGGAGAGAGAGAGAGAGAGATGCTGCACCCCTCCACCCCTCAAAGGCTTAACCATCATGGACGCCTGCCCGTTAATCAAGTAATAATACGCCACAACTGCACCTTCACGGCCAATGACACTTATTAATTAATACCTCGTTGCTTTTACCCGCTACTTATTTCCGAGGCCCAGGTCATAATTACAGGTTAATGAGCTTTCCATCATCTCACCTTTATACCTCCTCACCATAACTAAATACCTGTAGTTATAACACACACACAATATAGTTATACTTTATCTCATTATGTGTTTTGTTTTTTGTTATATTCAGTTAATAGAAAAAATATAAAGAAAAAAAAACAGATTCTCAGACTGTCTTCATAGTTGAGGGACAGTTTGTGACACTGATGAGGAGAGAGTCGGGAAGTGTTGTTTCAGAGGTTCATGACCAGCAGTGATGTGTGTTCCTTACAGTAAACTCGGTCATATGGGATAATAGTCTTTATAGCTGGAGGAGTAAAGGTTTCTTATAGGAGTAAAGGTTTCTTATGTACAGAGAATAATTTATAGGTTCTACATCAGTGACTCAGGTATTTCATATATTCAAAGCGAGAGATATATTTGAAGTCATCTTACAGCCCCGTGAAGATCCGACACCTGCTTCGACATGTTTTACGAATCAGTGTCAAGAACCGACTGAACCGCGATGGTCAATATCGTCGCCACTGTCGCCGTGTAAAGAGGTGGAACAGTAAATGGTTATAAAGTGGAACAGTAAAGTGTCAGGGTTGTCGAAGGAATATAACATCAAGACAAGAGGTAAGTGGTGGTTAACACGGGTTGTCTTTGTTGAGGTTAATGTGTTAAACATGAGGAAGGATGAGGGTGTTGTTGGCTATAGCTGACACAGTCGTTAACACAATCATCTGCTAAAGCTATAAGACCTTATCTTATTTTCCTTCACTAAAAATCCTTAACAATCACTTAAAAAATGCAAATAACATTCACGAGGACTTACTTGGTGGAATACATGGACATATTGTTATAGTTAAATGAGAAATAAGCCAATTTGCTGCCAGTGTGTTTATAATATGGCATCTCGATCCATCAGCTGAGTATGAAAACGTATGAAAGGACTATAAAATGTTTCCTTACAATAAGTCATATTATTTTATAAACGATTCAGTCATTATCTATTTAGGAATAATACGCCAAGTGATAATTTAAATTATTTTAGCGTTTGAGGAACTGTAGGATTATTAGGGTGAAACTTTGCAGGGAAATTTAGTTCTACTTCTCATGAGTTTGACACATAAACCATCATCCGACAAGTGATGTATGAGACAACTTCTTCCTCACGTCAAGAACACAAAGTTTTTGTAGGATTTGTAGTTTTCTTGGTTAGTTTTCCAGATTTTTTTACTCGTAGTTAATACTATAACATAATAACAATGGGCTCACATAGAGCATAATATAGTTTTATTGTCTAGAATGATAACCTAACCTAACCTAACCTAACCAAACAGTGGGCGGGACTATGAGGGGTAAAAGGACATATGAGTATTTGGCATCACTAGTTTTAGAGAAAATGTCGTAGAAAAATATGCCTAATTTAACGATTAACAATCACAGCTCCGTAAAATTGTCAGTGTAGGTGTGTGAGCGAGTTACTCTTCTTTGACTATAATGACTTGTTGTACTTCTCTGTGTTAAGCTGTACTGATCCTTGTTGAGGGATGGAAGTATCCACCGTCTCTTGTCTTACTCTGCATATAATTTTGGTTTAAATATCAATAAACTTGTAAAAAACGAAAGCAGAACTGTTGCCTCATTCATGATTGATGTTTCAGGCAGGATGGTCCCTGGCCCAAGACATGATGGGTGACGCCAAGGGTTCCTCTACCATCACAGGCAGGATGGTCCATGGCCCAAGACATGATGGGTGACGCCAAGGGTTCCTCTACCATCACAGGCAGGATGGTCCATGGCCCAAGACATGATGGGTGACGCCAAGGCTTCCTCTACCATCATAGGTATATAAATTATATTGTTTTTGAGCGGGATTCGTTTGTGCAGATTGTTGAGAAGTTACAAAAGTAACTCAGAGACAACTTTATTCCTGACGCGTCGTCTCGAAGGACTTTCTTAAAGGAATGAAAACAAGGTTGTTGTTATAATGATATTACTACGCTTCAACAACTAAGGTCTTTAAGCGAGTAACAAGGTTAGTAATTACAATATTATATCAACAATTAAGAATTATGAAAGTTAAACTCTGGGGTGCACCGCCTGCTCTTCGCTCTTTGGTCTGTTCCAGCTTACCAACCCGACCAATCACGAGATGCCAACGTCACTGCTATGTGCCCAAACAATGCTTCCTGTTTTGTTGTTGTTGTTGTTTAGCGTGATATATGCTGCTTCTATCACCTCTTATCTTCATGTCCATGTGTAGTGTGTTGACCTCCTTCCATTTTGGCAAGTGCTCTGTTTTGTCAATGTGGTAGACTGAATAGGGAGCATCACCAGGTTCCTAAAGGAATCTGACACCAGGGGCTAGGGGTACATGGCTAACGTCAGACACCACAGGACGAAACAGAATACCTGGCAAGCTGGAAGGAGGCCAACACACTACACAAGGATATGGATAGTAAGATAAAAGAGGCGATAGAAGCAGCATAGATCATGCTAAACCCCAACAACAACAACAACAACAGCAACAGCACAGGGAGCATGGCTTGGGAACACAGCAGTGACGCTGGCGTCGTGTGATTAGCTGGGGTCCTGGTATCATCCACTGGAGGGTGTGTGTGGCTGCGGTGTTGGTATCATCCACTCAAGAGTGTGTGGCTATGGTCCTGGTATCATCCACTCGAGGGTGTGTGGCTGGGCTCTTGATATCAATTCACCTTATCATCTCTCCCCTTCTAACTTCAAAGCTTCGTGTTCTGTCTCTTCGCCTCCCTCCCATGTCCCTTTCACTCTTCTATTGATATTACATCGGTATTTACTCCTAACATATGACTGCCTGAGTGACCCTTGCCGCTATGTATAGGCCACACAGCACTTGACGAGCCGAGTGCTATTGTTGAACCCTACTTGTCTCTCTCTCCTTTAATAACTCGGCACCTCCTTACCTCTCACGTGTCCCTCTCTAAGTAACTATATCTTCAAAGTTATTTAGTTCCCAGTTATCTTTTGTTTTACTCTATCGTGTCTTAAGGTCGACGATGATGTCTATTATGATGCTAATATTGACAAACCACATAAAATATATCCATTTTTTATAAGGAAATTTTAACACAAAGCTTTAATTAGGCTTGTGAGGCTATATGAGTATTTTGAGAGCTATAATATATAATACTATATGACCCATTTACCAGAGGCTGTGACTGTGTGAAAGAGACACACACACACACACACACACACACACACACACACACACACACACACACACACACACACACACAGGGAAACAACTGACTGGTCACCATACGGAAAAAAAACCTGTTTTATTTTCCAGCTTTTTTATTTTTGTGGTTTAGTGAGCGATTTCATGCTCAGGGGAGTACAGGGTTGAGCATTACTGAGCATTATCGTGGTGGGTGAAAAGGTCTGTTGATAGGAAACTGGTCTAGCAGTGTTGTCGTGTGTATGTGCCTGATCGTTTCTGAACAATGGGAGGTATATGTAGGTGTGTATGGATGGTGTGGGTGGATTTTTGTGTGTCAATGTGTTTGTATGTCGGTGTGTGTATGTTTGTGTATGGAGGTGTTTGTATAGGTGAGTGGGGGTGTGTCGATGGGTGCTTTAGTTTGTGGGTGTGGGTTTGTGTATCAAAAAAGAAAATGTACAAATATGTTTCACTTGATAACGATAATTTCTTTTAATCTCGCTACACCTGAACCTCTTCTATTTGCTGCTATTTTCGCTCCCACGAAAAACACAAAACACGGGTTCAAGGTCCAACACTTTTACATCATCCCAGTATATCAGCTTATGGTTAATCTTCTCTCTACCAACACAACTTCCAACACCCCTCTTGTTTAGTTCACTGTTCTCTACCCACGTGTACTGTTCAATTATTTTATATGAAACACGTGTATTGTTAGTCATCCATTAATTCTCTCTCTCTCTCTCTCTCTCTCTCTCTCTCTCTCTCTCTCTCTCTCTCTCTCTCTCTCTCTCTCTTTTTTATTCAGTCTTTTTCCATTCTATTTTTCCCCCTATGGTTATTGATAGTAATATTGAAGACTACGTTAGTTTGGGACATGTCACCTTCCCCTTCCATGATACCCCCCCACCATGACCCCCCCACCATAACCCCACCATTACACCCCCTACCATGACCCCACCATTACACCCCCTACCATGACCTCTACCATGACACCCCACCATGACCTCACCATTACACCCCCTACCATGACCTCCACCATGACCCCCCACCATGACGCCACCATTACACCCCCACCATGACCTCCACCATGACCCCCACCATTACACCTTCTCTCAACCGTCGTGTTATTAAGTTTTTCTCACTCGTTAATCTCAGAACCTTTCCTAAATCTTGGGTTTATAACTGATGATAAATATCTCACTATAATAAATTAGAAAAGACAGCATAATTACCTTCATTTTTTACTATGCATCTTACCTTAGGTCATCCACGCTGTCTGTATTTGCGTGAACAACAACAACTGTTTTTGTTCTACGACTGCAATCATTAACACGGCTTAGGGATGTGGCTGACTCTGTTAACACGGTATCTTAGTTATGCGGTATAGTTGCCTCGTTTCCCAGGATTGTACTTTGTATCTGCAGTGAAGCTCAACAAATTTTCGTCGAATTATAGAAGTTTGGGTTAGTTTGGATAAGTTGGGTTGATTGGGTTACGTTAGGTTAGGTTAGGTTAGGTTAGGTTAGGTTAGGCTAGGTTACGTTAGGTTAGGTAAACTTTGAATGAATTATATATGGTTAGGTGTACTTAGGCATTTAGATAATTGTACTTTGTTCGTCTACATATGTGCATGATTATCAGGTGTCACAAAATGAGAGAGAGAGAGAGAGAGAGAGAGAGAGAGAGAAAGAGAGAGAGATAGTACAGTTACTTAGTTTCATGCTCTGATTGTCGCCTTGTTAACACAGGTGAAAAATACAAATTGTAATTCCAGCTTGCAGGTCTCCCGCCTCCTCCTCTCCCTCCTCCTTCGTCCACTCAAGGGGAGATACTGAAGCGCTTTCTTTGGAGATGATTAATGGAGTGTTTCGCGTTCTGTTGAGTGCCAGGTGGGGTGGGGTGGGGTCGGGTGAGGTGGGGTCGGGTGGGGTGGGGTCGGGTGAGGTGGGGTGGAGTGGGGTCGGGTGAGGTGGGGTCGGGTGGGGGGGGGGGGGAAGACTTACGTTTTCTGTTGAAGTGAAAGAATTTTTTTTAAGTTTTCTTTACATTTCCAGGATTTATAATTTTTATGTTTTCTTTAGAGTAGTTAGAAAATTTTATGTTTTCTGTTGATTATTTGGTTTAATTTTTGTTTTGTTTTGTTTTTATTTATTGGTTTAATATTTACATTTTCTGTTGGGTAGTTTGTTTAACGTTTTCTGTTGATTAATTTTGTTAATTTTTCCATTTCCAGGGGACTAGCGGACAGTTTTCTTTACATTATCTGTGCTGACGGCCTGAGTGATCGTTTCCCTTGATTGGCCCACATTTTTTTTCTTTATGAAGGATTATTCTGATTGGTTACTGCTTATTTATTGTTTTCATTACGGGAACTTTTTCTTTTTTTGCTGCTGAATGAATGGATATTTTTTTTGTTTTCGTTTAATGTGGAATTATATTTTTTTTACTCCTTTGACTGTGGGGAGATAAATCATGTCTAAGTCATTATTGATCAGTCTTAAGTAAGTCACGAGTCACTGAGCAAGTCTTAAGTCTAAAGTCTTTTGATAAGTAGCAATTTAAGTCTTGAGTCGGATAAAATTGGCATTAATATATCATGATGGTTAGGTTTGGGTATTATTTTTACAGGAATGAAGTTCAAAGTTGCCATGGTATTTATGTACCCATGTTATTGATGTCACAAGGTGTTGTTGCTGATATGATATGACATGTCAACACCACCCATATGCCAACACCAATCAACACTCATATCATATCAAGTAAATCATCATATCAACTCTATCATCATATCAAAAAGCATTGCCATGTAAAACCAGCACCAATGTTATGACGTCTATCGTGTCAAGACCACCACCACCACCATCACCACCACTTTGTCAACAACACCAACATACTCGCAGGACAATATAGCTGGTTCCTCACATGGTGTGCCCGGGTGTTGCTATGGACTGATGCTCTCCACTATGCAGTTAGCAAGACGCGCTCGTGCATATGTTGGCCAGTGTCTCTGGCCACAAGACGTTTAGAGGGAAGGGTATATTAGATCTTCACGTATTTGTTTATATTTTATTTTTCCTATTTATTTTTTACTTATTTCTCTGTAGGTTTAAATTTCTTAATATTTAGAAGTTTATAAATTAACCTAACCTAATCTAACTTAACCTACCCTACCCTAAGCTGTCTTAACCTAACAAAACCCCTGGGTATTAGATTAAACATTTTGGATTTCATCTTGACTTACAGCCCAAACAACCTATTGTCAACAAGACCAACATTGTAGAGCATCTCTGCATCTCTGGCAGTCAATACAGATATTTTTTATTCACCAGAATGTTGGAGTCTCAAGTTTCTCGTGAATTTACCAAGACTACTTTCAAAAGGCTGGACTTTTCGCCTTAGAAAGAAAACTTATACAACGAGAAGCCAAAGTCCTGTTTAACATAACTGCATGTAACTCGTGTGCTGGGGCGCAGTGGCTGAGTGGGTACAGCGCTCGTTTTATATTTTTAGTGATTTTTGGTTCTCTTCAAGGGTAATCCCAGTCCTCCCAGCTGTTAATGGGTACAGAACTTTATAATTGGGGAAGCGAAGGTGGTCGAGTACAGTGACTGCAATATTGTCTTCTTCAACACCAAAGGCCAAGTGATCTGGGTAATGTGTCCGTACTGTCCCTAAAGGCTCGTCAGGCCACTGTTAGAGAGTGTTCCCTTGGGCAACTTCATGTAAAGTCAACTACTAAAGTCTGTTCGCCTCTCCCCCTGAACCACGAACCTGAAGCAGTAGACTGATACATTATTGTGTTCGGGTTCACGAGTCTGAATCTCTCGGAGGTTCGTGGTTCAGGGGAAATGGCGAACAAGACTTTAGTAGTCGACTGTGAAATATTGATATATATTATACAACCAACAAGATGCAACTTATTTAACAAGTTAGATTAAATTAATAGAAAATACAACCTTTTAAAAGTTTATTCCATTCATGATTAAATTAATGAAAAACCCATTTAATCCTCTATGAAATGATTGAATATTAATGTTTTTTATACAGTTGAATGAACTGATCAGTCTCATAAACTGTAATAACATTCACTAATATCATACCTAAGAAGAGAGACACGAAGGAATATTTTCATTATGTATAACTAATCGCATATTTATCCTCATCTACATAAAATGGGAAAACATTTTATAATAACCCATAATAACAAACCTCAGAGAGCAACACAACATTAGCTCTTCAATATACCAATTTACTCAACATAACTGCTCCCGGAACTACGTCACCATATCACGTTTCATAAATCACACGTCCATTTATGCTTCAACAGATGAGATAATGTATATATTGACGCCTCATATATCGTGTTGAAAATTATGATTGGAAATTAACTCATGAGGTTGGTTTTGTACTCAAGGGATTAAGATATCGTACTCAAGTGGTTAAAATATCGTACTCAAGGGGTTTAGATATCGTACTTAGGGGGTTAAGATATCGCAGTCAATGGATAAAGATGTCGTACAAGGGGTTAAGATATCGTACTCGGAGTTAGAATATCGTACTCAAGGGGTTAAGATATCTTACTTAAGGGGTTAAGACATCGTACTCAAGGGGATAATATATCGTAATCAAGGAGTTACAGTATTGTACTCAGGTCTTTCATGTGGGGACAAGTGGACTACATTTTGGTGTTTGTTGGTCGGCGAGAAGATCTTTTTGTGGATATGCAATCCTTCCTTCCTTCCTTCCTTCTTTCCTTCCTTCCTTTCTATCGTCCATTATGTAGAGGTTTTACTGTACCATTTATTTCAATTATTAGTTTACCTGTATTTCTTTGTTTCATTAATTGCTTTTAGAGAAGGCCCAGGTATACTGACGTGTTAGAGCCACTCAGGTCTTGATGTGATGCCTGACAGCGTCTGATATGTAGGCAACGTGTCTTGACTTGTTGAGGTGTGTGTGTGTGTGTGTGTGTGTGTGTGTGTGTGTGTGTGTGTGTGTGTAGGTATGTGTGTGCTTGGATGGATGGATTGATGAATAGACAGACAGTCAGACAGACAGTAACTAGTGCAGCTATAAAGTGAGAGAGAGAGAGAGAGAGAGAGAGAGAGAGAGAGAGAGAGAGAGAGAGAGAGAGAGAGAGAGAGAGAGAGAGAGAGACATAAATCGTAAAACAATGAAAGCGAATAAATACAGACATACGGACTTAAAATCAAACAAACAGATAGATAAAGCACAGATAAAGAAAGAAACCGGATACAGAGAGATAACACAGAGATAGGAGGAAGAAAGAGGAGACAGGAAGACAGAAAAAGATAACTTATCACACGACGAAAGAGTAAAAAAGAGGAAGTGAGAAACGACAAAAATATTTTACCTCCTCAAAAGGAAATCGTTGGAGCAACACAGTAAATATACCCCAGTGACCACCTGAGTTCTGTGAGGCCCTGGGAGAGGAGGGGAGAAGAGAGGAAGAGAGAGGAGGGGAAGAGGAGGAGGAGAGGGGTGGGAGGAGGAAGGTGGAGGTGGGAGAGTAGGGGAATGTGGGAGGAGGAGAGGGGGACAGGAGGAAGGTGGGAGGAGGGAGAGAGAGAGGGTGTATGAAGAGGGGAGAGAGGATGAGACGATAGGAAGGTGGGAGGAGAGGAGAGGAAGAGAGAGGAGGGAAAGAGGAGGACGGTGGGAGGAGAGTGGATGAAGGTTGAGGTGGGAGAGGAGGAAGTTGGGAGAGAGAGAGGGAGGAAGAGGAAGAAGGTGGGGGGGGGAGGAAGGGAGGAATGGGAGAGGTGGAGTGGGAAGAAGGAGAGAGAAAGGTGGTAGGAGGGAAGTAAGAAGAGGCGAGGAAGGTGGAAGCAGGAGAGATATAGGAGAGAAAAACACTTCTCTCCAGTCTATCTCTTTTTCGTCTTCTCACAAACTATAATGTCTTTTCCTCTCTTTCCACACTATCTTTATTTTCTCCTTTACCCCTCCCATTATTCCCTCTACCCTTCCTCCCTTCCCTTCCTCCTCTTCCCCTCCCCCTTCACTTTCCCCTTCTGTTTCCACTCTCCCTCTCCTTCTTCCATCTTCCCTTCCACTCTCTCCCTCCTTCTTTCATCTTCCTCCTTCTCTCCTTTCCCCTCTTCCCTTCCCTCTCTCCCCATCCCTCTCTCCCCATCCCTCTCTTTCTCTCCCTCTCTCCGGTTCTAATAACAGGTCCCCCCCCTACTGAGAGACTAACCCACGTGAGCCCTTGCAAAGCCAATACACAGAACTTCTTTCTGGTCTGGTCTGGTATCTTGTATATCTCCCAGCACGTCTCCTAGGACACCAACATCTCCAAGGACACCAGTCAACTCTTGAGATACATAGCAACTCCTCGGAGACCATTATTTCTTGGGCTTAGGACACGATTAACTCCTAATGCCCCTGATATGTTCTATAAGGAATATGTGAAGGCATTATTTTCACCATAAGTATAAATCCCAACCATTGTAAGGATGACCACAATATTATCCTATCAGTCTGCCGCTTTAGGTGACTAAGAAAAAGTCGGTCACACGACGTGGTTGAGTCGTGGTAGTGTGTGTCGTAGTTCGTTGAACTGGTTAAAACTAATTCTAGAACCCTCAACCGTCTCCAGCCTGGGCGATCTAGTCAGCCAGCCAGCTAGGACAACTTACATGGTTTGCCGATTGCCTATTATTCAGCAGTTCTCGGAGCAACTTCATAAGGAAACCAGCCTCTCCTACTTGGCCCTTTAACGCTGACTTGGCGTGCTGAAGGCATAGTCTGGCAATAGTGAAGAAGAGTGAAACTTCCTCATATCAAGACCCAAGTGAGAGACAAAACCGTCCAGTCTCGATAAAAAAGTCTACGGTCGTCGCCCTTCACATTTGAGTTAATGCGGGGGGTGCAGAAAAAGTCTACGGTTATAACTCTTCACGTTTAAGTTAATACCCTTTGGGTCTCGGTGAGAAAGTCTACGGTCATCGTCGTTCACGTTTGAGTTAATACATTTATAAGTGTTGTAAATTACGTATAAGTTCGTCTGTATTATAACTCTTAGATAATCCGGGACTGTTTTTTGTCGCATGTTTGTTTCCTCGGAGTCCGCTTTCATTGTGGCGCAGTGACAGCAACAGTAATCCCATTACCAGTGAGGGAGTAATGGGGTTATTGTGGTCTGAGTTAGTGTTGCTACACGTCTTCTTCACAATATCATCACTACTCGTTGGTGAAGGTGGACCATGATTACCTGTGAGAGACACTTAGGTAAAATTTTAGAGAGGTAAGCATAACGGTGGTAAGGTCATGTGGCTCCTGTTAACCAATCATGAAGTTATAACAGTAGATATCTAGTGGCGTGAAAAAGGTTCTCTCACTTACCAGGGTGTTGTTGATTGTGTTCACTGAGGCTTGTTGTTAACTATCTTGGTCGTGGGTAATATAGTTTAGATGTTTCAATGTGGACGAGATTCTATCCTTTCGTTTATAAACTTTAATTTACTAAGACTTGACTTATTCGTAAACTATATTCTATCTAGTAACAGTAAATCAGTAACAGCTTCATGTTTTTCTCGATTCTTTTTTTGTATTTCAACTTTTAGTTATTTAATTTCGTGATTATATCTGCATTGTGTTGTCACAAAAACATATAAATTCCCGCACAGATCCCAGAGTGATTTACATTATATATGTTAAACCCAACACTAAACCCGAAAAAAATATGAAAAAATAAAATGAAATATGATGATAAAATTGTATTAAACTAGACCAAGCGTTTCTGTGCTAATTGAACCCATTGTTAACAAACATTTGTGAAGGTCTGCCTTTTGTTTCATACAGATAGTGTAACAAATACATTTGCCGCCCGCCCAACATTTTAGTTAAAAATGAATCAGTCCCCATTACCTGTGTTGCGGCCAGAGGTTATCAGGCAGGTGTGGGCAAACATTTCCCTTACTATGTGCGGACGAGAGCAAGTCTGTAGCACCAACTGTTGTCCACACAGACGCATATGCTCCTTGAGCGATGGAATTATCCAGTATAATCAACTTTTTTTTATTATTTTCTCCTGCACAGAACCCAGAAATATTTATTCACCTAAAATCTACTTAATACTCTCAATTAATTTAATCTTTCTTTACCAGATGAAACAGAAATAACAAAATATAAACATCCACAACATCTCTGGTAACACCATCTTAATGTACAAAACTTTTTTTCCTCTAACTCGGAATTGTTTTTTCTAGGACACAACCTCGAGGTATAACTTAAGTCTCACATTAAACGACATAAAAGGGAATTTTAAAACAACTTTTATAACTCGCTCTTCCACAAGTGGTATTCTTAACTCTTTACCTTACTGCTTAAATATGTGACTTTAAAAGTTCTTTATAGAGGAAGTTGACCTTAGTCGAACCATAAGGGTAACCTAACCTCTCTCTTTGGTTAGGTTAGGTTCCTCCATCACCACCTGGAGCTTCATCACCATCTGGAGGCTCCATCGCCACCTGGGAGGTTCCAACACCATCTGCGGGATCCTTTACCCTCTGATGCTGCCTACACAATCTGTGAACGACATCACCATCTGGGAACCTTTTACCAGCTGTGGACGCCTTCACCATCTAAGGACGTCCAGCCTCTGGTTTATGGAGCGAATATTTTTCGCAGCTGGAGACTGGGGACGGGTGCAGGGTGTCCAGCTGACCGTGAAATATGGAGGAAGAGATCTGAGAGAGAGAGAGAGAGAGAGAGAGAGAGAGAGAGAGAGAGAGAGAGAGAGAGAGAGAGAGAGAGAGGTTTTATGAAAGGAATAAGGAAAATGTAGAGAAAAAACGGGAGAAGAGGAAGGAGCAGAGAGATAGCTAGATAGAAAGAGGATGAGATCAGTTGGTTAAACAACGGTGATAGGAAGAACGTGCCAAGCTGCCAAACCGAACGTATCAAGCTGCCAAACAGAACGTATCAAGCTGCCAAACAGAACGTGTCAAGCTGTTTATCCAATTCCAAATGTGTCGAACTCTAGGCCATGGAATTTTTTTACTCTACTTGATTTATTTGATACACATTTTTTTTTTCTACAACTATAAATCATTGTGGGGAATCATTTGTATGCATTGAAAAAAATGTATTTGAATTTCGTCTCTTGTCTACACGTTGTTAAAAAAATATATTTGAAGTATGGTGTCATTCGTTCTATTTTGGGTTATTTTTTTGTTTCTTTGTCATAGAGAGAGAGAAGATGAAAGGGATCTATTCTTAGATGTTTATTAATTAATTTAGATTTTTTTAGTAATTTACGAAGGTTTTACTGTACCTCGTAATTATATTATATTTTATCTTTATTTTCGTCTTAATTCTCAATATTTAATGTACTTTTCTCTTCTTCTTTTTGTTTATCTATTTTTACTTTCTTCAGACAGATATACAAACAGACAGATACACAGAGCTAGACAGACAGGCTGATATATGCACGAATCGACAGATAGACAGACAGATAGATAGAAATACAAATAGACAGATAAACAGACAGACAGATGGATAAACAGACAAATAGGTAGACAGCCTAATAGGTAGACAGCCAAACAGACAGACAGATAGATAAACAGACACATAGGTAGACAGAAGCACAGACAGACAGACACAGACAGACAGACACAGACAACTAGCTTTTTTACATATCAACAAAAACTCTTTCCTGTTAAGCGACTAGGCTGGTGTGCACTGATCCTCTGCCGCCTCACACTCGACACTTACTGTACAGCAACAACCCATGATCCTTGACAGTCAGGTTGTTCACTCCACCAAAGGGTTGTTCCGCCCTCAGCAAACACACAGGCGAAAGTATAACCTCATCTTATTCCTGACTGTCGAGAGTGTTAGTGCACAATGGGGAAATCCAATCCTACGCTCCCGTCAGACAATTAACCCAGAGAAAGCTGAGAATATTCGTTTGTTTTAAGTTCAAGAATAGTGATGGTAACAGCAGTGGATGGCTTTGGTGTTGGAGATAGTTGTTAAGGTCGAAGAGTGGAAGGTGAGATGTTGAGAATTGTTAAGGTGGAAGACTGTTAAGGACGTGTGTTGTACAGGGAGGCTACCAAAAGAATAGTGGACGATATGCATGATTTCTATGTATAAGCTTTTACCTACATAGTAAATTTTCATGTATACTTATGAATAAATTTAATTAATTATATTTCCTGGCCTTACTAATCACCACTAAAAATCTGGATATATTTTATTTCTATTATAAAGAATCACATAAAAAATCACTTGTTTATATAATAAATCTTTAAGTATCCAGAGGAAAAATGTAACTTTGGAATTTTTAATACAGGGAAATACATCAATAACATTTGGAACAGTGACTGTGTCGTGAAATGTGAGTAAAAATCGTAAAAAACAAACAAAAACAATATGGATTAGTCGAGCAGAGTCCAGGATGATGTTAATAATGGTAATAAGATTAGAAAGACTAATGCATATTAAGAGTATAAGAAGAGAAGCTTAAGTCATCTGCCATAGCACAAGACGTATATGTCATCTCACTGTAAAAGACGAGACTAACTATAATGAATGTAAATACAGTAAACTTGATCTTATATATGAAAGATACAGTGAGGGAAGTAACATCATATATGAGTTAGTGTCTCAGAGTATATGAAGACACATTGTGAGTATATAACTATTGTTACTAATACTATAATACATTAATAGGTGTATGGTTAGCGACTAGAAGAATGATTATCAAACTAGATATTTACCTGGTGTTAATGATAGATAGTAATTAATATTAACGTTAGAGATGAAGGTAAAGATTCAAGGTGTTAATATTTTGAAGGAATTACGTATCAGCCGACAAAATCTGCTCTGTGTAATAAAATATAAAGGATTTAAGAAAAATATCACAGGATTACACAATAATAATCCCTGAGAAACAGAGGATTAACTATATGATAAATTGAGAGATAAAATCAGTATTTTAAGTCTCTATGAGATGGCACGTGATCAACAATATTCTTGAGAGAAAAACATAAAAAAAACACATTAAAAGTCAGATTAGGTGTAGTGAGATGAATGGGCTCATTTTACTATTTATTCCCTTAGACAATATATGGTGGCTTCCAGGTGTGTTTTTAGCCCCCTAGCATGCATCCCTTACTCTGTGGTACTTTCCCTGGCTCTAATGCTATTCTCTAATAATGTCTAGTAGTGGCACTTCCCTCTGTTCTAATGGCACTTCTAGACAGTAGACACGACTCGGCCACTTTCCTCCGGATATAATGAACCTTCCCTAACTGTGTGTAATAGTGACACTTAACTCTCCTCTTAACAGCGGCACTCCCCTCGACTCTAATGGCATTTTCCGACCGTGTCTAGTACTGGCACTTCCCTCGGCTCTAATGGCACTGCTCGACCGTGTCTGGCACACTCTGAGTAAATCGCAATACATAAAGTAAGCCATTTAGGGAATGGAAAAAGTTGAACAAGTCCACTTGCACAGTTACAGCCAAGGGTTGGAAGATGAGAGTGAGGAGGCAGGTTGATGGTAGGGCAGAGGAGGGGAGGAAAATGGAAGAGAAGAAGGAAAGGAAAAGCGAAACTAGAAGAAGGAAAGCGATATGGAATGGTGAAAATAGAAGGAGAAAAGGAAGATAGATAAAAGAAAATAAGAAGAAGTGGAAGGAATGGATAATTATAGAAATATGAAGAGCAATATTGACGGTAAGAGGGGCAGGGAGAGATAAAGAGAGATGAATGGAATTAAATGTTGAGTTCCTGAGTGATGTAAAGTTTAGATAAAGGACCATAGCTGACAGCCCTCAGACGCGAGGATGACACATTGATCGATTAACAGGAACAAAAAGTTTAATTTAATGACTAACTTAGTGTAATAGAACTCGGTGATCCCCCAGTTGTTCTCCTCCTTCCTCCTCCTTCCTTCCTTGTTCCTCCCTCCTTCCTCCTCCCCCTCCTTCCTCCTCCTTACTCTTTCCTCCTCCTTACTCTTTCCTCATACAATAATGGTATTTACTCTGCCTAAAGAATTATGAGTATTTCTGGCACTTGAAATATCTGTACAGACACTATATACGTCTCGTCTCAAAATGTTATAGTATATTACAAAAAAATCTTCATGGTATTCCTTTAAAATCGAAAACATTATACAGGTAGTGAGTCTGTATTAGGTGGCAGCTATTGCTCAGTGTTTGGGTTTAAGTAACTCTGTGTAACCTTCAGTTTATGCTCGACCGTTCTCTTGGGTAGGAGCATTATGGTCGATTCCGGAGCACGTGGAGCAAGGTGTTGTTGGTGTCGTGTTTACAGTATGAGGGATAAGAGAGTGATATGTTACATTGGCCTGAATAGTGCTGAAGAGTACCTTACCAAAACTGTGTTATTTTTTGGGGTTTTCTACTTACACATTTCTCGTCTCGACAAGTCTCCCTCTTTTTTCTCCATCATCTCTACAACTCTCCCTCTTTTTTCTCCAAATCTCTACACCTCTCCCTCTTTTTTCTCCAAATTTCTACAACTCTCCCTCTTTTTTCTCCATCATCTGTACATCTCCCTCTTTTTCTCCATCATTTTTACACCTCTCCCTTTTCTTCCCCCAAACATCTCTCCAAACCCCCTTTCCCCTCCACAGATTTTTCACTCCCTCTCTCCCTCCTCTTTCCAAAACTCTCTTCCACTCTCCCTCCATATCTTACAGTCAGCTAGACACCCGGCAGCTGTCCCCCTCCTATCAACCCGCAAAAAAACTCGATAAAGCAAGAGACAGGACATCCACAACTAGTGATGGTGTTCTGAGGGTTAAGTTGGACACTCAGAGCAGGTGGTAGTGTCCAGAGGGTTGTGTTGGGCGTCTACTGCTGCCTGGTGGTGACGTCCTGAGGGCACCTGATGGCTCTGACTAAACAAACACGTGTACACAAAACAAACAAAATAAAAGCAAACACCAACATTACAATTTATCTAAAATTTTACTCGCCTGTGAAAAATGAATAATGTTTCCGGTTCAAAATGGAGAGATTACACTGGTCAACAAAGTTTTTGTTGCATTGCTATAAACACTTGATTCTACCTAATTTGGGTGTGCTGATCTCATATCTGAAGTTAGTTTCTTTCTGTAAGCTCTAGTTTTTTTGCAATCAAGGTATTTTGAAATTTCAAAATTTCGTCTTCGTCTTATTGACCTCGTCGTCTATCTTGAAAAATATGTCATTAAACTGTCATTAAATTAGCTGGGTAATAAACAATAAAATATTACATATTCTAAATTTATTCAACAACACAATTTGAAACATGTTCCATCTAAAACAAAGGTTGAAATTTGTATAAAACTCATTGTTAGGTAAGAAATTTGTTACTATGAGGAGACAAAGCCCAATCACATTTTAGCCAGGTAGGAATTTGCGCTTGAAGCTCTTGCGTTTGTGAAATGTCTCAGGGCACTCTCGTTTAATGCTCCAGCAGTAGTCTGCCATCATATGTTTGTCCCATCTCCCTTGGTAGCGGTCTTCCATGGTCTTGAGATCCTGATGAAACCGCTCGCCTTGCTCGTCACTTACTGCCCCTAGGTTCTCAGGGAATCTATCAAGATGACTATATAGGAAATGGAGTTTGACACTCATATTGCATCCAAGGTCATGAAAGGCTGACAACATGGTTGCTACAAGGGTTTCATAGTTGTCAGCCTTTTTATTACCAAGAAAGTTTTCCATTACCGCCACAAATGAAAGCCATGCACCCCTTTCCTTGTCGTCCATCTTTCTGACAAAGTCTTGATCACGTACAAGTGCACGAATTTGTGGTCCATCAAACACACCTGCCTTTATCTTCTCAAATGACAAAGCAGGGTGAGCAGAGACTATGTGTTGGAAGCATTCACCATCAGTATTTAATGCTCTGACAAACTGTTTCATCAGGCCCAGCTTGATATGGAGAGGAGGAAATATGATCTTTTCTCGACTGACGATTGGATCATTGACAATGTTTGGCATACCAGCTTCCAGAGTCTCACGTAAGGGCCACTCCTTCAGGTTCCAATGCCTGTCTCTAGCTCGGCTGTCCCACATGCAAAGAAAGCAGGGATACTTTGTAAATCCTCTTTGTTGGCCAAGAAGGAAGTTCACCATTTTGAGGTCAACACAAATTGTCCAGTTGTGCTCATGGTATTTTAGAAGGTGAATCACAGTTTTAATGTCATTATACTCCTCTCGTAAGCACACAGAATGACCCACTGGAACAGCTGCATAGACATTACCATTATGTAGTAGCACACACTTCAGGCTACGCTTACAACTATCTAGAAATAATCGCCAGTCATTTGGACTATACAATGGAATCCCTAATTCCTGGAGAAGACCCGGGATATTATGACAGTAAACAAACTTATTCTCCTCTGTAAAGAATGGCACAAAATCCTGTTCCCGCTTTCTGAAGTCTGAAACTTTTGTGGTCTGGTTCAGTAGAGCCTTTTCTTGCAACCTAGAAGCTAGAACTTCTGCTGCATTTTTGGAGAGACCCAAATCACGCACAAGGTCATTCAGCTCTGGCTGACTAAACTTCTGAGGGGTTGATGACTCTGGTGTACCATCAGAAGAATCGTCGGAATCTGCAAGTATTTCTTGAGTTTCATGTTCACTCTCTTGGTCTTTGTCGCTTCCCTCCTCTTCAGCTGGAGACAACCCATTAAAAACTGGAACTGGTAGCTCATCAGAGTGCAAAGTAGGTCGAATTGCTGAAGGGATACTAGGATACGATATTTTATGTCTGTTTTTCTTGCCAACACCCTTCGTATTGATCAGACAAAAATAGCAGTCAGTTGTGTGGTCCTTCGGTTCTCGCCAGGTCATGGGAATTCCGAACGGTAAGCCCTTACGTTTTCCTTTTGTCCAGTCACGCAGCATTTCTTCGCAGTTATGACACACAGCATGTGGAGCCCATTTTTTGTCTTGGTCGCCAAGAGTAAGTCCGAAGTACGCTTTATAGCCGCGCCTCACAAACGATGTTATATTGCGCCTCTGACGAATAAGCGTGAAGTATCCACAAATATAACAGAAGGCATCAGGTTTGTTCACACATTGATTTCTCTTTGTAGCCATGACCAAATCTGAAAGAGAAAACAGACAAAATTATATCTCCCTATTGATACCATAATCGTGTAATTAATTAATTTGACCGCAAACGGCTAGAATGTAAAACCTCAAATTACATGAAAACTGGAGCATGCAGAACAAAACTGGTTTCAAATATGAAATCAGCAGATCAAAAATGGTAAGAAACAGTAAAGAAATCTCATGCAACTGGGAATTATAAAAAATTTGTTGTCCTGTGTTATCTGTTGTTGTAGAGACCAGCAATCATACCGTTGTGATTTTAGTGGAAGTGCCAATACAAAGCAAACTAACAACTCGTCATTCGCTATATAATGGGTCAGCACTCATCAGAATTTCAAGATTACATTCAGATAAATTTTATACAATCTATGTTAGGACACCTCCCCCCCCCCCACCCCAGCACCATATACCTCCAATACAAACAACATACTCATACGTCACCACATACCTTCAATACTAACATACGTCCCCACATACCTACAATACTAACATCGGACCTCACCACATGCCCTCAATACTAACAACATACTAACAACATACGTCACCACAAACCCTCAATACTAACAACATACGTCACAACATATCCTCAATACTAACAACATATGTCAACACATACGACACCACATACTCTCAATACGAACAACATACGTCACCATATTCCCTTAATACTAACAACATACTAGAGCGAGTTTCTGGTTCCCTGGTTATCAAAATCGCTGGGCTGGCGGACTCAAAGAAGGCGGCCGCATTGTTGGAATATTTTCTTTGGGATATTTTCCCGTCAGCGAACTCAAGATCTTTTGAAAATTCTTCTCCGCTGTTTGTGACCGTCTTTAGCCATACAAATACACACACACACACACACGCACACTCTCCCTCACACACGCACACCCTCCCTCACACACGCACACCTTCCCTCACACACATACACCCTCCCTCACACACGCACACTCTCCCTCACACACGCACACTCTCCCTCACACACATACGCCCTCCCTCACACACGCACACCCTCCCTCACACACGCACACCCTCCCTCACACACGCACACCCTCCCTCACACACGCACACCCTCCCTCACACACTCACACTCTCCCTCACACACGCACACCCTCCCTCACACACGCACACCCTCCCTTACACACATACACAAACATCCTCATTTTTCCTCACACACACACACATGCACATGCACAGACATATTCCCTCTTACACACACACACACACACACACACACACACACACACACACACACACACACACACACACACAAAAGAGTCTTATATCTACAATTCCAAGACGGTCATATAAGTAAATCATATTCTAAGATGCATCTCAAAGACGTTTTTAAGTTTGAAATATTATTAATGTTACCTAACTTTACTCGAAAGTCTCTTATATCTTATCTATCTGATATATCAAGGTTCCTTATACGATGGGAAAGGACGACTGTGAAAAGAAGAAATCGAAGGAAAAAATTGAGTGAAAATATATCATCTTTGCTTATCACGCGACACAAATTCTTAGATATATATACGATCAGTTTGAGGAAAATGGCGGGAAACCGAAGGGAAACTAAAAGATAATCAATTCACGTTATAAAAAAAAGAAAAAAAAAACAGTAAATTTTCTTTTTAGGGAATTTTGGTTTCCACTGGTGTGACGTCAGCAGATCATCATAATACTGGAGGAATATATTTTCTTCTTTACTATCATTCATTTACTAAACCAATATAATAAAATATTAAACTCATAAATAAATAAATAAACCCATTAAAGTCCATGATATTAAAACCCAAATAAACGCTATTAAATTCATGAACAAAAACTCATCCGAAAAAATTGCAGTCTATAGCCTTTCGGTGTATTGGCAACCCTGTACGGTGTATTGGCAACCCTGTACGGTGTATTGGCAACCCTGTAAGTTGTGGACTTTTCCCGCCAACACCACCAGCTGATACTTTTGGCGGGAGTTACGACCGCCTGGGAGTCTGTTTTCTTTGGGGACTTGTTTACGAAAATAACTAGTGGCCTGAGTTTGTGTACGACTGTGCTGTGAGTCTTAGCAGAACTTTTGACGCTTAGAAATAGGTTAATCTTCTCTTTTAATTTTCTCTATCTCTCTTCCCTTTCTCTTGTTTTGTTTTATTTCTCTCTCTCTCTCTCTCTCTCTCTCTCTCTCTCTCTCTCTCTCTCTCTCTCTGCTTTTATCATAGGCCTACATATGAGCGACTCACCAAACCCTCTAAAAAAAATGCATAAATAATTCTCGTCAATACTAGACGAACACATACCACATAGATAGACAGCAACATACCACATAGACAGCAACATAACCATACACATAACCATACACATAACCATACACATACACATCAGACACTCATCCACCCCGCCTAAAAAAAAATACATAATGAAGTCTCGCCAATATTCGTGAAGTAAACACCTGTCCAGTAACATATCACAGTTAATTAGACGGTAGCGACAGAATACCTTCATTAAGCGCAGGTGTGGCCACTCGCCCACCTGTTATGGCCAGGTTTAATGCCTCACATTCACAGTCATGTTACCTGTTCTGTTTATGCCAGGTGGTGATAATGAGCTGGGTGTATTGTGACGACCATTTGACACCTACTAACACGTACTTAGGTATTAAGATTCTTATTGTTTTATGTTAGGGCAATTATCTGTCAGGAGAGTCGTCTTATGCAGGAGGGGACAGGTTTAAGTACGTTGTTTGGTGTTATGGTGATGATATGATGACACCCGGTAAAGTTTAATCAGGAAAAGAGGTTTGTTTCACTACGTTGTTGTCTGTTATGGTGATGGCAGACACTAACTTGTAAAAAGAGTAAAAAGAAAAAGAAGTTTATTTAAGTTGTTTGTGTAATTGTGACCATTTGGCAGCTGCTAAACCTATATGAGCGGTGCTGTAAGGTGTCGTCAACCCACACACATCTGGGTAGTGTTGTTCTGTGGGAAGATAAGGAAGTTATTTAGAAGAGAAGCAATGACGAGATCCACAAGGAAAATTAGTTTCTTACCTTGCATTTTTTTTCCAATGTTAGAGATGTGAGAATTCCAAGAGGCTTTTCTTAGCTAATGACAATGTTGAGTGGTATAAAGGATTAGTCTCAAAATGGAAATAGACTCCTTGAAATAAACTCGTATGATAATTACCAAGAGAACTGTCCGGGTTATGATCGAGGGAACTGAACAGGATTGCACTTGAATGACATCATGACTAGGAGTTAGAGCGGAGGTGTTGATATTGTGGACGGTTATATGAGAAGTCGTTTCCTTAAGATATATGACTTTAGAGATAACAGAGATAAGAGTTCTGAGTCTATATTCAGAGAGAGAGAGAGAGAGAGAGAGAGAGAGAGAGAGAGAGAGAGAGAGAAAGAGACAGACTTTATCCAATAGCAAAGGTTGAATTTAGAGTCAACAAATCCTACACTGTAATGTTTATCTTGACCTTTGATATTTGTTGTATGAAAATTTTAGGGAAAAAAACTTGAAAATGAAAGGGATTATTTTTATTCCAGGATAGAATTGTTTTGTAAATATTGTATACGAGGATTCTTGCGGTCACTGACCCTTCCATTGTCTCTATAAGCTACTGTACTTGTTGACGTCCATTTGACATTTGGCGGGAAAGTTTGTCTTGACATTTCGCGGGAAAGTTTGTTAAAGAAAATAGTTTGTGAAATGTTATGAACAGAAGTTGACATATGTTGAATTTCCCGTTGATCTAAAGAATGAAACCCATTGAAAGTATTTCCTTAATAGTGTTCAATGGTGGATGTCTGCTACGTGGGAGGAAAGAACGAAATATAAAGAAACAAAACAATAATCAGAGGAACATATTATATAGGATACAATAATAGTACAAGTTTCATACGTGTAGCGAGGAACAGATATAAAGTGTTTGTTAGGTCATCAGAAAGGTCAGGTATGTGGGTTGGGTTTGTGGTTAGATTAGGTTAGGTTAGGTTAATGGAAGAAAGTTTTCATATAAATAAATTTCCACCTGCCAGAAAAGAGTGACAGGTACACGTTATATCATGTACAGCAATAAGACCATAGGATATTATAACAGGATAGTGGATGATGGGGAGGAAGGATTTGAATTATTGTCTAGGGTAATTTAGGCTCCAGTTTTAGTATTTTTTTTAACAAGTAATATATGAGGTTATTTGACTTCACTGAAAGGAATTATTAGTTTTATCTTTATTTGTATTTTCAAGTTAAATTTCAACAAGAAAGAAATTTACTCAGAAGAAGTGTTTCATTCATATCCCTCAGTGTACAGTAATACCAATACTCATCATGAACCATACTATAGTTGAACGCTGTATATACTGTTGTCATTGTATAGCTGGATTATGTATTTTGTTCATACTATTGTTATATATTGTTGTGTAGTGATATTATATTTAAATCTAAATTGCAAATTGGGTATTGTGGGCTAACTGTGCACTCATGTTGTGGAGAACGTATTGACAGGTTATTGGAAATCCGCTGCATTAATAATTACCCATATACACAGTTCATAAGTAATCAAAGAACCAATGTTAAAGTGTGTGTGTGTACATTTACATTTACATTTACATATTCATTTACATATATAAATATTTAAAGATAATAAAAACATGAGTACATACACATATATAGAGTTACATGCACATATATCTACATACATGCATAGAGTCACATAGTATACGCAAACATACACATTCATACAAACCTGTGTTGTAGATGATCACACTTGTTCTTCCTGTACTGTAAACTGTGTAACTTAAACTGTGTATATTTGATTGTAAATTTTATCTTTGACGGTATACTTGTATAAACTGCAATATTTACCTTACACGCTTAAGGTTGTTAAAGTACAGAATATTGAAAACTACTGCAGAATATACACTGTAAACTGTAGAATATATCTGTAGACTTTATATTGTAGATTGTACTGTTGTAGATTGTATGAGACAGTGTATGGTGGAGTATACAGGCTGGGCTACAGTACATTAAGCTGTAGGCTACCAACTGTATGATGTAGACTAGCTCTCCATAGCCTCGACTCATGCATATTCTCCCAACTTCCTCTTTTTTTTCTTTTTTCTTTCTTTTCGTCAACATAGAAAAGAAAAAACTATATATTTCCCTATTACCTCTCTGGTGTTAAGTGTTGACGTGGTGTTGATTATTTGGATATTTGTCAGATATTCAGATCCAAGAGTAAAGGCTTGTGGTGAGATGATTATTAACAAAAGGTGGATGATACTACTATTATTTCCACCTAAGTGTTGAAATGTATAACCCGTGGTCTCTATCCTCTGTAAAGTGCGATTTTATTTTTGTATTCTGTTTCAGGGTTTGTTTGTGTTTCATGTTTTAAGGATGGTTTGTGTTGCATGTTTTAAGCTTTGTTTGTGTTTCAATGTTTTAAGGATGGTTTGTGTTGCATGTTTTAAGCTTTGTTTGTGTTTCAATGTTTTAAGGTTTGTTTGTGTTTCATGTTTTAAAGATGTTTTGTGTTACCTGTTTTAAGGTTTGCTTGTGTTTCATGTTTTAAGGATGGTTTGTGTTGCATGTTTTAAGGTTTGTTTGTGTTTCATGTTTTAAGGATGGTTTGTGTTGCATATTTTAAGGTTTTTTGAGATTCATGTTTTAAGGTTTGTTTGTGTTTCATGTTTTAAGATTGGTTTGTGTTTCATGTTTTTTAAGGATGGTTTGTGTTTCATGTTTTAAAGATGTTTTGTGTTTCATGTTTTTTAAGGATGGTTTGTGTTTCATGTTTTAAAGATGTTTTGTGTTTCATGTTTTTTAAGGATGGTTTGTGTTTCATGTTTTAAAGATGTTTTGTGTTGCCTGTTTTAAGGATGGTTTGTGTTGCATGTCTTAAGGTTTGTTTGTGTTTCATGTTTTAAGGGTTGTTTGTGTTTCATATTTTAAGGTTTGTTTGTGTTTCATGTCTTAAGGATGATTTGTGTTGCATGTTTTAAGGATGGTTTGTGTCGCATGTCTTAAGGTTTGTTTGTGTTTCATGTTTTAAGGGTTGTTTGTGTTTCATGTTTTAAGGTTTGTTTGTGTTTCATGTTTTAAGGTTTGTTTGTGTTTCATGTCTTAAGGTTTGTTTGTGTTTCATGTTTTAAGGGTTGTTTGTGTTTCATGTTTTAAGGGTTGTTTGTGTTGCATGTTTTAAGGGTTGTTTGTGTTTCATGTTTTAAGGATGGTTTGAGTTGCATGTTTTAAGGGTTGTTTGTGTTTCATGTTTTAAGGTTTGTTTGTGTTTCATGTTTTAAGGTTTGTTTGTGTTTCATGTCTTAAGGTTTGTTTGTGTTTCATGTTTTAAGGGTTGTTTGTGTTTCATGTTTTAAGGGTTGTTTGTGTTGCATGTTTTAAGGGTTGTTTGTGTTTCATGTTTTAAGGATGGTTTGTGTTGCATGTTTTAAGGTCTATTAACGAGGAGTAACTATTCCAAGGTCGGTTTGTGTTTCATGTTTTAAGGATGGTTTGTGTTTCATGTTTTAAGGATGGTTTGTGTTGCATGTTTTAAGGATGGTTTGTGTTTCATGTTTTAAGGATGGTTTGTGTTGCATGTTTTAAGGTCTATTAACGAGGAGTAACTATTCCAAGGTCGGTTTGTGTTTCATGTTTTAAGGATGGTTTGTGTTTCATGTTTTAAGGGTTGTTTGTGTTGCATGTTTTAAGGGTTGTTTGTGTTTCATGTTTTAAGGATGGTTTGTGTTGCATGTTTTAAGGTCTATTAACGAGGAGTAACTATTCCAAGGTCGGTTTGTGTTTCATGTTTTAAGGATGGTTTGTGTTGCATGTTTTAAGGTCTATTAACGAGGAGTAACTATTCCAAGGTCGGTTTGTGTTGAATAAATTTTTCAGGGTTTTCAACTTTACTAATTTTTTTCAGGTCGATTTATGTTGATAATTATTTAAAGGCTGATTATATAAGCTATAATATTTTAGTTTTTTTATTAGATTAACATATTTCAGGGTTTGTCTGTGTAAATTATAATGCTTGTGTCTATAATGCTTGTGTCTATAATGCTTGTGTCTATAATGCTCGTGTCTATAATGCTTGTGTCTATAATGCTCGTGTCTATAATGCTTGTGTCTATAATGCTTGTGTCTATAATGCTCGTGTCTATAATGCTTGTGTCTATAATGCTTGTGTCTATAATACTTGTGTCAACTATAATGTTCCAGTGTCAGTTTTATTAATTTTATTTGGGAATCAGTTTACATATTCCATTCATTTCTTTTCACTGTCAATTTGTTTAATCGATATTGCATTTCAGGGCTTGTTTGTGCGTTGTTTATTCTGTTTGAAGTTTGTTTGTGCGTTGTTTACTCTGTTTGAAGTTGTTTGTGCGTTGTTTATTGTTTGAAATTTGTTTGTGAATTCTACTTTGTGTTAGTCTTTTGATTATTTTTTCTGGGGCTGCTTTTTTCATATTTTTTTTTTTTTCAGAGCGTCTCTTGTCATGTCTGCTTGAGCCTTTGTGACAGGATACTATAAATGTCGATATAATCTTCAGTGTAATGCATCCATCTCACCTTCTCAACTCAGGGTCAAAGATTCGAACCTCTTTGATCCAGTTGCTCTCTCATGTTCCAGTAAGGCTTCAGAACAATGGATTGAAGCCCCAACGCATGCGTTTCGATTTCCTTTGACCCATAATAGGAAGTTCTTGGTACACAATCCCTTTAGTTTCTCTATGACTCCGAGGCGAATGTAATTTACTTCTCGTCTTGGGCTGGGCTGGGCTGGGCTGGGTTAAGAAGTGTGTTGCTGGTGACGTCTTAATAATTAACTAGGGAGGATTGACATCAGTTGTCGTTCATAATTCATTCAGAACACTTCGGAATATTTTATAGCCTTGGTGTGTCAAGACTCAGTCGTTCTGCACACACACACACACACACACGTATAAATAGAGACGCTGCTCTAGGAAGGCTATTCAGACTCTTGGCTGATATAGTATATGTGTTTACATTCTAAATGCAAATATCATTATATGTAAATAGAGCAGAGTAACAAACACTACTGCTTCCTGTGGGAGTCAAAGAGTATTCCTACTTAATTTGCATGAAGATTAAAAAAGTTATATACACACATACGTTGGGTACAGTTTCTGGGCACACACACACACACATACACACACATACACTGATCGCTATAAGAACAGCCCAGTCCCAACCATTATCAATAACTTGTAATCAACTAGTGCATTCACTCCCAGTTAGTATTGCCTTTTTACACTGTCACTATGTTGAAATGCCCTGCAGTATGACCTTCTCCCCACCTTGTTATTATATATCATATCTGTATCACTTATGTTACTTGTATATCATTTATCAATCAAGTGACCCATTCCCCAATTATGCAACTGTATATTTTCAGCCTTCCGGCCGCGATGCTCTTTCAATAAACCGTTAATTATTATTATTATTATTATTATTATTATTATTATTATTATTATTATTATTACACACACACACACACACACACACACACACACATATATGTAATTGTTATTTGTTTATTCCGTTTTCATTTTTTCTCTTTATCATCATTATTTCTCTTCTGTACAGTCATTTACAAAAGTCTGTTCGTCTCTCCCTCTCACCCACTGACCCTCGACAGATTCAGACTCGTGAACCCGACGCTGCAGTAGACTGATACATTATTCTGTCCGTAAATGCGTCGGTTTCATGAGTATAAATCTCTCGAGGGTTCGTGGTTCAGCGGGAGAGACGAACGGACTTTAGTCATTGAATGTACAAATGGCTGCTTCACTAATCAATGTAAACCTTCATTATATTGAGGCGTTAGGTTAAGTTATGTTAGGTTAGGTTTAGTTACGTTAGGTTAGGTTAGTCGTTCAAGCTTACACATTATAAATTTTATAGAAGGAATTAATGATACAAGGTAAGTCAGTCAGAAACTTCATTTACAGTAAAGTGGGGAATAATGATCAGTAAAGTTAGGAAATATTTATCAGTAAAGTTGGGACTATTGATCAGTAATGTTGGGATTATTGATCAGTAATGTGACGAGTATTGAACAATATTTATGTGGTAAGTATTGATCAGTAGAAGGGTTAAGAATATTGATCAAATAAACTGTAGAATATTGACTACCTATATGTCTGTTTATCATATAGTAAAGTCGTATATATTGACCACTAATGGAGCCCAATACTAAGAGGTGACGCTTGCAAATATTAACCTATAAAATGATAAATATTGACCATTAATTTGCCAAATATTGACCATTAATGACCCCAATATAAACCATCACTTCTGGTCAATACTAAACAATAACATCAGGAATATTAACCAATCAAAATTGGTCAATATTAAACCATAAAACTGATGAATATAAACCACGAAAATTTGAGAATAATGACCAGTTAAAAGGAACCAGTCAAGTAGTCAAGATTAAACCATAAATTAATCAATATTGCCCAAATAAAATGATCAATATTGAGTAGCTTAAGGGTAATTATTGACAAGTAGAGGGGGGGGGGGTGGATGACGGACAATACACCTCAGCTCAGAAGTTTACACCTCTTAACAACTGAGTCATCATTATAGGGGCATGGTTAAAGACACGGTACCCTGTTACACCTTTTGTAATTTTACCTGTAAGGATAAACTAATTAGCGAGTTTTTGACATATAATCAAAGTTGACAAAAAATTATACAACTTAACATACTATAATTATATAAAAAAAAGTAGCATTAGTATTGAAGGAAACATTAGTACAGTAAAATCTCTATTTAACGGACTCTATGGAGCTGAAAATTCCGTTATTTTGAAGGTCCATTAGATGTGAAACCTCCATCTAACGGATTATATGGAGCGAGAGAAGTCCGGTATATAAAGATTTCACTATCATATATCTAACAAAATAATTTCATTTATAACAATAAGAAAGTAACAGTTACATCAATGATATAATGATACAAAATAAACACAATCATTACACCTGGCATCACCTGGGAACACCTGACATCACCTGGAAACACCTGACATCACTTGGGAACACCTGACATCACCTGGGAACACCTGACATCACCTGACATCATCTGGCTCCGTATCTTTAATCAATCCCGTGAACAGAAGGGACGCTAGTGACGGGTCCTATAGTTTAAGACTGAAGGGAGTACTACAAGGGGCAACTTTGAGACCTTTTAAGTTAGTAGAAAATATGCGGACGTCACCTCTACCTAGCCGTAAGAGCGTAAGATTAAAGGAAGACATTGATGCGGCTACGGAAGACTGGAAGATTCATAGTAGAGGACAAATAAGGGGACATACTGTGAAACCTATATTTAGCGGACTATTTGGAGAGGAATGTTCGTTATCTCGAGTGTTCGTTAGATGTGAAATGCCCCCCCCCCTCCCCCATCTCACGGATTATATGGAAAGAGAAGTCCGCTATATAGAGGTGTCACTGTATGGGGAACATGTATGCATCAGTGGAAGGGTTGGGTTAGGTTATCTTAGTACAGTATACACAAGATATATGAAACAACAACTGGAGAATTGTTTTATAAGTGGAAACAATATTTCTTCCCCTACTCGGTGGCAGTGACGAAATAACATGTGGCCTTAGCTCTGGCACTCATTTAGCTTTAGCTCTGACACTCATTTAGCTTTGGCTCTGACATTTATTTAGCTTTGGCTCTGGCACTCAAAATCCAACAGCAACTTTTATTTTTGTCTTTTTTTTATTATCATCATCTTCACCATCTCTACTGTTAATATCCGTAGGAGAGGTGTGTTGAGCCTATCCCACTTCACCTACCTACCTACCCCAACTCACCTACCCAGCTATCCACACGCCTACCCACCTGCTCCCTGACTCCATCGTACACCAACTATCACCCACCTACCCATCCCTCCCTCAACTATTCATACCCCTCACCTACCCACCATCCACCCACTCATCCACCTACCCCACCCATCCATCCACCCACCCAGCCACCAATCCGCATGTTCTTTAACTCAATCGTAAAAAAAAAATACGTATTTTTTCTCAACAGTTATCACTATCGGCTGCCAGCTTTTCTACGAGGGAGGAATTTTTCTTCTCACACTTGATCTATGACTGCTGTCCTTCACCGCCTGCTCGTATACAACCTAAAAAAACTCTTGATGGCTTGGCTTCCCTTCCCTTGGCCTCCCTTGGCTTCCATTGGCTCTCCTTGGCAAAGTTTCCCTTCCCTTGGTTTGACTTCCCTTGGCTATAAGACAAGCTGGAAGCCACCAAAACATTCCTTACCATATAACGTATAAAATATAAGATCATTGTTAAGTAGGAGAGAAACGTCATCTAAACTTCAAATATTCTCCAGTTATATTTCATATCCTTATCATTATCCTTCGTGTCTAAAGTGCTTTGGTGTTGATATGTGAAGGTTTTAGTTCATTTAGAGAAAGTGAGTAATATGTAGTGGGAATTCCTTTCTATGATGAGTGGGAGTAGAACGTGGAGGAAATTTTAAGGGAGGAAGTAATCAAAGAAAATGATATTAATAATAATAAGGGAGACGATGATACATATGTAATTACGGATTTATTAATTATTTCAGTAACTTGGGTCACTTAATGAACTGAGGAATGAAATAACTTAAACTTATAGTGAACGAAATTAAAAGAAACAGAACAGTTACTTGTGCGTCGGGCCAGCCTAGGCATAATTGTTTTCTTCTCTGTTATTGATTGTTTCCCACCAGTGACAGTTTTTCTGAGTCAGTGAGTGAGTGAGTCAATCAGTTAGTGAGTGAGTTAGTGATAATTAAGCTGAATTTATTACAACTGAATTTAAGAAGGTAATGTTAAATGGATTTCATAGGTCATAATTGCCTACACTAATGACCTAATTTTGACTTAAACAGCAGGTGACCAATCATATATAGAGCTGTTGGCGCACCGAAACTTGAATAAGGAGAGACTATTAGGTATCTTCCTTGTTTCAGTGGTCAAATTTGCAGCACGTGTGGAAATATTTCTTCAAATATTCGTGAATCATTCCACTAACATACGGAGACTGACACCATGTTCCGGGGCCACATACTAGGGCCACATACTAGGGCCACTCACTGAGGCTACATACTGGGGCCACATACTGAGGCTACATACTGGGGCCACATATTGCAACAACATACTGAGGCCACATGTAAAGCAAATATAACAGAATTATATTTTGGGAACATATCAAGCAACATACTGAATCATGTTCATACCAGACACCGGTACCACCGAACCTAACTCACCGGTACCACACTGAACCTACATACCAATACCATTGAACCTACATACCAATACCACTGAGCCTACATACCAATAACAATGAACCTACATAACAGTAGCCTGCCACTGAACCTACATACCAGACCACCGAACCCACATACCAGTACCACCGAACCCACATACCAGCATCACCGAACCCACATACCAGTACCACCGAACCCACATACCAGTACCACCGTCACATACCAGAGTCAAGAAACTCCAGCACTACAACCAATCAAAATCAAGCTTAACCTCTCTAAAACAATTGTGATTGGCGGTCATAATAAGTACAGCAGCTACTTGGTACTGTACCCGGTATGTGGCCCAGAACGGAGAAATAATGAGAGAGAGACTACGAGTTGATGAAAGAGAATGAGAGAATAAGAGAGAATGAGAGAATAAGAGATAATGAGAGAGAATGTGAGAGAATGAGAAGGAAATAGGGCTGATCTGGCGACTATAGATGCAAAATTCTCTTTAGGTATTATTTTCATTCCTCAAATCAGATAATGTTCCCCCCACTACTCAGAACAGACTGAGATCAGGTCATTTGTTCTTCCTACTAATCAGAACAGGCAAAGATCAAGTCATTTATTCTTCCTACTACTCATAACAGACTGAAATCAGGTTATTTGTTCTTCCTACTAATCAGAACAGACTGAGATCAGGTCATTTGTTCTTCCTACTAATCAGATTGGACTGAAATCAGGTCATTTGTTCTTCCTACTAATCAGAACAGACCATATGTTCCCCCCACTAATCAGAACAGACTGATATCAAGTCATTTGTTCTTCCTACTAATCAGAACAGACTGAGATCAGGTCATTTGTTCTTCCTACTAATCAGAATAGACTGAAATCAGGTCATTTGTTCTTCCTACTAATCAGAACAGACCATATGTTCCCCCCACTAATCAGAACAGACTGATATCAAGTCATTTGTTCTTCCTACTAATCAGAACAGACTGAGATCAGGTCATTTGTTCTTCCTGCTACTCAGAACAGACTGAGATCAGATCATTTGTTCTCCCTACTACTCAGAACACACTGAGATCAGGTTATTTGTTATTTCTACTAATCAGAACAGACCGAGATCAGGTCATTTGTTACCCCACTAATTAGAACAGACCATTTGTTCTTCCTACTACTCAGAACAGACCAAATACTCTTCCCATACTCAGAGGAGATCTCTGATTAGCCTGCTTTTATTCACTTCCATCCCAAAACACTCAAGAGTTAAGATCAGGCTGTCAATCGTAGATCAAGCTCCAAAATCAGCTTACGAAGTCAAGCTCTCATATCAAGCTCCCAGATCAAGCTTCCATTTCAGCTTCCCAGATCAAGATCTCAGGTCAATCTCTTAGATCAAGCTCTCAGATCAGCTTCCCACATCAAGCTTTCATTTCATGCTCCCACATCAGCTTCCCATATCAAGCTTCCAGACAAGTTCTCATGTCAAGCTCCCAGGTCCAGAGCCAAACTGAAGCTCCCAATTTCCCTGATCAGACTGGCAGGTCACTCCTCCAACTTACACTTTCCAATTCACATTTCTAGATAAAGCTTTTAGATCAAGCTTCCAGTTCACTCTATCGGATCAAAATCCCACTTTAACCCTTTAACGACGATGATTTAACCCTTCAGGACTCAAAGGGTTAAGCTTCTAAGTTAAATAGACACTAATTTGTATATTAATATCAAGGACCTTTTCTCAGTTTAATTTTTATTTACAACAGTAATTTCCTATGATATTTGGGCAGCTACTTAATGCCAAGAAAATTAATTCGCCTCTAAATACAGTACAGTATAGTTTTCCTAGTAAAGCTTAGGTTAGGTTTGGTTAGGTTAGGTTTGGTTTGGTTTGGTTAGGTGAGGTGAGGTTAGGTCAGGTCAGGTCAGGTCAGGTCAGGTAAGGATTTGTTAGGTTAGGCTAGGTGAGGTGAGGTTAGGTCAGGTTAGGTGAGGTCAGGTCAGGTAAGGATTTGTTAGGCTAGGTTAGGTTAAGGTCTCACGTCTTAAAGGTTAGGTGGGAAGAATCATCATTGTCTTGGGGAACACTATTAACCATTATTCTTAAGTATAGCCAGCGCCGGTAGTCTGATACAGTAAGACCCCTATTTAACGGACTATACCCTTTAGATTGATGTCCGGTAAATAGAGGGATTACTATATTGATGATAATAAGTGTTAAAAAAATATCACTGGGAAGGCAAATTGCATTGAATATTCACTTACGATATTGATTGTCTAGAGTAAGCTATTCCTCTCTCAAAAAAAACAACACTAATAATATAAATAATCACAAAATGGGTGATTTGGGAAACCGTAAATAAGGAAGTGTAAAAATTTTAAAGTCAGATATAAATGAACTAATAAAATTTTCAAGACACAACTAGTAAAATAAATATGATGATGACTGGAATATGAGAGAGAGAGAGAGAGAGAGAGAGAGAGAGAGAGAGAGAGAGAGAGAGAGAGAGAGAGGTTGGGTGTAGTACAAGGCTGTATTGTAGTGCCGCGTCTGTTTATATGTAATGATAAACTCTAAAGTGAAATACAATAATGTCACAGATGTAGAGCAAAATAGAAATCCCAAATACAAGAAGCACTATTCTGAGAGCTTGGACGAGAGATAAAGTGGGGGGGTGTAGGGGTGAGGGGGTGTAGGGGGTGTGGGGGTGTGGGGGTGAGGGGGTGTAGAGGGTGAGGGGTGTAGGGGGTGGTGAGGGGGTGTAGGGGGTGTGTGAGGGGTGTAGGGTGAGGGGGTGTAGGTGGTGAGGGTGTGTAGGGGTGTAGGGGGTGTAGAGGGTGAGGGGGTGTAGGGGGTGAGGGGGTGTAGGGGGTGAGGGGGTGTAGGGGGTGTAGGGGGTGAGGGTGTGTAGGGGTGGAGGGGGTGTAGAGGGTGAGGGTGTGTAGGGGGTGTAGGGGGTGAGGGTGTGTAGGGGGTGTAGGGGGTGTAGGGGGTGAGGGGGTGTAGGGGTGTAGGGGGTGTAGGGGGTGAGGGGGTGTAGGAGTGTAGAGGGTGAGGGGGTGAGGGGGTGTAGAGGGTGAGGGGGTGTAGGGGGTTAGCGGGTTGACGGGATGGAGGGGTGTATGGGGAGAGGGAATGAGGGGGGTGGAGGGGGTGTATGGGGTAAGGGGGTGTAGGGGTGAGGGGGTGTAGGGGGTGTATAGGGTGAGGGAGTGTAGGGGGTGTAGAAGGTGAGGGGGTGTAGAGGGTGAGGGGGTGTAGGGGGTGTATGGGGTTAGGGGGTTGACGGGGTGGAGGGGTGTATGGGGGGAGGGGATGAGGGGGGTGGAGGGGGTGTATGGGGTAAGGGGGTGTAGGGGGTAAGGAGGTGTAGGGGGTGAGGGGGTGAGGGGGTGGGGGGTGAAAAGATGTGTGCTGAAGATATGTATTGAAGAACGCCTACGTATGTACCACCGTAGCACCAAGGGGGGGGGGACAGTCGACAGCCGAGATGGTTAAGAAAGACAGGAAAAACGACAGCATTTAGCTCAAGAAGGCATCTAACTTCAACAACAACAACAGACAACAAGAGCAGTTGGCAATATAAAAAGTTTACTCCTAACTTTCCATAACAGCTAGAGTGTGGTGGTGGTGGTGACTCAGGAGCCGTGATCGAGGTAGTCTTTATATTCTGAAGGGCTGTAGGTGGTCCTGTCGTCGTCGTCGTCGTAGTAGGCACTGTTCGAGTACTTCCCCTGATACAGGAGGCCGCCGCCCTCATACCGGTTCTTGAGGATGGACCTGAGGGGCTCTGACTGTCGCTGTGACTCCCCAGGTCCCATCTCCACCATGGCATCAGCTGTCCGGCCAGACATGGCGTCCATCATGGACTCAGCGGCACCGAGACCCCGACTTGACATTACGTCCCTCACAGTTTCTGTCGAGCCAAACGCTCGACTTTGCATAGCGTCTAACATGGACTCCGGGGTCCCTAACGACCGACTGTGCATGGCGTCAATCATGGGATCAGAAGGCCCTCGCGACCTTCCTTTCAGCACATCCCTGACCACCTCAGAGTGTCCAAGTGAGGCCCCTGAGATCATCCCCAGGCTGGACTTCCTGTGTCCCAGGACTCCAGATTGGGAAACGTCCAGCAGCGGTTCCGTGGCGGCTCTAGCGCGGCGACGAGGGCGACCAAACTCCATGTCGAGGTATGGCGACGGTGGCGACGACGGGCTGGGGGAACCCGGGAATAAGCCCACACCTCCTGTGACGTCACGAGCTAGGCTGCCAGTGATGTCACGACTTAAGTTGCTCGTGACGTCATGGGACAGACTGCCAGCTCGGCTCAAGGCACCAGCGACGTCACGGGTGAGGCTACCAGTACGGCTTAGCCTGCCGTTGACGTCACGACTCAAGCTGCCAGTACGAGACAACCTACCAGTCAGGTCACGGGCCAGATTACTACGACTGAATCCGCTCGTGACATCACGTGTAAGGCTGCCGGTGACGTCACGGGACAGGCTGCCAGCCAGATCACCCAAGAGTGTCCCAGAACCATCCATTTTGTCCGCGTATGCTGTCAGTCTGACGTGGGGAGATAAACAAACATTTATTACATACATTAGTCATTGTAAAATTACACACTGTACTGTGTTAATTCAGTTCTGATTTAACCCCTTGGGTACGATGACCCATGATGGCTTGATGACTTAATGGGGTTAGGTCGTCGTACTAAAGGGGTTATAAAGCTATAAATATATAGTGACCCATTTATGCAGATTTTCATATAATAAATGAAGACGTAAACGTAATATTGAACCAACAGATATATTATGGTTACACTTTTAACAAAGAACAATGAGTATAAGCAACGTAATTAAAAAAAATATATATAATCTCACAAAATACGTAAAATAAACAGTGTTGCTGTTATGTACAAAAGTGAAAATACATAAAACCCATTAATTAATTGTTCTAACTAACAGTCATAGATAAATCATAGCAGGGAATTAATTATTTAGCCCAATTATAGAGTTCTCGTTTAATCCTGGTCGAAGCAAAATGGACCCATTCAACCGGTTAATATATTGTTCATGTTAGTCTAGGAACGAAATTATGACTTATAAAAGAACACTATTTATACTGAAACTTCTATTTAACGGACAAATGGAGAGGAAAATCCGTTATATCGAGGGTGCGTTAGCTCTAAAATATCCGTCTAACGAAGTATATCTGTTAACCAAAACATATGAAAAAGTTCAATGCCTTATTTTGTGATGTAGTCCTGGTTAAGAAGACTTAGAGAGTAATGAAAACTTATTATAACACTGTGGCCATTATAGGAAAACTAAGTACAAATAATTACAGACAAATTACCCAAATTTTAAAATATTTTTATACGATATAGAAAAATTAATTCTTAAGATATAAAATAAATCATTCACTGAAATATAAAAATCAGTTTACAATAGCAGAGAAAAATCTCTTGGAAATGAAAAAAGTTAACTACCAGAATAATAACCAAGAAGAATTAACAAAAAAGGTTAACTTACTGCCCCTCCCAATGGGTAAATAAAGAAAGGTTTTTCCCACCTGGAGGCGGAACCGCCCCTGTGGACGGGGTCGCATGATTCCTTCATCCTGTAGAAACGCTTCTGTAAATTCCGATACTCCTTCAGATAGTTCTCGAGCTGGGCGGCGTGGTACTGGTACCGATATGAGTTCGACAGGTCTCCCGTACCCTCTAGAGAACGGTACACGCCTCTGGGAAAGAGAGGAAGCGTGAGAGGGTGGTGCAGTGGTGGTACAATGAGGTGTTACACTGTGGTGTAGGTGCAATGATGGTGGTACAGTGTGGTGTAGGTGCAATGATGGTGGTACAGTGTGGTGTAGGTGCAATGATGGTGGTACAGTGTGGTGTAGGTGCAATGATGGTGGTACAGTGTGGTGTAGGTGTAATGATGGTGGTACAGTGTGGTGTAGGTGTAATGATGGTGGTACAGTGTGGTGTAGGTGTAATGATGGTGGTACAGTGTGGTGTAGGTGCAATGATGGTGGTACAGTGTAGTGTAGGTGCAATGATGGTGGTACAGTGTAGTGTAGGTGCAATGATGATGGTACAGTGTGGTGTAGGTGCAATGATGGTGGTACAGTGTGGTGTAGGTGTAATGATGGTGGTACAGTGTGGTGTAGGTGCAATGATGGTGGTACAGTGTAGTGTAGGTGCAATGATGATGGTACAGTGTGGTGTAGGTGCAATGATGGTGGTACAGTGTGGTGTAGGTGCAAGTATGGTGGTACAGTGTGGTGTAGGTGTAATGATGGTGGTACAGTGTGGTGTAGGTGCAATGATGGTGGTATAGTGTGGTGTAGGTGTATGTTCATGAATAATACTGTGTGTGTGTGTGTGTGTGTGTGTGTGTGTGTGTGTGTGTGTGTGTGTGTAGGCCACGTTCGTCTCTCACAGGGACGTATCAAGTGCAGGTATGTGGTGAACTTTGAGTATGATGACATCTTTTATTTGGACTCTTGATTCCGTTTTCTGTTTTGTTTTTCATCGCCTCTGACCTTTTGTGATAGTTCCTGTGTCTCTCCTTCCTTCCTTCCTACCTTCCTTCCTTCCTTCCTTCCTTCCTTCCTTCCTTCCTTCCTTCTCTCCTTCCTGTCTTTCTTTCTTCGTTCCTTTCTTTCTTTCTTTCTTTCAAACCCCTTCCTTCGTCTCTTTCCTTCTCTCCCTCCTTATCACCCTCCCTTCCGTCCTTCTCTCCCTCCCTATCACCCTCTTGCTCTCTGTCTCATTTCATCTTTCACTCAATCATTCTCTCCCTTCCTCGCCTACTCTCTCCCTCTGTCTCCCTCCCTCACCTGTTAGCAGCCATAAGCCTCCTCAGTCTCCTGGCATCGTGAGCGTAGGCGAGGCGGTCGTCAGCGTCTAGCATGGGCGTGGATGGGAGGGAGGGATAGCGGGTTCTGGCTCGCCTCCCCCTGGGGTAGCAGAAGGCGTGGGAGGCTGCCTCGCTCATCGCCAGGTTGAGGGCGCTGTAGCACCTGTAGGTAGGCATCTAACAGCTCAGAGCAGGTGCAAAGGAAGATAGCTGAGTACAGGTAACAGGTGATTACAGGTGGAAGTTACAGGTAGATACAGATGGAGATTACAGGTGGGTAACGATAAAGGACATAGGTCGTGGGCCATGAAGTGTAGATGAAGGTTACAGGTGGAGGTTACAGGTGGGTACAGGCAGAGGGTGGAGGTTACAGGTGGGTACAGGCAGAGGGTGGAGGTTACAGGTGGGTACAGGCAGAGGGTTTAGGTTACTGGGTACAAGTGGAGGTTACAGGTGGAGGTTACAGATAGATACAGATAGTGAGTACAAAATGGGAGCTATAATACGTGAGTACATTTGAAAGCTATACAATAGGTGAGTACATATGGGAGCTATAGAGGTGAGTACATATGGGAGCTATATAGGTGAGTACATATGGAAGCTATATAGGTGAGTACATATGGGAGCTATACAGGTGAGTACATATGGGAGCTATATAGGTGTGTACATATGGGAGCTACAGTAATTGAGTACATATAGAGGTTAAGGACGAGTAAAGGTGAATGTTACAGGTAAACACAAATGCCACAGGTGATATAAATAGTATATTCAAATTACAAGCAATTACAGGTGTGCAGGCTAGAGAGCTAAGCGAGAATAGTCAATAATGTAGCCTACGGTAGATGGGCTCCCCCCCACAGCTGTACCCGAGACACCCCCGCTGTGCCCTAGATATCCCCGCTGTGCCCTAGATACCCCCGCTGTACCCTAGATACCCCCGCTGTGCCCTAGATACCCCCGCTGTACCCTAGACACCCCCGCTGTACCCTAGATACCCCCGCTGTACCCTAGATACCCCCGCTGTACCCTAGATACCCCCGCTGTGCCCTAGATACCCCCGCTGTGCCCTAGATACCCCCGCTGTACCCTAGATACCCCCGCTGTACCCTAGATACCCCCGTTGTGCCCTAGATACCCCCGCTGTGCCCTAGATACCCCCGCTGTACCCTAGATACCCCCGCTGTACCCTAGATACCCCCGCTGTACCCTAGATACCCCCGCTGTACCCTAGATACCCCGCTGCCCTAGATACCCCGCTATGCCCTAGATACCCCCGCTGTACCCTAGATACCCCCGCTGTGCCCTAGATACCCCCGCTGTGCCCTAGATACCCCCGCTGTACCCTAGATACCCCCGCTGTACCCTAGATACCCCCGCTGTACCCTAGATACCCCCGTTGTGCCCTAGATATCCCCGCTGTGCCCTAGCTACCCCAGCTGTACCGTACATACCCCCGCTGTACCCTAGATACCCTCGTTGTGCCCTAGATACCCCCATGGTGCCCTAGAAACCCCCGCTGTACCCTAGATACCCCCACTGTACCCTAGATACCCCGCTGTACCCTAGATACCCCCGCTGTACCCTAGATACCCCGCTGTACCCTAGATACCCCGCTGTACCTAGATACCCCGCTGTACCCTAGATACCCCGCTGTACCCTAGATACCCCGCTGTACCCTAGATACCCCGCTGTACCCTAGATACCCCCGCTGTACCCTAGATACCCCCTGTACCCTGACCCCGCTGTACCCTAGATACCCCCGCTGTACCCTAGATACCCCGCTGTACCCTAGATACCCCCGCTGTACCCTAGATACCCCGCTGTACCCTAGATACCCCCGCTGTACCCTAGATACCCCCGCTGTACCCTAGATACCCCCGCTGTACCCTAGATACCCCCGCTGTACCCTGATACCCCGCTGTGCCCTAGATACCCCCGCTGTACCTGATACCCCCGTGTCCCTAGATACCCCCGCTGTACCCTAGATACCCCCGCTGTACCCTAGATACCCCCGCTGTACCCTAGATACCCCCGCTGTACCCTAGATACCCCCGCTGTACCCTAGATACCCCCGCTGTACCCTAGATACCCCCGCTGTACCCTAGATACCCCCGCTGTGCCCTAGATACCCCCGCTGCCGTGTGCCCTAGATACCCCCGCTGTACCCTAGATACCCCCGCTGTACCTTGATACCCCGCTGTACCCTAGATACCCCCGCTGTACCCTAGATACCCCCGCTGTACCCTAGATACCCCCGCTGTACCCTTGATACCCCCGCTGTACCCTAGATACCCCCGCTGTACCCTTGATACCCCCGCTGTGCCCTAGATACCCCCGCTGTACCCTTGATACCCCCGGTGTGCCCTAGATACCCCCGCTGTACCGTACATACCCCCGCTGTGCCCTAGATACCCCCACTCTGCCCACCAAACCACCCAATTCTATTTGTTTGGTTATATAAGACAGCCTGGCGACCAATAAGAACTCTTGCTGAATTATTTTGTCTTTGTTGATGTTTGGAGTGACCTCTGGTGACCGACAAACAGCGTATCGGTAGATCATAACAAGTACCTATGGAGCGAGGGTTAAGACTATCATCATCAACAAACGCGCTCATTATAGTATTAATATTTTCTCTTTTAGTTAGTTCACCGAGGCTTTACTAATACACTCAGAAAACTTCATAATGTTCACCTAATTTGTTGTGGATGTTGGAAGTTTTGTATAATGTACCTTTGTTGAATGGTGAGATCTGCTATGACTGGGGAAGGTATATTACACACACACACACGGAAGCTTTACATATATATATATACAACAAAGTTCAAAGTCAATCAGACACCCACATCATATGCAAAAATATTTTAGAGTTTCTGTCTGATTTTTTTTGCTTATCAACTGGAGATTGTGATGTACCTCGTTAAAGTGACTTGTTATCTACTGCAACTTTCTGAAAACACAATTAACTCTTTTATATTTTATTCGTGTATTGTTTTGGAGGTTTGTGTTGGAAGCTGATCAGTATCACAAGCTCTGTCATTTTGTTTTTCATTTTCCTCGTAGTTTCCTGAACTACTGTTTCCTAAAGTGTTCGATTTAACTTTATTTCCTTTTCGTTTTCACCATCATTATTATTTCTTCTACTTCTTGTGTGTCAGAGTCGGATTATTATTTTTTATTTATTATGTTTTTTTTTCTTCTAGTTTGATACATTATTTATCTGTACACTCATTCAACTGTAGCCCTTCCTAATTTTTGTTTTAAATCATCCTTAGCTTATCAATATTGCTTTTTATTTTCTTTATAAACTTCATTATAAAGTTTATTTCCGGTGAAATTTTTATTTGTCAATTTATTTAAATTTTATTTTACAATTTAATTCTGGCCTGGTTGTAAATTAGTGAAGAGGTCTAGTGGCTATAACACTTACCTTCAGTACTAAGAGTCAGTGTTTCTAGTCAGCTATATATGAGTGCCTAGGGGAAGTGAAGGTTGTCAGGGACAGTGCCGGCGTCACTGCCTCTGGCGAGCAGTCCTGGCTATGGGACCCACGTTCACTTTCACACTTTTGTCATATACGTTTCTCCCATCTGTTTAATATCAATATATTCTAATTCATTTCTCGACCATCATATTACTAATTCTTTACGTCCTTCCTTTAACGATACTCAAAATCTGTTTTGGGTCTCAGTTTTTTATTAATTCTCTGCCTCTGTCCTTGGCTTCAATTAATCCCCAAATTTCACTATATTCCTCTTGTTTTCTTTATATTTTAAGATTTATCTTAATAAATCTCTTTCCCGGGACACAGTCTGTCCCCGAGAAGGTCTTAGTTTGGGTTCCCGAGAGCTTCAAGTTATCTCGAAATAGAATATAATCTGGTTGATTCCTCTCACTAACACGCTCATTACTCGGGGATGACATCTGTATATAAATATGCCTCGGGTGATGTTGAAACCGTGACTTACCAATAATTATCTTGTTTTCATTACATAAACTTAACTACTCTCTCTTCTCTTTCATTTCTATTTTCTATTGACTAACTCCTGCGGTTCTACTTCTGGTGCTTCTTCCCTTTTCAGTTTTAGTATTAAAATCGCCAATAGCAATTAGATATCCAATGCAAGTCACAGCTTCTTATATCCTTCCTCACACCTTCACAAATATTTTATAAGATCTCTGTTATCATTTGTTAAGTATAAACCTGATTTTTTTGACAAGTATATTGGTTTAGGATTAAATTTATCTATTAGAACTCTGTCTGACATTGCCCAGTATCCCTTAACTCAACATCAGATCTTCTGCTTTACTCTCATACCTGCACCTACTTTCTCCTCCACCTCTTGTTTATATAAAGTAACAAACTTTTAAAGTAATGGTATCAAACCTTATCGTCTTACTTTACTTAATCCTGACCCACTACAACCTTTTTGTCAAAATGCAGTTTACGTTGTCCCTAATGACCTAACATAGATGACAAGAACAAGCCTAGGTGACCTCATCTCACCTGCCGTTGAGGGCACACGGGTCATACGGAAGACGGTCATGCCTTCTGTCATCACATATAATAGGACGGTGTCTGAAATGAGAAACAAATTGTGAATCAGAATATAACACTAACCAGAGAATATATTCATGGAGTGAATCAATAGAAAGTTTAGCACATTAAAATCTAGCTTAAAGGTCTTCTGATGAACTGAGTCAGAACAAATTTTAGTTTAACTTAGTGACTCTAAACAAGTTTGGAACAATTACGAGGAATATTTTTATAAAAGGAGTTGTTGGTTAAATTCCACCGTATATCAGAGACGGGACTAAGACATCACAATACGTACTAAAGCTAAGTCAGAACAGTTCACGAACTCACTTTCTAGCGATGCTGTTGAAGTCTGATGACTGGAAGCCCTGGTGGTCGAGCCTCCGGGAATAAGGCCGATTTAGGATGTCGGTGAGCTGGCCGTTGCTGACCACAGACACGGTGGAGCCGGTGGGGCTACACTCACGCCGAAGGATGTCTGTCTCGAACTCCAGGTTCTTGAGGCTCTCTTTGTCTCCTAGGTCGCTCCTCCTCCTTGTAAGTTCCGTAGAAGGAAGCTCGACGTAGGACATCGCGCTGGGAGAAGCTTGTTGCTCTCTCAGGTCATCGATTACATCTTCCCTGTATCTTTCCAGGCTGGAGTCGTCGTATCTGCCATTATCCAGGTAACTGGCACGAGGATACCCACCGTTAGCCGCCTCCCGCGACAGCCAGGGTTCCTGTGTCTGTTCCGGATGTATTGGTGGCTCCTCTGAATCACCAGATGGAATAACATGATAATCTGAAGGTTTCCTCTGCGTGGTGACGATAGGTTTTGGGGTGGTACAACTGCCTTCTATTTGCCTCCCCTCCCGATCTTCTTCTTGTCTACGAAACCTTTGTACTCGCTGCCGACGGTGCACGATGCAGCTGACGAGCAACAAGACTGCGACCAGAAAACCTAAACCACACAAGAGGCCTCCGGTCATATACGCTTTATCAATGGACACGAGTCGTACCTCCGTGATGTCATTCGATACTTTCAGAGTCATATTGGCTGCACTTCGTCCCGCCTTGTTTTCTGCTAGACACTTGTATTTACCTTGGTCCTTTGTTTTAACCCCCACAATGGTCAGGTTAGATATAAACATCGCAGTGTTGGATGTGACCAGCTCTAGCACGTGGTAGCGCCAACCTTCTTTGGTTTTCTCTAGTGGCCGGTTTCCATTTAGCCAAGTGACGGAGGCTTCCACGTCTCTCTCGATACGGCAAGCCAGGGACACGTTGTCGCCGTGGTTAGCCAGGATCCTCGGAACTACGGCAGTAGCGTGCGGCGCACAGACAAATTCGTCCAGGGTCAAAGAGTGCCAGCCACTACCGCTGAGTCGCTCAGGACGAGCGCAGTTTGGTGGTACAACGCCGGAAATCTTGTGATCCAGCATCCATTGGCGCAAAGGCCGAAGACTACAATCACAGTTCCAAGGATTGTCGTTGAGGTTGAGGCCATGGAGAGCCTTCAGTGGTACAAGCAACTCCTGAAGTAAATTTACCAACATGTTGCTGGATAACTTGAGGATTTCCAAGGAAGAGAGACACCGAAAAGCCTTCGGGTCGACGCTGTGTATCCGGTTGCTGGAGAGGTCCAGGTGCACGAGGTCTGGCGTCGGGGCGAAGGCATCAGCGGGGATGCTGGTGAGAGCATTGTTAGCGAGGCTCAGTTCACGCAGACCAGAGATGTCAATGAACGCTGCGGTGGGCACTGACCGTAGTAAATTATGACTCGCGTCAAGCTCAACTAGATTGGCCAGCATGTTGAAGGAGCCACGTTCCATGTGCTTCAGGTTGCAGTGACTGAGCCAGAGCTTCTGTAGGTTGACCAGACCTGTGTTGACGAAGGCGTCGCGAGGCAGGATCTGCAGGTTATTGTGCTTCAGGTCGAGCACCTGAGTGGACGGGTCAAGGTTGCGCGGAATATCGATGAGCTCGGCGCCAATACAGGCCACTGTTTCTTTCCCGTCTTTCCACTTACACTCGCACTCTTTCGGACAGTCACCTTCCACGCCACACGCTACCCACGCCCACAAGCACGCCCACACCAATACCTGTATGTTTAGAGTCCTTCCAGACTGACGTAGTCCGCTATAAAATTGGAGTGTCCTCATCATATGGAGGGTGATGCTGAGTCACCATCCTAGGAGACGTCCACACTCAGGCCCGCGTGTACAGTGACCCACGCGTGTCTGCAGGATGAGTGGCCGCCTCAGCGTCACGCAACACACTTCATGCCAGCAGTAACTCTCGCCATTATGTCCTCTATGCACGTGGCATGTCATCTATAATCTGTGTTTTGTGTGTAATGTTGCATAGTGAACTGTGTGCGCATCTGTTTAACGTTACTACACCTGATGTGTGTGTGTGTGTGTTACGAAGCTTCTTATCTTAATTGTATCTTTCTCTCTATTTTGTTTTGTTTTATCTCTAATATATTTTTTCTCTCCCTAGACGTCTCACCTTAACCCCCCAATTTTCATTTAGCCAACGTCTCGGTTTTCTAGTGAACGAAACACGGTCTGAGGTCACACAGGTGGCTCACTTCCCACACCTTCGTTTACACTAAGACAACCACGACTCTCACTCTCCCCCACCAGGCGAGGTGTCATGATTTCACAAGACGTTTCCAGCTTTACACATGACAAGAACATCATAGCCAGTTCCCGTAGGCTGTGTAGTACATGCTGGCATTACTGGTCGATCGTAAATCTTAACGGAAGTATTGCTCTAACGGGTGAGGAAGCTTGGCACTGTTTGATAGCTGAAAATAAAGATGATAGTTCTCTCGTTGCTGTCATCCAATATCCACGGCACTCAGTTGTAAATTTGCACTTAAATTACATTAGTTAGAGATGGATGATGATCTTGGCAATGGTACTATGGTAGCTCATCCCAAGACACACTTAAATAACCTGGTAAATAAGTCTCATCCAACGTTTTCTGTCACTAAAAGACTGATGAAATAATGATCGTTTGGTACAGCACAGAATGTATTTTGTCACGTTTTTGTTATTATACAGAATCATAAAGGTCAAACCAGGTGATGGATGTTCTTGTATACGTCACTGGGTCAAGGAGTGTATCTAAGGTCAGTGAGGCAGAGAACAACACCGCTAGGTTTCCACGATCCCAGGCTTCAATTTTTGTCTGGCCAGTTCCCGGGTCTTGATTACCTCACCGTAAAACATCTCAAACTTTTTTTCCCTTATTGAACTGAAGTCACTGTGAGTTTCTCTTGACCAGATACGATGCTCACTTTCTGCTTCTGTAAATTTCGTTTTAAAATATTTCCTCCACAGATTCAAGTATTCTCAATCCAGACACAGATATTATACACATTATTCTCAAAAGTAATATATTATTTTTCGAGTTATTTAACACCGTTTATGTTTACAGACAGACAGACCTTCACTATCACAGAACACGATAATGTGCCACGTTTACTCGTCAGTCTCAGTAACAATGGGACATCCTTTACTGTTTTCGTGATCCACAATTGCATAATATTATTGCTTTTGGAAGACAAACATCGTAAGTGTTTCATAATGACACAGAAAAAAAACACACACACACATCAATCGCTTATCAGTTTCATCTCTTGTTAATCTTTCTCTTTTGTGTATTTAAGGCCAGTTTGTCATCTCTTATCGTTATCTTTTCCTGTTACTCTGTGAGGATAACAAGAAACATGAATTATACTGAAACACAAAGAAATATTAATTGGTAAATCACAGAAACACGATTAGTATAAATCACTGAAACACGGATAACAATCACTGAAACACGGATAACAATCACTGTGAAACACGGATAACAATCACTGAAACAAATGAACAAAATATACAAAATACAGTTATCCATGTGTCAAAGTTTGCGTGAAAGGCAGACAGAGATTGGCCGATGGTTTGTAAGGGAGGCAGTGATTGGCCGATGGTTTGTAAGAGAGGCAGAGATTGGCCTATAGTTTGAAATGGAGGCAGAGATTGGCAGAAAATATGTAAATATATAAGAGACATTTGAATACACCAAAACCACCGAATTTAGTACACAAGACCCAAAGTAATCTTGCTCAAGTCACCTTTAATCATAATGGTGACACGACAAAGCCCTTTCTCTCTATCTCTCTTTCACTCTCAATCACTCTCTCTCTTTCTCACTCTCTCGCTCTCCCACTCTCTCACTCTCTCGCGCTCTCACTCTCTCGCTCTCTCACTCTCTCGCTCTCTCTAAATACAACATCACCTGGGTAATTACTTAACAGCTAGCTACCTGCAAGCCTTAGTTAACGAGATACAGGTTGTTTCCCTCTCACGGTTCTATATCCTTCCCCAGCGCCATCACCGTGACCAGCCTGAGGCATCTACCATAACAAAAACTCGTAAACAAAAGCTACATCAGGTCACCTCTTCCATTACTATACACAAGTCACGTTCAATTTAAAGCTGTGACAACTTTTCCCACGTAGGAATAGACTCTCCCTCCCCTACCCCTCACCCCTCCCCCAACCCCGACCCCTCACCTCCTTCCCTCTCCCACCTTCCCCCTCCCTATACTCCCCCCTCCACCTCCTTCCCTCTCCCACCTTCCCCCTCCCACCTTCCCCCTCCCTATACTCCCCCCCACCTCCTTCCCTCTCCCACCTTCCCCCTCCCACCTTCCCCCTCCCACCTTCCCCCTCCCTATACTCCCCCCACCTCCTTCCCTCTCCCACCTTCCCCCTCCCTATACCCCCCCCCACCTCCTTCCCCCAGACCGAACTCGAGCCGTGAACACAACAAACGAGTAGAGTAGCTAATTTGAACATAGATCTCATTCTCCGTCATCTGGTTTCAATGCTGTGTTCCTCCCGGCCCAGGAATCACTCCCTTAGATTGACTTGCCCTGAAACAATGACTCAGATAGCCTCCGTGTCCCATTTCCCGTGGGGGGGGGGGGGGGGCTTTATGATAGTGTGGTATAAGGGTGATTTTATAGTTCCCCCATCATAGTAGGTATAAGAGACCTTGTGTATGAGGGATATAAGGGTCATTTTAGCGTTTCCCATCAAATAAGAAACCTTATGTATGAGGAGGATAAGGGTGATAGTAGTGTGTTCCTGAGGTCCAGAGTAGTGTAAGGTAAAGGTGTGTTTTAAACGTTACTGGAAAGTGTAGGTAATATAATGTAGATCTAAGATAAGGGAAGATTTAGTGTGGTCCTTCATTCCAAGACAACATGAGATGCCTATAGTTAGTTGGTAAGTGAGTGTCTTAGTATTATAGAGGGGTTGGGTTGGCTTGGGTTGGCTGGCTTGGGTTGGGTTAAGCTATGTTAGTTTTTGTTAGGTAAGATTAGTTTCTTTTTAGGTTAGTTTAGGTTAAGTTTGGTTTGATTAGGTCAATTCAGGTCAGGTTAGGTTAGATTACAGAATCATATGAAAGATGTTAAAATACCTCGGACTGTGATGCCTTCTGGGATGTGGTACGGGGCTTTTTCTCGGGGCAGAATAAGAATCATAATATCATGTTGCATTATTTCTAGACGAAGAGAAAAAAAAATCATGTCATTCTGGAAGAGAGGAGATTGTGTCATTCTTTTAGGGGAATGACTATTTTATCTCCAGGAGTAGTTGTGTGACATGAACGACAAGAGAACCAGAGTCTTAGACAGCGAAAAGAACTATGTCAGAGGGGGGAAAATTCTAAGATCGTGATTGATTTTTTTCCGTACAGTTTTTGACCAAGTTCCATATCTAGTACAAGAAAAATTTCCATATTGCGAAGGAACTTTTTTGATATTTTGAAGGAACTTTTGATGTGAAGGAACTTTTGATGTTGTGAAGGAACTTTTGATGTTGTGAAGGAACTTTTGATGTTATGAAGGAACTTTTGATGTTATGAAGGAACTTTTGATGTTGTAAAGGAACTTTTGATGCTATGAAGGGACTTTTGATGTTATGAAAGAACTTTTGATGTTGTGAAGGAACTTTTGATGTTATGAAGTAGTATAATCACTTCACATGTTCCATGAAAAAATAAAGATGCTTAATTTTGACTTCACGAGAGTTTAATAACACAAGTATAAAACACCACAATAGGTAAATGAAGTAAAACCTTGAGAAAAAAAGTAATTTCAATATCAACTCGGGAAGGATAAATGATGGAGACTTCACCAATACACTTTATCAAATTATTGTCATCAACCTTCATGATATTATTTATTTCACCCTTACACGTTGATGAAGCTTCAGTTACGTGGAGTTAATGACCAGATATTATGACTCAGGTAAATTGCAAAGACGGAGGAAAAAATCGAGATCTGTGTAAGTATCAGGATAATGATGTTGACAAGATTATCCACTAATGACCTGAATCATTACTACAGGATCAAAAGGATTTATTACAGGTATAAGTCTCAGGTGACTTCGTTTGTATCGGTGAATAGGTGTAAAGGTATTTTGTCATGTCACTCTTTGGCTGTCGGCACTGGTTACACACACCCACACACAAACGGACTCTCTCTCTCTCTCTCTCTCTCTCTCTCTCTCTCTCTCTCTCTCTCTCTCTCTCTCTCTCTCTCTCTCTCACACCCACATTTTAATATCGTCAGTGACATTGGTATATAGACCCTAAGGCATAACCACTGTACACGAAGAGAATGTTTCAATGACGCTAAACATTTCGAGAATTGTTTTGTGAATATTTGGAAAGTCGAAATCTCGTATTACAGATAAAACTAATACTAAAAACATTACAGTGAATAAATGTTTACGTTCGTGGTTACTGTTTGACGGTGATAATATAGTAGAAAAAAATGGTGTTATATTGTACAAGAATACTATTAGACTATGTCATTATATTGTAAGTGGTGATATAATGTTTGGCTATATTATAAGTGATGACATAATGTAAGAATATAAGTGGTAATATAATGCGAGAATATATTATAAGTAGTAATATAATGCGAGAATATATTATAAGTAGTAATATAATGCGAGAATATATTATAAGTTAGTGATATAATGTATTAAATTATGGCCAAGTTACTAATGTTTGACACGCTAATTGGCAGCGGGATATATCTTTCTACACGGGTTATGTCATGAAAAATGTACCGCTCTGATGTGTACAGCTTTGGAATGTTTTATATTTGATGTTTCACTTCCATGGCAAATGACTGAAATATTTTGTATGTGTTAATTTATAGATCTTGTTATAGTTACGGTAGTTTGTGTTTAATTACCGTTTGTTTTATAGTCCATGTAATGTGATATAGGCAGTTATATATATAGTTAAGGTTATTAGACTATATATCTGATTTATTATAATGATATATGAACATTCACACACACACACACGCAGACAGACACCCCCCCCACACACACGCAGACACCCCCCCCCCCACACACAGACACCCACCCCCCCCCACACACACACGCAAACAGACACACCCCCCCCACACACACACGCAGACAGACACCCCCCCACACACACGCAGACAGACACCCCCCACATACACACGCAGACCCCCCCACACACACGCAGACCCCCCCCACACACACGCAGACACCCCCCACACACACGCAGACAGACACCCCCCCCCCCACACACACGCAGACAGACACCCCCCACATACACACGCAGACCCCCCCACACACACGCAGACCCCCCACACACACGCAGACAGACACCCCCCCCCCCACACACTCTCTTATTACCAATTATATTTTTTATTTCCATACAAATAACTTTTTTATCCGTCTTATATTCGTATTTAAATAATTCTTCGCCAATGGCAGATTTATCTCGAAAAAAAAATAGATTAATGAATAAATGAATAAATAAGTAACCCCACCAAAAGAAAATACAGATATTAAGTTAAAATTATATAAAGAAAGAAAAATATAACAACTATGGTGGCATATATTTTTCTTTTATTGCAGGAAATATATGTTTTATGGTATTTTCTTTCCTCAGGATGAACATATAGAGAAAGGATCCTTGTTCTTGTACTCCCTGTCCTTCAAAAGTCCTCGATAGGAGTTGTGTGTGTTGAATCTATCGTGTGTCTCATAGGTGTCGACTCCAGGTATATTCAGATGACCATAGTAGTTGAACCTTTAGGTGACTTATGGGTCTTGTAGCGTCAGGAACAACAGGAGCCTCGCCAGGGTGTCTCTTCAGCTCAACCTGGAAATAGATAAAGTAGAAATAATTAGTTTTAATACTTTACTTCAATGGAGGATATTTATTAATTTTTGTGTTTTCATTTGTTATTTTATAAAGTAATGACTAAAAAAATAGGTGGAAACTTTATCCATTTATAATTTTTATATTTTTAATCAACTTGAAATTTTAACATAGATTATTATCAAATAAATGGATAGATATATTTCACATCATCTAAAACACCTTTTACGAAATTAACTGAAGTTACTAGATAGAATTAATACAATTTCCGCAGATCTTCTAAAATATATTTTATATATTTCATGTATCAAGTTTTTTTTTTAACACGGTGTAACATTACTTGCAATGCTAAATGTAAATACTCACTATAAACCAGAGGGAATATCTCATATATATGTGTGTGTGGGAGATGATAGTGTAATGTAAATATCGTAGAAATATTTGGAAACTTTACTTCTTCAGTATTCTTGTGTTAAATATTTAACTATAGAATATGCTCGTGTGATTTTAATATCAGTTTGAGAGTTATATTGATTTATTTATGCATTCAATTATAGCATTATTATTATACATTTTACGTCAAGTGTATAATCATGTGTGCATCCGACGTATATCCGAATTATCACCCGATGTACACCCGAATTATCACCCGATGTACACCCGAATTCCAACCGCTGTACACCCGAATTTCCACCCGCTGTACACCTGAATTTTCACCAGAAACTTAAATGGCAGAACGAGCAGTAACCGAGCTATAACCGGACGAATACTGGAATATTTATCCGGCTGAAGCACGTTGTAGACTGTGCAAATATTTGTCGTGAAAGAGAGCAAGCGCAGTAATTGCCTCAGTCTTTGCACTGCTCCTGCCATCTGTTTTCCTAATTTTTTTCTTTATTAAACTTTTAATTGACTTTCTTTTCTTTTTTTCTTTATTCGCGATCCTGTAAATCATCAATTAACTAAAAGAAATAATAAAAATACTTGTATTTGTTTTGGATATTCAGAAATATCTTACATTAATGAACAAATTACTTATGTTTGTACTCAACATTCACAAATATTTCAACACACAAAACAAAATTCTCTATGGCATTAATTTTCATGTATTTGTTACGACGTATAAAAAAGTATCAGATGAAAAGGTATTTTTTGTTTTGCTTCTTTTTTAATATTAGTTTTTATTTCGATGAGAGAGAGAGAGAGAGAGAGAGAGAGAGAGAGAGAGAGAGAGAGAGAGAGAGTACTTACAACAGCAGAAAAAACAACTTGAACTTGACTACATTTGGGGTAAGAAACTCATCCAAGTCGTTCATTCACCAACAGACAGACTAAAACATTTATAATATACCACCAAATAGTTGATTCTCTCAGTTAGCGAAATATTCAGAATAAATGACTCTCCCCCAGCCTCTACCTCTGACATTGTTTTGTTTTTAATACGAAATACTGAGCTGTTCTGACCAGTCCCTCCGACGAGTCTCTTCTGCGTGTAAGAATTATAAGACTATTGTACAGACTCACACATACACCTCTACTTACTCCCACACATCCTCTCCCAACTCCCACACATCCCTCTCCTGACTCCCACACATCCCTCTCCTGACTCTCACACATCCTCTCCTGGCTCCCACACATCCTCTCCCAACTCCCACACATCCCTCTCCTGACTCCCACACATCCCTCTAAGTCTTACAGATCTCCCTCTCAGAATTCCTATATCCTTCTCTCCTGCCCTACACGCCCCTCTCCTCCACCTTCCCCAGTACACCCACGTCCACACCCTTGACATTTTTCTCTCCAGTCCCTCACCTTCCCCTCACCACCCCTCCTTCCCTTCCTCTCTCTCTCTCTCTCTCTCTCTCTCTCTCTCTCTCTCTCTCTCCACATTTTCCATATTTTCCTCACCTATTTCATTCTTTAACCTCTCCTTCCTCTCCCACCTCTCCTTCCTCTCCCACCTCTCCTGCCTCTCCTCCCTCTCCCACCTCTCCTCCCTCTCCCACCTCTCCTCCCTCTCCCACCTCTCCCACCTCTCCTTCCCTACCCATACGTACTCCTAGACTTAGTAGATCACCTTCAATATTTACCCATAAAAAGATAACTAGACTCGCCAAGGCTCCATAAATGTACTAATGCTTTTAGTGAGGTCAGAGCCTCACTGGTAGCCGAGCGGTTTTAATGGGCGCTAAGAGGCGTGAACGATCGTTTTGCACGTCTAACTGCCAAAAGGGTTATTGCCGATGTCAGATATGTGGTCACTGATTGGCTGGAGAAGATAACATTGAACAATCAAATGGCCAATGACAACACTCGCTGAAACCGTTTAATATGAACTTAAAGTATTTTTTATACTTTCAATATTTTTTTTTAAGTAATAATAATAATAATAATAATAATAATAATAATAATAATAATAATAATAATAATAATAATACGAATAAGAATAACACGAAAAATAACAATAATAAAAATGAAAATAATAATCATGACAACAATGATAACAACAAGAAATACAACAACAATAACAATAACCAAGGTATAGTTTTATTTATTTATGTATTTACTATTTTTTGGTGTAGAAGAGAAGGAGGAAAGAGCCACCGGCACCACCCAGTAAGTGTTTCGTCTGACACCTAACAACTATATAAATACTTTTTCCTGTGTAACGCGAGTAGGGTCTCTCTCTCTCTCTGTCTCACACACACACACACACTTACAGTACATACACACAGAACGTCGTTTAAGTGTCGTTTAAGTGTTGCTTGAAGATAATTGACGTGGAAGTGACGTATCAGTGATGAAACTGTGACGTATCAAAGAAATGTTAGTGATATATCAGTGACATCATAACGTGTATCAGTGACGTATCTATGGCGTATTTGTGACGTGTATCTATGACGTATCTATGATGTATTTGTGACGTGTATCTATGACGTATCTATGATGTATTTGTGACGTGTATCTATGACGTATCTATGATGTATTTGTTATATGTCAATGACGTATCGTTCTCTCTCCCCCAGTCAATAAATTAAGGAGAATACAGAAGTTAATGAGTAATTATTATAAATTAGATTGATTAATTGACACGTGTGAGAGATGGTGGATCTTCCTGGTGATGTTGTAGTGAAACTTCTATTTAACGGACTATATGGAGTGGAAATTCCGTTATATCGAGGGTCCGTTAGATGTGAAACTCCCATCTAACGAACTATATAGAGATGAAATTCCGTTATATCGAGGGTCCGTTAGATATGGAACCCTCAATCTAACGGATTATATGAAGAGAGAAGTCCGTTATATGGAGGGTTCACTGTTTGACTGTATTAGTGAGCGTCAACAACTAAGGTCTTTAAGCTCCTGTACTGAGATAGTAAATTTTCTTCATATTTTTCTGTTTCATTTTTATCTTTATTTTCCTTCCCTCTCCAATTTTTCTTTTATCCTCTTCCTCCTCTTCCTCCTCCCTGTCTCTTCCTTATTCCCTCCTCTTCCTGCTCTTCCTCCCTCTTTCTTACTTCCTCCTCTTCCTCCTCCCTGTCTCTTCCTTATTCCCTCCTCTTCCTGCTCTTTCTTCCTCTTTCTTACTTCCTCCTCTTCCTCCTCCCTGTCTCTTCCTTAACACCTCCTCCTCCCTCCTCCTCCACAAGGTGTGTGGTCGTGCGCATGATGTATCTTAAGTGTTCAATAAACGTCATAAACGGTGAGTGAGTGGGGGTGGGCGGGCCGTTCTTCAGGGCATTCAATACACTATGCGAGCCACCACCCACCTCACCTACCCCATCCATTCCACCCCACCCACAACACAACCCCAACCCACCCCACCTACCCCACCCACCCCACCCCACCCCACCCACAACACCTCTCCTACCTACCACCACACCACAGCATACCACCTCACCTCCCCACCACCCCACATACACCGTATTGTCACCACCGCACTAGATCACACCCCACCCTACCACACCCCTACCCCACCACACCCACTACCCACCACCACCCCACCACACCCACCATCACCCGCCACCGTGACAAACCTGCCGATTATAATTAAATATCCTGTTTGGGGTGATATCCCCTTCCCCCCGGCCAGCGAAAAGCGACGTATGATAACTTAGCGATGTTCGTATTGTCGTGGCGGGAAAGGGATGAGGGAAGTGTGTATTCTCAGCCACGTTATAGACGGTGTAGGTGGTGACACAGGAGGTGATTCGTATTGCATTATATATTCCTTGAACGATCATATTTCCTCCTGCCATAACTTCCCCTTTTGCCTCGTGAGAAATTCTGAATTTACCTGACAATAATTAGACTAATAAAGACTATAAAGTAGCTAATTGGTTAACTAATTTGATAGCCAGGTAGAGCCAAGGTGAGTCACTGTATAACTAACGATGGGAAATTTCAACCTCAAGGGAGTATGATATAAGATGCTGAGAATTAATTCTGCCCAAGGGGGGGGGGGGGGATATCTGATACAAAGGAGAGACACTTTTCAAAGGACTTTCTCCTCCGAAGAATTAAGTTTTACTGCACAAGTGGAGAGAGGAAAAAAATCCTTCCAATTACAAAGTGTTCAATAGGTAGAGTGCAGCCAAGTGGGTCTCTTGGTTATGTAGATGACAGGAGACTTAAAGTTTTAAAGCTCACACAATGGAGAGAACTATTCCAATTTGTCCAGGACCTGAGGAGACAAGACTCTGAGGCTCAGTTTATTGTCAGAGTCTCTCTTTGTGCTACGAATGTCTGTCTCTGTTATTATCTTAGGAGCCTTCGTTCATTTGTTTTTCTGAGTTGCGCTTCATGTAAATCCCTTCTAATAATTCACCCTTGAGGGATCTATGCCAGTTTTTCTTTGGATAATTCTTCTCTGGGGATATTGAAAGGTTTTGTTTTTGTATATTTTTTTCTCTAGAGTCCATCGTTGGGATTTTTTATATGGATGGAACACTCACAGTAGCTTTGGACACACACGAGACTGGAACACACACAAGACTGGAACACACACAAGACTGGAACACACAGTAGATTAGAACACGCACAATGTTAGGACACACAAGGCTGGAACAGACCAACAGGCGTAACTCAGGCCGAGCGCCAGGAGCCCCCCCCCCTCCCCCACCGCCCCCTCCTCTGTCTCACTAATAGAGAGATGACTTGTGAGGCTTGGTTAGTTGACCGGGTCAGTGAGAGAGAGAGAGAGAGAGAGAGAGAGAGAGAGAGAGAGAGAGAGAGAGAGAGAGAGAGAGAGAGAGAGCAGACTAGTTGACTAGCTCTTCTGGGAGTAAACTGACCAACTGACATCTTAACTTCTAAGGAGAATCTTCGTTTTTACTCATCCTAATCACCTCGTTAAGAATGACTCGTTTATCATCGTCAGAGAAGAAGAAGAAGAAGTTGATCTTGTCATCTTAACTAGTGAGGCAAAACACACTCCTTTTCCTCCTAGCCAGTGACACCGGGCAGTCCTCCTTCCCACCCCTTGAGAGGAGACCGCTGCTGCATTGGACATAATGATCCATCTTTTCTAGCCAGGAGAGAAAAAACTGCGATGTCACTCCTACCCAGCAGCGAGGGGAAGCTGATCTTGCCCGTCAGACCCATGTGAGAGGGGGGGGGGGGGAGGAGCTGGGTGGTGGTGATAGCTCTCCACGTCTGGGCAGATGATGTATGAGGGAGCAGCGGCCGCGGGGGATACTGAGATAAATTCTGAGTGATGTATCGCAAGTAGAAGGACGCCAGGCCAAGGATTCCCAGAGATTTGTACGATGAAGGTGTTATTTATATATTTATTTATTTATTTATTGAAGAAACGATGATCTAAGAAATATAACTGACTCGCTGACATAGATAGACTGGACATCTTTCTCCCTGACTGGAGACTGGAGAACCGATTCATTGACATCGATAGACTGGACATCCACTGACTGTTGACTGGAGAACGTTACTAAATACAATATCAAGATGGTATCCAATATGGCGTCAATATCAGTAAGACTCATAAGATGTGATTCTGTTTCTGGTTCCCCCACTGCACGAGGCATTTTCACCTTAAAGCCTCAGGTGTGTAGTTATCTAGGAAGTGTTTACTGTCTTCTGTGTCCTTCTTTCATCTCCAATATAGCCGCTATTTGTACACCTGCCTGCAGTATGTAATGTTAACCATTCCTGTAGGATAAGATTCACTGTACACGTCCACTGAGACTAATTTAGCTCCGTGTGTGTGTGTGTGTGTGTGTGTGTGTGTGTGTGTGTGTGTGTGTGTGTGTGTAAGTCATTAATTTTGGACACAGTCTGTGACACCGCCCTTGAGTAATAATACATTGAGAGCTAGATCCGGGTCAGAGGCCACGTCCAATAATATAAAACAGGAACCATTGGGAATCCAGGAAATGCTTTCAGGAGAGAAATTTCAAGTGAGGTGTCATAAGCTTTGGTGAGGTGAGCTGAGATGAGGTGAGGTGAGGTGAGATGAGGTGAGGTGAGGTGAGGTGAGGTTAGGATTAGGTTAGGATTAGGTTAGGATTAGGTTAGGTTTGGTCAGAATAAGGGAAATCACACTACTACCCATCCCAGAGACAACCAAACTCATCTAACTGATTCAATCATCCCAATGTCTCTTACTCTTGAATATCCAAATCCACTCCATCTTCAAAGACAGACAGACACACACACACACACTCACTCAGTAACTACGACCATGCAAGAGATCACGCTAAAGCAATTAATAAGTTATCAAACAAACTTGTTGGATAAAAACATCAAAACCAAACTAACCCAAAACAACGGTGAACTATTCTGCTCAACATTCATGACGTTCAGTTCAAATTTCTGCCAAACATTCATCCATATTTCCTCTCCTCTCACTCGCTCGGTGGGTCAGTGATATGAGATTCGTAGGAGATGAGATATTTACGGTTTTTTGTCTCTTATCTCCGTCTCTTATCTCTGTCATTGTCTCTATCTCTTCCACAGTCTCTGGCTCACTCACATAAAACACATTTATAACCCTCCAACACACACACACACTCTCTCTCTCTCTCTCTCTCTCTCTCTCTCTCTCTCTCTCTCTCTCTCTCTCTCTCCCTTCTTCCTCAGACAAATATCCAGGCAAGGAAAAACTGATTAGATTTACGATAATACATTGAAAATAAACTGTTTATTTTATTAACCATTCAAACAATTTACCGTAATCGCCTTTCTGGATAATATTGAGGGAAAAAACATTTTGGAAAATATTAAACCCAGAATAAGTATTTGATCTGATGAAATATATTTTAAAGTAGAGTGTAATCTATTGAGCCGATAACCCGCCTCTACCCTACCATACACTCCCCCCTACCTCCACACACCCCCACCTCCACCTCCACACACCCCACCCTCACCTCCACACACCCCACCCTCACCTCCACACACCCCACCCTCACCTCCACACACCCTCACCTCCCCACACCTTCACCTCCACCTTCCCACCCATTTACTCCAAGCCGATAACTCCCCTCCATCTTACCCACCCTTACCTCCATGCCAATAACCTTCCCCCTCCCTCCTTCCCCCTTCCCTCACCCCCTTCCCCTTCCTGCCCTCCCTCTTCCTTTCCCCCCCTCTTCCTTTCCCCCCCTCTTCCTTTCCCCCTCACCCCCTCCCCCCCCCCGTGATCCTCAACTCCAGGTATCGCAGGTATCTTCTCACCAGGTGTTGGTTAAGACAAACTTTAATTAACTTTTCTCTCTCAGATCCTCAGGTGTGAGAACTGACTCTCTATTTTCTTTTTGTGTTTTAACATTTCCATAATTGGTTGGGAATAGTGGAGGTTAATTTTGTCCTTTGTTATTATTGTTATTAGTGTTAGTATTTTTTTTTATTATGATTGTTATTATTGTTATTATTTTCCTTATTATTGTTATTGTTATTATTATTATTATTATTATTATTATTATTATTATTATTATTATTATTATTATTATTATTATTATTATTATTATTATTATTATTATTAATTTTTTTTATCATTATCATTATCATTATTATATTTTTTTATTATTAGTATTAGCTTAATATCAGAATTATTGTAAACAGACAGACAGACAGACAGACAGACAGACAACTGATAATAATTTACTAAAATTTTAGAGATAATTAAAAAGAAATAAGCCTCGGTCGCCAGCATTAAACTGTACCTATAAAATATACAATACACGTAATAAAAAAGTTAAGCTACATTAGAGATTAAAACAATACCCGGAACTATACCATGAAGTCCCTGGAGGAAATAAAAGCTCAAATAAAAGTAATAAAAGAGTTATTTCCACACAGCTGTAACGAAAAGGAAATACGTGGAAAAGAGAAATATTCTTCCTTTAACAGTGAAGAAAGAGAGAGTAAGAAATGTAAAGACAAAGATGAGAAAGGAAATAAGAGAGAGAGAGAGAGAGAGAGAGAGAGAGAGAGAGAGTGTGTTATATTGATTGAAAGAGATATAAATAGATAGAGGCAGACAGACAGAGTGAAAAAGAAAGAGAGAAAGAGAAAGAGAGACAGGGAAAGAGAGACAGGGAAAGAGAGATAGGGAAAGAGAGACAGGGAAAGAAAAAGAAAGAAAGATAATGAAAGATATAAGCTCAAATATCCACACTCTCAAAATAAAAAGGAAAAACGAGAAAAAATGCTAAAAAAAACAGAAATACCAGAGAGGCAAGAATACCGGGGAGGCAAGAATACCAGTGAGGCAAGAATACCGGGGAGGCAAGAATACCAGAGAGGCAAGAATACCGGGGAGGCAAGAATACCAGAGAGGCAAGAATACCAGAGAGGCAAAGCCATCGTGTTCACATTACCACGAGACTTGGCCGCTATAAAGTCCATCACATCAGACCAAGTTTAGTGAGACTCTATCGTGGTCAGGGACGTACGGCAGAGGGGGGATCTAACCTAACCTAACCTAACCTAACCTAACCTAACCTAACCTAACCTAACCTTTTCTCTTGAGGCTTCTGTTTTGTTTCATCTTCTCTGTCTTGATAAACTTGTGGTTGTTTGTTCTTCGTCTAACCTTTGAGGAGTTTGTGTGTGTTTGTGTTTGTGTTTGTGGTGGTGTTACCTGTGTGTATGTATTTGTTGCATTGTTCTGTGTTCTATGTTATTCTTGTTCTATGTTTGTATTGTTTTATTGTTCTATGTTATTCTTGTTCTGTGTTTGTTTTTGTTGTTCTATGTTATTTTTGTTCTATGTTTGTATTGTTTTGTTGTTCTATCTTATTTTTGTTGTGTTTGTTTTGTTTTGTTATGTGTTATTCGGTGTGTGTGTGTGTGTGTGTGTGTAGTCACGTGGGTTTACGGTATCATATCTTTGTGGATCTTCGGATATAAAACTCAGGTGAATTTGTTTGGGCTTGACTGGGGTTTCACTATTGTGTTAACCTGTAAGCCTCTGTGTGTGTGTGTGTGTGTGTGTGTGTGTGTGTGTGTGTGTTAGTGTTATCAACTATACCATTGTTATCACCAATCATCACTCTTGTTATCATTATTATATTCGGCTTTGTTATCTTAGTTTTGATAATTACTTCGGTTATCGAATTCATTATCGTAAGGGTTATCAATATATTTATTCCAGTTATCGTTATCACTGTTTCATCGCTATGTTATCGTTATTACAATAGTTATCATTATACGTTTTTGTTATCACTTCAACTATCGCTATATCGCTATCGCCATAACTAGATATTCTCATCAATATCACCATGACTATCTTTGTTCTTATCGCTATCTTTGTCTATATCGTTATCATCAGCGAGATCGTTATCATTAACATATTAAGAGCCGATAAGTTAAAGGTCTCGTCGTTATCGTTCTTGACATCTTTATCGTTCTCGTTATCATCATCGTAATCGTTATTGGCTATCGTTATTATCCTAAACCTCTCCTTCAAGATGACCGACAACGATGTATGATATTTTTTTTTTTATTCTTATATTTACTTTTTGTTCATTTGGTTCTTTATTCTTTCATTTATTTATGTAATAACTTAAATAGGTAGCTAGAGAGACAGACAGACAGACAGACAGACAGACAGACAAACAGAAGAGAGAAAGCAAAGAAAAAGACAGACAGAAAAATGGAAAAAAACGAAAGAAAGGAAAGAGAGAGAGTGAGAAAAAGAGAGGAGCCAAGAAAAGGAGAGAAAGGGGAGAGGAACACATAAAACGAAAGAGAGAGAGAGAGAGAGAGAGAGAGAGAGAGAGAGAGAGAGAGAGAGAGAGAGAGAGAGAGAGCCAAAATATTAACATCAGAGTATATATTCCCTGCCTCTATTCAGCAGCTGTACAGTACACACATCTCTCCCGGTCGGCAAAAGCTATGAGAGTCATCCACCCGGAACCATTATTACGGCCAAGTAAAACTATTAATTCCTCTTCCTCCTAACACTACTGTTCACTTAAAAGAAAATTATCATGTGAGTTTTTTTTAATGGGAATTCGATTTTAATCACTCATAAAATTGGAAACATACGCACACATATACACACATGGGCTATATATACACACATAATACACACAAATGCATAAATATACACATAGGCCTCCACATACATAAACACACACACACACACCGGCCGATTACCGTAAATTAAAGTCCTAAACTGAACTTAAATAGTAATAATAGCAATAAGCAGTTTATGGTAACGAATGACACAATTATACTGAAATTATGATATGGGAATGAGCTCGGGGGCAAACGTAATTATATTGCAAATGTTTCTCTCTTAATTATATGTAAATTTTCAGGTCGTAACTTCAGGCCAGGCGGTAATTATAGGTATTAATGAGCCAAGCCTGGATAGTCCCAGTCAGTAGTGGCAGCCAGTTTACTGTTGGAGGTTGTTTTGTGGAGGACGCTGCCCTCTCTCTGTTCTGGAGGTAACTGTCACGTGTTTCTTGGGGAGGTTAATGTTATTAGTGGGGTGGGGTGGGGTGGGGTGGGGTGGGGTGAGGTGGGGTGGGGTGGGGTGGGGTGGGGTGGCGGGGTTAAGTTAAGTTAGGTTGATACTAACACACAAATACTGCTGTAAAAAAAATTGTGCCGTCATAACATAGTACATAGGTATAAAATTTAATTGAAAAAAAACTTCATTATGTTTACAGTAGTGACCTGTAGAGGGAGGGGGGAGGGGCAAACAGGATTATTGCCCCGGGTCACACATATTTAGGGGCTCTAAATATTTTGCATTTTTTTATGGGTGAAGAAGCAAATACGTGCTTTAGTTATCCCTTAAAGAAAGGTTTATAAATAGGTTGTCCCCAAATTGTTTTCGAAATTGTTTTGCATCGTTTTGTGTCACTAAGATGTAAAGGTTTTGTATTCACTTTATTTTCCATTTCTCTCTCTCTCTCTCTCTCTCTCTCTCTCTCTCTCTCTCTCTCTCTCTCTCTCTCTCTCTCTCTCTCTCTCTCTCTCATCTCTCCCCCCCTTTACTTCATGACTTAGCAAGACTCACACGATACCTCCTACACCCACTCGTCATTTTCGTCTGCTTACTCACCGCCAATCTCCTGAACTATGACCCCGTAACTATGAATTCATCCACCCCCGGCTACCTGTACCCCACCGGCATGTCGACGTACACGCCATCACAATCACACTAAAGGTATGTCCCTCAATTTTGTCAATGCCTATGTGCCTCCCTCCACCCCTACTGTACCTGTCCCACCACACCATATCACCTCCACCCCCACTGTATTTCGCCACTCCTAGTACATTGGCAACCCTGAGCCTGGCCGCACTGTTTGTAAACTTTGTGGCCAACCCGACTCTCACACCCTCCGTCACTACATCCTCACTTGCCCTATGACCTCCTCCTACAGGTCCCCAGCCGTTACCAACACCTCTTCCCTCCCTGACCAGATATCCCTCCTCCTAGTGACAGGCCTGGCACTTGACATTATCAGGGACCTGCCACACTTTACCATAAACAGATAAATTGTACTGGGAATTTTCCCCCCCCACACACTCATCATTCTGTCACTTTATGTAACCTGCTGACAAAACCCATGACCCTTCAGGATTTTACGCCCTTAATGCATGAATCATAAAGGCAAGCATGAACTACGCATGCTTCCCAGATGGACGCTGTAAACGCTTCTGCGCTTCACCTTGCACAGGATGTCAGGGGGTGCCCAATAAACTAGCCCCTTGGGGGAAATCTAATCTAATCTCTTTATTTCTTATCTATTTAGACCACAGTGAAACCTCTATTGAAGGGACTATATGGTGAGGAAAGTCCCTTATGTCATTCCTCTCTCACACCCTAACACTCACTCTCCCGCATTCCCTTCCCACACACCCACACCTTCCTCCCACACTCCCACACCCTCCTCCCACACTCCCACACCCTCCTCCCACACTCCCACACCCTCCTCCCACACACCCACACCCTCCTCCCACACACCCAGGGGCAGGACCAACACCTCCCACACCGCTATAATTCGTAGTGCAGTAACCAGGACAACTCACAGCTCGCCTCGCCCCCCAGACACTCACCTTTACTCAGCCACGTCTTTTTTATATCGTAATACTCAACATTTTTCCTTCTGCTTGTTGTGAGACCAAGTGTCCTAGTGGGAGGCATCTTTATCCCTCCTTGCCTCCTTCTCTCTTCCTTGCTTCCTTCTTCCATCCTTCTCTCACTTGCATTTTTCCCTAGTTCTCTTCCTTCTTTCTCTCCTTGCCTCCTTTCTTTTCTTCTTTCTCTCTTCCTCCTGTTCTTTCTCTCTCCTTCCATCCTTCTCTTTCAACATCATTCTTACTGATTTACATCTTTCATCTCTCACTCCTCCTCATCCTCCCTCCCATTTCTGCTCACTATTTACCTCTCTCTCTCTCTCTCTCTTTCTCTCTCTTTCTCTCTCTCTCTCTCTCGCTCTCTCTCTCTCTCTCTCTCTTCTTCCCTTACTTTCACCACTACCACCAAAACTCCCTTGCACACAATATCTTTGCGAAGGTGAAAAGTTGAGAGTGAGGAGGTGTTTACCGAGGGGGGGGGGGGAGAGGGGGAGCAGTGGGAGGTCTCTGGGGAAGGGTACACAGGTGAGGGAGGGGGAAGGGAGGTGTAGTGGTGATGTGTGTAGAGCAAGAAATATACTGTGTAGTGTACTTAAGAAGGTGTAGGAACGGTGATTGTAGGTGTAGGGAGAAGGTTGGTTAGGTTTGGTTAGGTTAGGTTAGGTTTGGTTTGGTTTACAGGTTATACTGATGACTAAATATCCTGGAATCATGTGATGTTCGTATGTGTATGTCTGTGTATACATGTTTATGTTTGTGAGTTTGTATGGTTATGTGTGCGTGTGAAAACGTAAATGTATTTAAGTTTATGTAATTGTGATTCTGTATGTGTGTGTGTAAGTCAGGAGGATTTAATGTATAGTTAATCCCCGAGGCAGAACATTAACCAAATCTAGATTAACCACAATAAGTATGGTTAAAGTACCTCATTCACGCTTGGGTGACGTGGGATTAACCAAGGCACGAACCAGCGACTCTTAGGGCAGGATATGAGTGTTCTATTCATTAAGCCGCCGCAGCCGTAATTAATAACCATAGTAATTATATACTAATTAAGTTGATAAACTCTCCTACTTACCATTTTCTCTCCCATTTACCCTTAACCTTTCCATTAATTCTAGCTCACCTCTACCCTCACTTTCACATCTCTAATCTTTCTCCCGTCTACTTTCTCCCCTACCTTCCCCCTTCATCCTCCTCCCCCTACCTTCTCCCCTACCTTCCCCCTTCATCCTCCTCCCCCTACCTTCTCCCTTACCTTCCCCCTTCATCCTCCTCCCCCTACCTTCTCCCCTACCTTCCCCCTTCATCCTCCTCCCCCCTACTTTCCTCTTATCTCCCCCCTTCATCCTCATCTCTCTTATCCTCTCCTCTCCCTCGCCCTCCTCTCATCCCCCCCTCTCTTTCCTTCTCCTCATTCTCCTCAACCCTCTCCCCCTCACCACATCCTCTCCCTCATCTCCTGTACCCCCTTCCCCTTCCCTCTCTTCTTCCTCTTTCACCCTCAGCCTCCCCTCTTCCTCTCTCCCGCTACCCTCCCCCCCCTGCCTATTTCACACACATTTCACCCACTGCATCTATAGGCAAAAGAGTTTAAGGACAAAATATTACTGAGTGCACCCACAACTCAGATCGAATCACCTATGCTTCGCTGAGTCCAAATCTCTGCACCCAATACGCGGCAGATCTGTGATGCCAACAATCTGATTTAGTCTGAAATAAGATTTTTCTCCAGGAAGTGAAAAAAGAAAATATAAATCGTAAGAAATTTCACTATATTTTTCACGTGTTATTCATTGATTGTGTTGTATTTGTGTTTCACTTGTTAGTTTGTTTTTGGTTTGCATATTTTGGTATGATATAGTTGTTTTAATAAGTCACGGGTGTTTACATAGGTCACGAAAGTTCACGTAGGTCACGGAAGTTTCACCAAGTCACGGATATTCAGGTAACCCACGAAAGTTTCAAAAGGTCAAGAATATTTCAACAGGCTCCACATGTTTCAGTTGAGCCACGATGTTTCAATAGGTGAAGGCACTGAAGGGCGTCATCTCCGGGGGATTCAATAGACCAATGACCTTTCAGATGACCTTTCCTTCTCTATTACTTTTTCGTGGGAACTTTTTCTGGAATTTTTTACTTATATGGCTGATGAAAGTCGTGGTGGTGGTGGTAGTGTTGGTGGTGGTGTTAGTGGTGGGGGTGGTGGTGGTGGTGGGGTTGGTGGTGGTGTTAGTGGTGGTAGTGTTGGTGGGGGTGGTAGTTTTGGTGGACGTGGTGGTAGTGTTGGTGGTGGTGTTAGGGGTTGTGGTGAGGTTGGTGGTGGTGTTAGTGGTGGTAGTGTTAGTGGGGGTGTTAGTGGTGGTGGTAGTTTTGGTGGTGGTGGTAGTTTTGGTGGTGGTGGTAGTGGTGATATTGATAGTCGAAACTCTGACTGTGGAAGCGCAACTATCTACCTTATATAACAGTGGAAGATATGAGATATTCTTACGACTGTGCAAATTTTTATTTTTTTTTCTTACTAATGTTGGCCATTTCTAAGTGGTGGTCATTTGTAGTTGTTGGCCATTTCTAGATATTGACTATTTCTAGATATTGATAATTTTTACGTTCTGGCCATTTCTAGGTGTTCGCCATTTCTAGAGTTGGCCATTTCCAGGTCATGGCCATTTCCTCCTTGCTGCAGGTGAGAAATAGATTAGCTATTTAAGCCCCTAATATTACGTAATCAAGAACCGCTATTAGGGGATAGAGTCTCCTTGACGGCTCCCCTGTGGCCTAGTGAAGGAGGAGGAGGAAAGGAGGGGGAAGGGGAGGAGGAGGTTGTGGGGAGGAAAAAGGATGGGAGGGGGAAGAGGAGAAGTGGATGGAAGAGGTAGTGGGAAAGAAAAATGAAGAGGAGGGAGAGAGTAGGGAGACGAGGAGGAGATGGAAGAGGAACTAGTGGGAAGGAAAAAGAAACAGGGGGAGGGAGAAGAGAAGAAGCAAAGAGATAGAGAAGAGACATGAAAAAGAGATTAAAGAAAAGAGAGAGAAAGAGAGAGAAAGAGAGAGAAAGAGAGATAGAAAACAGATTAAATAAGATGGAGGACTAATCATCGTGACACCAAATGACGCGAGAGGACAAAGAAAGAATTGGAGGACAAAGAAAGAAAGAATTGAAGGAAAGGAATGAAGAGGAAAGGGACAGATGAGCCGCCATCACCATGTAAGAGATGATGATGATAGTGGAGGAAGAGGAAACAAAATAAAAATGGAAATGGAACAAAAGAAGACTGGATGGTATTAAGAAGAAGAAGAAGAGGAATAGAAGGAAGAGGAAGAGAAGAAGACGAAAGAGAATGAAGTATAATGAATATGAAAGAAGGAGGAGTTGTTTTAACACATAAAGAGGGGAGAGAGGAGTCACTTTCATCTTACTCTCTCTAAAACTCATAAGGAATTAGACAGTAATAACACACCAAGTACCTCCTTCAGTTATAGGTTAATTGCGTACCTAAACCTTTATCAATAATTAATTAACAGGTGATTTAGCGCCTCTCTCTCTCTCTCTCTCTCTCTCTACTCTTTTCCTCCTCATTTTCTTCCTCCTTCTTCCTCTTCCTTCTTCTTCCTCTCCCTTCTCCTTCATCTCCTCCTCCTCCTCTTCCTCCTCCCTTAGGCCGTCTTTTTTTCTACTCCCCCTCCCTCCTTATCTTCCTCCTCTTCCAACCCATCTTCTTTCTCCGACCCTCTCTTCCTCTTCCTCTTCCTCCTCCCATAATCAAAGTAATTACCATCTGATCTTGCGGAAACGTAATCTGTTGGGCAATTATATTCCAGCCTCCCTCTCTCTCTCTCTCTGTCTCTGTCTCTCTCTCTCTCTCTCTCTCTCTCTCTCTCTCTCTCTCTCTCTCTCTCTCTCTCTCTCTCTCTCAACACAACGGAATTTAATGACCATCCTGTAAAAAGCGCCGTGAGGGTTGGAGCTGATTAGATAAGATTAAGTACTTTTCTGACCTGAGCCAAAACTTGCAAGGAAAACTGCCCCCCCCCCCCCCTCCCGCCCCAAATCTCAGGTCAAATTGAAGGTTAATTAAAACGCCTAAGAGTGTTGATTTGGCGGTGTGAGTGAAGGTGAGGGTTAAGTATGTTGTTAAATGAGAGAGAGAGAGAGAGAGAGAGAGAGAGAGAGAGAGAGAGAGAGAGAGAGAGAGATAAACCTCAGGCTGCTATGTTTTCCAGTAATATAATAATAATAATAACAATAATAATAATAATAATAATAATAATAATAACAAAAACAATAACAGTAACAACAACAATACTAATACTACTACTACTAATATTAATAATAAAAACAATATTAATAATTATATCTAACATCGGTTCAGAGGCTAAGCTACACAAATCAAGTAAAAAACATATATAGCGTAATAAAGGTGTTTTTCCTTACCTAAAGGTCTGGGTCATAAAACTGTTGTGGTTCAGGTAAAATATGTCCCCCCAGAACAGCCATACAGCCATTGATCATTGTGTCTTCCGCTACGTGGCTCTGATAAATTAAACCAAACTCAACTATGTTTGATGCTGGTAGGAACGGGTCAGTGGATGTTGTTAAAACTCGTACTAATAACGGATAAGTTTTAACGCCAGGAAAGTTCGGTGTCTCGTTTATGTTGAAATATTATATGGGATTTTTTCTGTCATAATTTATTATTTTTTGTTTTGTTTTGTTTTGGAATTATAGGTTAAGGAAGAAAGTATATCTCATGTTACTTTTAATTCTTCGAGAAATGTTGTCAGCAGCGGTGGTACTGTCTTCATGGGTAGTGACAGTATTACTATGGGTGGTGTTGTCAGTACTTCTCAGGGCTTTAGGGTGCGTCAGCATCAGTTCCCGGGTCAGTGGTCACATTTTGGCCCTTTTTCAAAGTTTGTTAGAGTGTGAAGTGGTGTTATACGGTCCTGTGTGTGAGGGCGGACGTGTGTGGCCGCGACAGACCTACAAACAAGTACGTTTATATTTCACTTTTATACACTATATAAAAAAACAAAAACGTATAACTGTTTTTAAAAAGATGTCGTTTTAACAGACTTTGAGGTGTAGTAGGGCGGTCCGGTGTAAAAATTAGACTATTACACATCTAAACTGTTTTGAACTTTCTTAAAGTTTACACAACAAAAATGAGTTTTATCGTTCCTGTAAAACTGAGACAGTCAAGCTATGCATCATTTAAGTCATTCGCGAGTTTGTATTTGTGTTTTACAGTTTTAATCTTTCATTTCCTAATATTTCCTTAGCTCCAGGTTAGGTTAGGTTAGGTTTGGTTAGGTTAGGTTATTCCGTATGTGAAGGTATTTAAGTACGAGTTCTGAAGTCCAGCATTACGTCCAGGCTTTAGTTTAAGTGGCATTGACTCATGTTGTCGTATTCAAGTGCTGCTCTGGGCCACCATTGTCACCCGGTTACTCTGCAAATTGTCTCTCACATCAATCCCTGAAACTCATTTGCTCTGTTTGTCTAATCCTCGTAACCTATGCCACTGGACCTCTCACCCTGGACCTCTCACCCTGGACCTCTCACCCTGCACCTCTCACCCTGGACCTCTCACCCTGGACCTCTCATCCTGGACCTCTCACCCTGGACCTCTCACCCTGGACCTCTCACCCTGGACCTCTCACCCTGGACCTCTCACCCTGGACCTCTTATGGCTGGATCTCAATTTTCACAACTCTTATACGGTGACTATAAGGGTGGCTGAATGAATAGGGAAAATGAACACGAAAAAGATACTTCAAATTTTTCCTTCAAACTTAGTATTTACAATTATCAGAATTATACGTAAATATGTGTGTAAATACGTTTCTTTCTCTACGTAAATATGTGTGTAAATGCGTTTCTTTCTCTGTTCAGGTACACCTATGGATTCTTGTTTACCCACAAACACATAAGGTTATTGCTCTTCTCGGCAACACATAAGGTTTATCCCTATACAATAACATATATAGTTCATCCATTGGTCAGGAACACATATGGCTTCTCCTATGACCAGGAACATACATGACTTCCCTGGCCAGTCACATATATAGTTCATATTTTCTTAGGCTGAAAAACACAAATCCTTTTTATGCTCTTAGGTATATGTGTTCATCTGGAAGGAGGTGGTGTTGTTGTTCTCTATTTATACATATTTGTGTGTATGTATACATCATATAAATATGTATAAACAAATAAATACTGTATATTCCCTGTAATTCTCCGTTATTATAACCTGTAATTAAGGTAAAGGAACTTGTATACCCGAGTGAATAGTTTCCTCCCCAACAGGCGGTGATGGACCAATTGGTGGCTCAGTCATTATTGCCGCTGAAACCTTATTAAAGACACCAATTAATCTGATGTAATACTCACAGAATCATTCCACATTTTGTGCTCTAAAAACATTTCCGCGTACTGTAATAATTGATAATTTTAAATAATTCCCCGAACAAATATTTCTATACCCTAGATACACAATAATGTACAGATGTTGGTCAAGTTAATATTATATTTCGCAACAAAAATAGGGGGAAAAAATGTGTGTTTGTTGTAGAAATATTTTGTGCGCTTCCAATATCACACAATCGCTCTTCAGTGAGTTGGTAAATTGAGTTAATCAATACTGGGTTGATAGTATGGGTGTAGTCTCTCTCTCTCTCTCTCTCTCTCTCTCTCTCTCTCTCTCTCTCTCTCTCTCTCTCTCTCTCTACAACAGCGTAACGTGGGAACACATCAGATGACTCAACACCTCAGCAACGAGTTGAATAATTATGGAGGCTGTATTGTAGGTTCCATTTTTCTTTACTCTCTGTCTCTCTCTCTTTCTATAACAGAGAGAGAGAGAGAGAGAGAGAAAGAGAGAGAGAGAGAGAGAGAGAGAGAGAGAGAGAGAGAGAGAGAGAGGCTAAAATACTAATAATAATCAATAGCCTCTTCGTACACTCAGATAATACTACATTAATACCCTCAGCCACTTGTTAGATACGGGGGAGAAAAGTATTTGGTGAGGTGATAAATGGACAGCGCCAAATTCCTGACTGCAACGAATATGTCAATGACGGCCCTTAATGTAGCGCATGAATCACCCAAACGCGGTATTCTTACGGTGGCCCCAGGAGGTGGTTGTGGCTGTGAGAGTCCTTGGGTCCTCGTCTTAGCACATGTGGCAGCAGACCAGAGCCAGATTTTAGCTCTGATTCTAAGTTCACATTGGTATTAACATAAAAATTACCTCGTGGTGACTTAAATCTGTTTTGAAAAGGATTTACAAGTATTTTAAATATTCAGGTTAAGACATTACTACGGACAGATAAGTTAAAGTGAAGAGGTTGAGTGTAATTTGCTGTTTTGTGAGGTAATTTTTTTTTTAATTCTTGTAAATTAATGAATCCGTTTTGGGTAGATGGTTGTGGTGAAGGGTGATCCACTGCTCTCTCTCTCTCTCTCTCTCTCTCTCTCTCTCTCTCTCTCTCTCTCTCTCTCTCTCTCTCTCTCTCTCTCTTTTCGGGTACAAGTTTGTCTGGTGTGGTAATACTTTTCTCTTTCTGTCTCTGTTCTTCCTTTCTTTCTTTTCATTTTTCTTCTCCCTCTAATGGGTCTTTCATTTTTTCTCTTTCTCCAACTCCCCCTTTTTTTTTTCTCTCTCTCTCTCTCTCTCTCTTTCTCTCTCTCTCTCTCTCTCTCTCTCTCTCTCTCTCTCTCTCTCTCTCTCTCTCTCTCTCTCCTTTGTTCCTTCTTTCTTCCCCTTTCTTTAATCTTTCGCTTCTTTGTTCTTAATTCTCTTTCACCTTTTAATCGGGTGAAAGAAAATTTTAGATAATCTCTCTCTCTCTCTCTCTCTCTCTCTCTCTCTCTCTCTCTCTCTCTCTCTCTCTCGTTCGTAAAGTCCTTTCCTATTGTTTTTCCTTTTCCATCTCTTTCACTAGCGAGAGAAAGTTGTGGTTGGTGGTCTGGGTTTCATAGTATTTTATCTGTTTGCTTTCTCTTTGCTCCTCTTTCTTTCTTTCTTTTTATTTGTGGTCTAATGGATTTGGTTTTTTCTTAACTTTTCCTCTTTATTTCCTCGTATTTTGCTTTCGTTTCCTCTATTTTTGTTTCTTGTTCTTTTCATGTTATTTTCTTCTTCTTCTTCAGTTACTATTATTCTTATTCGTTTTTGTCTTCTTCTTTAATTAATGTCTTTGTTTTTATCTTTGTCATTTTGTACATTATTCATTCTTAGTTTTCTCATTTGTAATTGTTTTCTATTTCGTTTATTTTATTATTATTATTATTATTATTATTATTATTATTATTATTATTATTATTATTATTATTATTATTATTATTATTATTATTATTATTATTATTATTATTATTACCTTCCAATAATAACAAACATTTATACTCCCACCAATAACAATAAATCCTCCTGTTCTTAATACAAATTACCCCCGCCCCCCCAAGGCAACATGACGTCAGTAGGAGTGTGTTAATGTAGGACAAATCAAGGCAGCATTAGTCTTATTGGACCCGGGACCGACAGTGTGTTATCAGGCGTGCAGGTGATAACGTTATCTCATTAGGGAGTCCTGCACGGGTTGGTGGTGATAAGAGGCGCTGGACCTTCAGGGCTGGCCATGGGTTGAGGTAAGGGGTGGAGGAAAGGTGGAGAAGGAAGGAGGTGGAAGGAGGAATAGAGAGGAAGGGAAGGAAGTGAGAAAGAGAGGGTGAAGTTTGGGGTGTAGGGGAGGAAAGGTGGAGAAGAAAGGAGGAATGGAGAGGAAGGGAAGGGAGAGCGAGCGCTGGACCACACCTACAATACTAAGATCAAACACATTCTTGGTAGTTAATATCACCACTATATTAAACCATCAGGAATGTGGCGGTCGAACAAAGCTCTCAGCCAAGGTCTATATAGTTCACGCACACACACACACACACACACACACACACACACACACACACACACACACACACTACAGTTGAGGAAGTGAGGGCAATCAAGTACAGTGCCGGATACAGTACCTCTTTGTATACTAGATAAAAAGGCTTAGTCTACACTCTACAATAAGGGCAATTGAGCCCAGTGGAGCCTACCCCTTATTACCTACTAATGGAACCTATGACCTACCCACCCAAGAAGCTCCACCTATATTGATCATATTTCTATTTTTTCCACCATAAATTCCTTCACTTTCTCTATTTTTACTACACAGGAGAGGAAAAAAATTGCCTCACTATACCCAGTTTGTATATTTCGTTACCTTAACTCAGTTTGAGAGATTACAAGGGAAAAAATGGTTTATAACTGTACAGAAAAAATAATAGTTTGGGTGTGGTCAATGTGTCGGCTGTGAATTATAACGTAGAGACCAATGATAGGAAAGATAGGAAAAGGATAGAGAGAGAGAGAGGGAGAGGGAGAGGGAGGGAGGGAGGGAGGGAGGGAGGGGAGGGAGGGAGGGAGGGAGGGAGGGAGGGAGGGAGGGAGGGAGGGAGAGGGAGGGAGGGAGGGAGGGAGGGAGAAAAATAAATTGAATACTGTTAACTCCGTTGAATTGTCTGGTGTACGAGTGATGGTGAGTGTGTATCTATGTGTGTGTATCTATGTGTGTGTATATGTGTATGTGTATGTATGTGTGTGTGTATGTATATGTGTGTGCATGTATGTGTATATGTGTGTGAATCTATGCAAACATACTGAAACGAATGTAAACTTTTATAACAATTTTACTTAAAAAATATCTATCCATGTATGTATGTATGTATGTATGTATGTCATGAAGCATATATCCCCTAGTTGATGAAGTTCTCCCCCTCCCCCTCCTTGTCAGATAAGAGCCATTAGGAGTCGCATGAGAACCCATTAGATTACACAAATATTTCTACCTGTACGGTGTAACAGTGTTTCCATTGCAATATTGCGGTGGGACTCAAGTAGTATTAATCTGTGTGTGTATTAACAAGTGTTTGTAGATATTAGTGGAATTGGTTCACGTGAAGATTGACCACCCCAGTTTATTTCACCTAAAGTTTAATCATCCTTAACCTATTCTGGGGGTTAGGTTAGGTTAGTTTAGGTGAGGGAGATGTTGCCTCCCTCCCTCCCTACTCCCTCTCTCTCCCTCTCTCTTTCTCCATCCCTCCCTCTTTACTCTCACACACTCTTACTCTCTCACTTCCTCCTTCTCCCACTATTCCATCTCTCTCTCTCGTCCTCACTTTCCATTTCTCTTCTGCCACACTGTCTCCCTATCTCCGTCCCTCCCCCTCCCGCCGTCCATCTCTCCCTCCCCAGTTGTCGTGGTGAGTACGACGGACTCACTCAACTCTGATAATCAGGAAAGCATTGTTGCAGAATATTACGGTTCTCTATCAACATATCTTCCCGCCCTCCCCTCTACCTCCCGCCCTCTCCCTTCCCACCCCTCCTCCCCCCTCCTTCCCTTCCCTTCCCTTCCCACCCCTTCTCCTCCCTCCCTCCCTCCCTCCCTCCCCCCTCCTTCTCTCCCCCTCCCTCCTTCTCTCCCCCAACCACGTAGCTCCTCTACATCTCTCATCCCTTCCTTCCCTCCCTCCTCCCCCTCCTTCCCTTCCCTTCTCCTCCCTCCCTCCCCCTCCTTCTCTCCCCCTCCCTCCTTCTCTCCCCCAACCACGTAGCTCCTCTACATCTCTCATCCCTTCCTTCCCTCCCTCCCTACTTCCTTCGACCACGTAGCTCCTTCCCTCCCTCCATCTCTCCACCACGTAGTTCCCTCCCTCCACCACGTAGCTCCTTCCCTCCTCCCACAGTTGCCACGTCCACTAGCGCCGCTCACTCACCTCTGATAATCAGAATTTCATCGTTGCAGAATATCGTCGTCCCCACCGTTGGCAACACACATGCAAGTTCCTCTTAACGCTCATCCCAAATGTTGCAAATTGATGCAAAAAGCTGCCAATTATTCAGATTAAATAGAATTTATATATGTCATAAAAATTATGCAGTATCCATCAGTTCTAAAATTGTGCAGCGAAATTAACAGTTTTGCTTTTTGGACACAACAAACTAAGGTAGAAATGTTTTGTTATTAAACCAGGTGACAATAGTGTTACCTGACGGTGTTATATTTGCCATAATAAAGTGAACATTGTTAATTTATCACACCGGAATAACAGTCAAACAATATATATAAAATAAAATATAGTAGAAAACTTAATAATTAAGCTTTATTAAAAGAGCAATTCCCTGCACAAGTGTTAATAAGGGAAGGGTAAAAAGCTATTGACACTAAATACAATTTGTAATAACAATAACATGAAACTGTTAAAAGAGACGAACAAATGAACAAAATTAATCATAGTGAAGGTAAACACAGCAGCACCAGGTAGAGTTAATTAATGATGGATTATACCTACCTCACCTGTCTAGTAATTAATTCATTAAGAGAGACAATTTGACTCATTCTAATATTACCGTAAGTCCTGAGGCAGTGACGGTGTGTTAGTAACCTTTGACCTCTGACCTGTGTGCCATGATAGACAGGTCATATACGTCTCTGAGTAGTAGTGATGATGGATACAATATTTTTAATCTATTCCTTCGGTTTATAAATTAATTTCTATTGGTTAAATTTAAGTTATTACCCCATGGGCTCATAGACCCACGTATCCACGATCCCACTAACCCACAATAAATTTGAATATTAACACAAAATACAGACTAAATCAATGAGAAAGCATTAACTTTAACCCCCAAGAACTACAAGGTCAGGTCAGGTCAGGTCAGGTTAGGTACGAACACTCATTGGGTCAAAACATTCCACCATTTCAACGTTATCGGGTGAAAGCATCTGAATACTATGAGCTGCAGCGGTTGATTGATTCAAAGGCATAGTGATGGAAGGGAAGAGTGGCGCCGGTAACACGAGAGACTGACAAAGTGTGTCGGCAAGAGAAGAACCCGAGCAATAGTCGATATTATTATTACATGTTTTATAAAGAAGTGTGTGTGTGTGTGTGTGTGTGTGTGTGTGTGTGTGTGTGTGTGTGTGTGTGTGTGTGTGTGTGTGTGTGTGTGTGTGTGTAGTGTATCTTTATGTATGTCTGTGTATCTGTCTGTGTGTCCCCCTAAAATTAGATGGAGGTTTAACATGTAGCGGACCCTCGATATAACGGATTTTCATCTCCATACAGTCCGTTAAATAGAGGTATATAATGAGTAAACAAGAGTATCAATAACAGGGGTACAGGACAAAATCAGGAAGACTTTGACGTTAATGATGAACCAAGTTTATAACACGTGAGAAGGGCAAGAGAGGGAAAGAGAGGGAAAGAGAGAGAGCAAGATGTGTAGTAAGGATAGGGGGAGGGAGGGATAGAGGAAGCAAAGAAATTTACACAAAAAAAGGTGAATGGTCAAAGGGTAGATGGAGGGAGACCTAATTGGAAAGTGGTTTAATGGGTCAGAAGTTATCTAGGGGTAAAATGCTGAAGTGGAAGGGGGAAGTGGGAGAGGGGAAGGGGAAAGGCGAAAAGGGAAGGAAAAAAAAAGTAAATAGTCACCCCCAGAATCCCCCGTAGCGGAAAGGAGACGAGGAGAGAGGGTGTGACAAGGTGTGTGAGGGGTGGATGGCGTTCGGAATGGGAGAGTTTACGTCGAAAATCCTCAAGAATGGAAGAGGGGGAGAGGAAAGGGGGTGGAAGAGGGGGAGAGGAGAAGGGATGGAAGAGGAGGAAAGGAGAAGGGGTGGAAGAGAGGGGGAAACTGGAAAACTGGTGATTCCTTAAAGTTCTCAAGTAGGGAGGGGACGATGATAAAGGAAAGAGGGGAGGGGAGAGGTAAGAGAGGAGAGGAGAGGACAGGAAGGAGGAGAGGAGGAGAGGTAGGAGGAGGGGAGAGGCAAGGCAGGAGGAGTGGGGAGGTAAAGGGTCGGAAGAAAGGGAGTTAGTGACCCCTAATATCTAAAGAGAAGGGAGAGGGGAGACTGGATGAAAGAGAGAGGACAAAGGGTATAAAAGAGAGAGAGAGAGAGAGAGAGAGAGAGAGAGAGAGAGAGAGAGAGAGAGAGAGAGAGAGAGAGAGAGCGTTTCATGAGCTGTGTAGAACGATGCAGGAATACTGTAAAAAATGTAGAGAGTTAGTACTGCCAGTCAGCCAGCCAGAGCGAGGTGGACACGAGGAGAGAGAGAAGACGGGGAGGAAGAGGTGAAGAGAGAGGGAGGTGGAGAAAAAGTGAGAGAGAGGAAAAGGAAGATGAAAGAGAAAGGTGATGAGAGGGAAAGAGATAGAGAAAAGAGGGAGAAAAAGATAGAGAAAAAACAGCAGAAAATGGTAGAAGTAGAGAAAGAGAGAGAGTGAGAGAGAGAGGGAGAGTTGAAGCGAGATACATGAGAAGAGAAATAAAAAGATGAGAGAATAAAGAAAATAAACAGATTTAAGACACAAAGGCAAATTGAAGAAATAAAAAAATAAGAAAAGTAATTGAAAAAAAAGTAAATGTAAAAGTAATAATAATAAAGATAATAATCAAATATACACCAGCGGGTCTTGAGGCCAAATTGTTTTCTTAAGCCGAAAATTATGTAGCGGTGAGGAAACAAGGAAGGAAAATTGTACAGTAATATCGTAACGTAACTTAACCTAACTTGACATTATTATTATTATTATTATTATTATTATTATTATTATTATTATTATTATTATTATTATTATTATTATTATTATTATTATTATTATTATTATTATTACTATTATTATTATTATTATTATTATTATTATTATTATTATTATTATTATCATTATCATTATCATTGTCAACATCATTCATCCATCATCACTCATCATTTATCATTCATTATCATTATTATTTAGTTATCTGGGTGAAATCTCTTATTTTAATGCTGATTAAAGTGAGTTTATGAATTACGATCTCACATCAATAGTAAGAGGAGGAGGGGAGAGACTTTTATATACCTGAACCTTTTAAAAAACCCGGAATTAGGAGTTTACGAATGAAAAAGCGAAAGATGATGACAATTAATTAGTACGATTAGATGAAAGGACATAAAGAGATGATTGATAAAGGGAGATAAAGGGAAGATTTGATAAAGAGAGACATAAGGGGAATGTTGATAAAGAATGAGACATAAAACTCGACGAGAGAGAGAAAGAGAAAGAAGGGGTAGAATGGTGTGTGAATGGAATAAATCAGGTGACAAAGGAATGAAAAGTAATTGTGTGGAAGAAGGAAAGAGAGAAAGAGAGAGAGAGAGAGAGAGAGAGAGAGAGAGAGAGAGAGAGAGAGAGAGAGAGAGAGAGAGAGAGAGAGAGAGAGAGAACAATAATCACACAATGGGAAGAAATTGAAGGAATTTAAATTAAAACGAGAGTAATGAAGTAAATGAAATGAAGCAAGGAGGGGAATGAAGTAAGGGGAATGAAGTAAGGAAGATGAAATGGAATAAAAACCAAACTGGTGTATTGAAGTGGTATTAATGGTATAATGATCTACAATGATGGTGAATTTTAGTGATAATGAATTTATTAGTGAAGTGAACACTGATAAATATGTAGACTATTAAAGAAAGAGGGAATAGAACAGGAACAGTAAGAGAAAGAGAGAGAGAGAGAGATTCAAAGACAGACAGAATAAACAAACGAGAGATACAGAAACAAAAAAGAGAGACAGAAGCAGAAGATAAACGTTAAACAGAGTAATGGACGATAAGAAAGTCACTTAAACAACTATCTCAAGAGTATAATTTCTCCATTATAGGAAGTAGCGAAAGAAGGAAGTGAGAGGGAACACAAAAGACACTCGATAAAGGCAATAGAGAAGCCATAAAGAGAGGAAGAGATGGGTAATGATACGTGGAAGGAGAAGTGAGAGAGGAGACAATGTTTGGTTAGGTTAGGATAGGTTAGGATAGGTTAGGTTAGGTTAGGTTAGGATAGGATAGGTTAGGATAGGATAGGTTAGGTTAGGATAGGTTAGGATAGGATAGGTTAGGTTGGGATAGGTTAGGATAGGTTAGGTTAGGAAAAGATGTTTCCTTGAGAGAAGCTGATGGATAGTGAGAAGGTGATGATGATGATGATGATGATGATGATGATGATGATGTGTGAGAAGGTGATAATAGTGATGACGGTCGGACGATGGGGGAAAATATGAGGATGATGGTGAAGATGATACAGGAAAATGATGATAGTGATGATGATAGTGATGATGATAGTGATAATGATGGTGATAATGATAATTTAAGATAAGAAGAAGGAGATGGTAACAATGATACAAGAGACACGGATAAAAAAGAGGGGAAGCAGATAATAAAGAGAAATGAAGAGAAAATCTGAAGATAAATTGGGTAAAGAAGGAGAAACTGACACAATGAGTGAACAACAATGACAGGGGGAAGTAGAGATAATGTAGAAGAAAGAGAAGAATCAGTAGTAATAGAAGAATGAGAGGAATGAGAGACAGAGGAGGATAAAAGTTTACTTAATACCCTGGAGAAAAAAATAAGAGTGGTGGTAAGAGGAGCAAGAAGGAAGATGAAGAGGGAGAAAATGGGTAATAAACATGAAAGAAAGAGAGAGAGAGAGATTAAAAAACGGATAAAAAAATTAAAGAAAACAAAATATACGAAAAAGCCCCAATAAAAACACAATCACCAAAACATCATATATCTCTACACAAAATAACATTAAAACACACACACACACACACACACACACACACACACACACACACACACACACACACACACACACACACACACACACACACACACACTTTACCCCCCCCCCCCAAAAGTTATATAACCGCCCGAAAAAACAATTATATAAGTGGTATTCATTCATATACCGAGCTGCAGTGAGTCACAGGTGAGTGAATGTCTACAGCAAACATCACAGACGTACTCATTCCCTTATTGAGATGGTGTAGAGGCAAAGGAAGGATATATAGTCGATATGTTGTGTTGTGTTGCTGCTATTGTCCACGCTGCCTTGATATGTTGTGTTGTGTTGCTGCTATTGTCCACGCTGTCTTGATATGTTGTGTTGTGTTGCTGCTATTGTCCACGCTGCCTTGATATGTTGTGTTGTGTTGCTGCTATTGTCCACGCTGCCTTGATATGTTGTGTTGTGCTGCTGATATTGTCCACGCTGCCTTGATATGTTGTGTTGTGTTGCTGCTATTGTCCACGCTGCCTTGATATGTTGTGTTGTGTTGCTGCTATTGTACACGCTGCCTTGATATGTTGTGTTGTGTTGCTGCTATTGTCCACGCTGCCTTGATGAACTGAGGAATTCTATCTGTTTCCAGGATTGTGGCGTATGTGGAGGTTGTATGTATGTATGTATGTATGTATGTATGTATGTATGTATGTATGTATGTATGTATTTATGTACAGTGGTTCTTGATTTAAAGGAAACAGACAATATGAAAAGTAGAAAGGATAAACAAATACTTAGAATTTATACATAAGGGAATAAAGACAAACAAGAAAACACCAATAAAACAGGAAATAAGAAAACCGATAATAACAAAAATAGAATAAAGACTAGAATAGAATAAACCTAATATAGAGACTTAGAACAAGAATGAAAAATTAAATAAAAATTATTAACGAAAGAGAAAAGCTAGATAAGTAACGGGAGGTAATAAGTGGATAAATGAAGAGGGAGAAGGAGAGAAAGCAATAAGAATGGAGAATAAACGAGAGACACAAAGAAGGCTTAAAATAATTTAGCGTTAAGGGAAAGATTAGAAGACATCGTGTATCAGAGAGTAAAGAGAGGGAGGCAGGGAGGCAAGGAAAAAGGGACAGAGAGAGAGAAGGGAGAGAGGAAGATATGGAGGGAGGTAACAATAATAACAATAGCAAAGATGATAACAATAATGACGATAACAACGATAACAACAAGTAGTGACAGCAACATAATTAACGACTCACCCAATAACAACACAACAAAACAGCTAACCTCGTCAGCCTGAGGTGATAATATTGTTAACATATTTCCCCCATCCCCTATCCCCCCTCCTCCCCCTCCCCCCCCCTCTATCCCCTATCCCCCTCCTCCCTCCTCCCCCTCCCCCATCCCCTATCCCAAATACTCCCCATCCAACCCCACTATCCCCTATCCCCCCTCCTCCCTCCTCCCCCTCCCCCATCCCCTATCCCCCCTCCTCCCTCCTCCCCCTCCCCCCCTCTATCGCCCCCCCTCCCACACCACATATATAGATTTAATTGCCAACATTCAGTAATTAAGGCTGACACGTCCACCAGTTAATTAACAGTTGCCTTACATTTTATTGTACAAATTAATTAGTAAATAAACTTTATGGGAAGGACAGAGTTAGTGAGTTTATGAGGCTTTTCAGTTAATTATTTCTTTGTGGAGTTAGAGAGTTAGTGCAAACAAACCATGGAAAATTCTGATTCTAACTGAAAAAAAAAGATGGAATTTAATACTAATGGTGGCATTTGTAGATAATTCTAACATTATCTTGGAGTTAAATCAGTTCAGCGTTCAGATACCCGAGAAACTAGTTAAGAGACACAATAGCTGGTGTTCAAACTATGTATGAACCGAATTTGTTCAAAGATAGAGTGTATAATGGAAACGATAAGCGTATGTTAAAACTGTCTCTAAATTACTTCGTTTCAGAGTCTCTATTGTCTGTAACATAACTGATAAAAAAAATAAAATTAGATTACAATTAGATGTGTTGTAATCATAATCAACTCTGTTAGAATTAACGGGTTGGAATTAATTTTGGATGAGGTCAGTTTACATTAAGGCTCTTTAATAATATATTGATCTTTAGGAACTTTATATCATTATATTCTCAATGGATTTATATCATCCTCCAACACGACTCCCTCTCCAACATGTCTCCCTCTCCAACATGATCCACACCAACACGACCCCCCTCACTTCAACACGACCACACTCCAACACGACACCCTCACTGCAACAGGACTCGGACCACTCCAATACGACCACCCTACCATCATCCAACACGTCCCCCCTCCAACTCGACCCCCTCTCGAACACGACCCCCTCTCGAACACGACCCCCTTTCGAACACGACCCCTTTCAACACGACCACCCTTCGACACGACCACCCTTCAACACGACCACCCTTCAACACGACCCCTTCCAACACGATTACACTTCAACACGACCCCCCAAACGACCCCTTCCCATACGATTGATGACAACGACCGTACATTAGGACCAGAATTGGTGGACTGGCAGTGTATAACGCTATTAATTATTCCCGTGTGAGACCAGCACTTGAGATCTGAGGCCATCTTGTTGGATATGTTACACTACGATATTCAGAGTAGGAGGAGGGGAGAGACAGGGGGAGGAGAGAGAGAGGGGGAGGGAGGAGAGAGAGGGAGGGAGGAGAGAGAGAGGGGGAGGGAGGAGAGAGGGGGAGTGAGGAGAGAGGGGAGAGAGAGGGAGGGAGGAGAGAGAGAAGACTGAGAGACAGGTGGGCAGAGAGAGAAGGGGAAAAGGGAGAGAGAGAGAGAGAATAATAAAGGTGGATAGAGATAGATAGATAAAAACACAGAGAGAATGGTAGAAGTAGAGAGTGAGAAAGAGAGAATAATAGTGAAAGAAAGAGAGAGCAAAACGAACAGAATAAGGCCACGCAGACCTTCTCATCCCACCTAAAAACACATTCATAATTCATGTGTGTTTCGCCAGCTTCCCTACCTGCAGCCCAGGTCACCCTTCCTGTCTGTTCGACCTACACAGCCCAGGTCAACCCTCCTGTCTGTTCGACCTACACAGCCCAGGTCACCCTTCCTGTCTGTTCGACCTACACAGCCCAGGTCACCCTTCCTGTCTGTTCGACCTACACAGCCCAGGTCAACCCTCCTGTCTGTTCGACCTACACAGCCCAGGTCACCCTTCCTGTCTGTTCGACCTACACAGCCCAGGTCACCCCTCATGTCTGTTCGACCTACACAGCCCAGGTCACCCCCTGCCTATGACCTAAACATCCCAGGACACCTTCGCCTGCATGACTGACACAGATAAGCCATAATAACTCGGGAGCGTCTTGAGCCCTCTTGAAGGCGCCTTACTAATGATCCAAACGTCTCACACCTGATGCATTAATATGGGTCCACCAGAGTCAGCTGAGTGATTCACACACACACACACACACACACACACACACACACACACACACACACACACACACACGCATGCACACATATTATATGTTGCACTACTTGAAACCTCTATTTAACGGACTATACGGAAATGAAAATCCGTTATATCGAGGATCCGTTAAACTTCTCCATCCCATCTCACGGATTATATAGAAAGAGAAGTCCGTTATATGGAGGGTTCCTCTTTATAGCTAGGAGACTAATGGATCCATTATCGTAAAAGGTTCAGTTTAAGACATAAGCTCAGTGAGTCGATAAATTTCTAGGAACTTATCTGGACCATTAAGCTGTTGATCATATCCCAATGGGTGATGGTAACTCAGTGAGCCAGTGTCAAATATCTTTAAGTGATCCTGTGAAAGTGATTGAGACTAAAACTATAACTAACTTTCTAGTCTATGATATGTAGGTCTAACATACATCTTTTTTTTATACGAAGGAGAACGTATTGTAAATATATTCTCAAAAATACCTAAAATAGTGATGATTTTGTTTTGTTTTATGGCTCAGAAACGTTTATAAATACACGTAATTCTCTTTTGTTTTATATATGAAGATTAATCTACTGTAAACACATTCCAAGATATCTATGAATACGACAGCGATCTTCTTTTGTTATGTGGATCAAATACGTTTATAAATACAAGTAATTCTCTCTTGTTCTTAGATGGGACTGAAGCGTGTTTCATGTTGTGGGAAGACAGGGGTGGACAGCTCGTTTTTACCGTGTGAGTGAGGGGGAGGCTTGAGTGTGACGGCTGTGTTGTTCTGGGGACGAGATTGTCGGCGTCCACTAAGGCTCATACACACAATGAGAAGATTATTTTTAATACTTCTTGATAACAATTTACTGGAAGACAAATGCCAGATATGAGACTTGATGTATTAACTCCTTGAGGATGAGAGGGATTAACCATCGTCTTCAAAGGGTTAAGATATCGTCGTCAAGAAGGTTAAAACGTCGTCCTCAAAGGGTTAAATTAAATTTACTTGAGTTCGAATTGATTAAAATACATCAACGTGTGTTAAAACAGCATGAGGTTTAGTTTTGGGTTATTATAGCTTCAAAAAGTAAGAAAATAACAAAAAAACATAACACATCATAACAAACACAACACAACGTAACACAACACAACACAACACAACACAACGTAACACAACACAACACAACACAAGTGGATTAAACAAGTATATTTTTATTTGCCTCTTGGACCCGAATTTTGTTTTTGATATCTGTTGCCTTCACTCTGCACCTGCCTGTTGTGTCGGGTCAGGTCAGGTCATTTATTTTCCCCGGACATATTAAACACAGGTCACGTAGGTGTTCCTTACACCCCCCCCCCCCCCCCACTGACACACTACCCACAACACAATTAAAATGTGTAATTAAAGATTCTTCTTACAGCATCGAATCCCAGAATAAAGGTCCCTAACTAAACTATTATTTATGGTCTAACCGAACCTAACCTAACCTAACCTAACCAAACCAAACCCAACCTAACCTAACCTAACCCAACCCAACCTAACCCCCATTACATATAGATCTGTTACTAGTAGTCTCGTGATGGTCTGGGTGTCAGCGCTGGTGTAAGCATTGTGTACTGTCCCTTGTGTGATTGTCTTTCCTGCCTTAATGTCTCCTTGATGAGTTCTACCACTTGGGTAAATCTCCCACTGTGTGAAAAAAACGAAAGATCTAGACATTAGTGTTTGTTTCTCTCTCTCTTTTTCTCCTTTATCTCTCTCTCTCTCTCTCTCTCTTTTGGTTGGTCTGTCTGTCTCTCTGCCTGTCTCTCTCTGTCCTCATTTACGAAAGCCTGTTACCGTTCCTCTCCTTGTTAAGCCCAAGTAACGTCAGGTAAATTAATACAGTCATTAGATTTCTTTCTTCTTCATAGCTGCAGGAGCCATTACCTTTATATCCCCTTGGTAAGTGTCACTGAAGAACTAATATTCTCTCATTACCTTCCACTACTTCGCTGTGTGTACCGCCAGTGTTAGTGTGTTAATGTATCTGTTATCTCTCTCTCTCTCTCTCTCTCTCTCTCTCTCTCTCTCTCTCTCTCTCTCTCTCTCTCTCTATCATCACCTTTTAGCACTAATCCCTTCCATTAGGCAGCTCCCAGCCTGTAACCCCTCTAGCCTGGAACAAGCGTTAGCCTCTCTCTCTCTCTCTCTCTCTCTCTCTCTCTCTCTCTCTCTCTCTCTCTCTCTCTCTCTCTCTCTCTCTCTCTGTGTGTGTGTGCCCCGCCCTCTCTCTCTCTCCCCTTTCCCCCCTCTCTATCATCCATTTCCCTCCCCTCTCAGATATGTACCCACACCATCAAGTAACCCCCCCCCCAGTAAGTGTGTGCGTTTGCGTGCGTGTGTGTGTGTGTGTGTGTGTGTGTGTGAGCCGGACTAGCAGGGGACACCGACACGGGGACTAAACGCCCGTCCGTGCCTATGAACAGGTAATCCATCTCGCCCACACAAATTACGTCCCCGCCTTGACAAGTACCGGAATAACAATAGGGATTTTGTGTTTACCGTGACGAGGATTTGATGACGTGAGGAAGATGAGGAGGCGGTAGAGGTGGTGGAGAAGTGAGGTGGTGGTGAAGGATGGTGGAGAAGTGAGGTGGGGAGGGTGAGGAGACGGTAGAGGTGGTGGAGAAGTGAGGTGGTGGTGAAGGATGGTGGAGAAGATGACGTGTGGATGATGAGGAAGAAGAAGATGAAGAAGATTGAGAAGGGGAAGAAGAAGAAGACGAAGATGGAGAACATGAAGAAGGGGAAGATAAAGGGAATGAGATATATCTTGTAGTTTGTGAACAGTATATCGGTGAAGGGGGAGAGATGAAATTGATGAAGGTCTGATCCTACATGGTGGTGTGGGGTGCCGAGGCATAACGATAGATTAGTAATGATAACAGTAATACCGAGGGAGAGAGAGAGAGAGAGAGAGAGAGAGAGAGAGAGAGAGAGAGAGAGAGAGAGAGAGAGAGAGAGAAGAGAGAGAGAGACGGGGGATTTAAATAACGAAAACAAGAATAAACAACAAAGATACAGAATAAGAAACAGAAAGAGGATGAAAGAAGTAATAGGAGGAAATTTGGATAAAGAAGGAAGGAGAAAGAGCAAAGAATCAGGCTCAGTAAAGGAATCAATGACTCGGGAAGGCAAAAAATAGACCCAGTTTCAATTTCCATTTGGCAGAGAATACCAGATGGTAGAGGAGGAGGAGGAAGAGAGAGGGAGGAAAGAGGGGGGAGGAGAGGGAGAGGAAATGAGGGAAGGGGGGGGGAGGGATATGAGGATGGAAAGAGAAACAGGAGGGATAGGGGGAGAAAAGAGAAGGAGAAAGAGTAAGAATAGGAGAGAAGGATAGGAGGGAGGGAAAGAAGAAGGAGAACCAGGAAAAATAGTAAATAGGAAGAATAAGAGAAACAGGAGAGAAAGAAAGAAAAAGTGAAGAAGAGAGAGAGATAGAGAAAGGAAAAAAAATCATGAGGGAAAATAACTTAGGAAACTAACGTAAGGAAAAAACCCCACAATTCTTATCCTGTTAATTTATTTACAAAAAAAACAACAACAAAACAAACAAAATAAAACAAAAGCAACAAACAAAACAACAATAGTAATTCAATGAAAGTTGCTAGGAGAAAGTGACTGAGGGAGGTGCCCCATAAAAAGTGTAATTCGGTAAAGAAAGTTGGGACAGTGAGGTGGGGATAGTGGCCAGGGAAAGTGATTTGGAAAGCTGATCTGAGAGAGTAACCCAGCCTAATAGGATAAGTTGGGGTAAGCCGGTGGTAGGAGTGAGAGACGGAGAGAGAGAGAGAGAGAGACAGAAAGAGAGAGAGAGAGAGAGAGAGAGAGAGAGAGAGAGAGAGAGAGAGAGAGAGAGAGAGAGAGAGAGAGAGAGAGAGAGAGAGAGAGAGAGAGGCCTAACTCTGTCAACATAAGAGAATCAGTCACTTTACGGGATTAATCAAACCAATCTCTCTGTCTCCTGTCTAAAATACAGGTTATATATGGAAACAGACGGAGAGAGTCAGACACAAAGACAGACAGACAGACAGCCTGACAGCTCACCGTCCAATGTAACAGACAAATGCACTACATATGCACATAGACAGACAGAACCGACGTGTATATTCCTCCCGTCCAATTACCATGTACACACACACACACACACACACACACACACACACACACACACATACACACACACACACACACTCACGCGCGAACAAACAGACAACATTGATCGCTACTCGTAAGCTTTTCAGCGATGAGGGATGTAAAAGTAGTCATTGTTTATAAGACGGAAAGTGAAGGGGTTAATAAGAAGAGGGAGATAAAGGAGAGAGGAATAATAGAGACTGGAGAAGAGAAGAGAGAGAGAGAGAGAGAAGGTAGAGAGGGTGAAATGGAAGAGAACGGGAAAGAAAGGGAGAAGCGAGAGAAGGAAGAGGAGAAAAAACGAAAGAAAGACAGACAGACAGACAGACAGACAGACAGACAGACAGACAGACAGACTCTAGTAATGTTTTTAATACCTCAGATAAAAATATCTGACACAGCATTTTTACCTCATTGATACTGTACGTTGACTTCCTTATGCTGAACTCCTTATGCTGACCCCTGTATGTTGACCTCTGTATGCTGACTTCCTTATGTTGACCTTTGTATACAAATGGAGTGAATGTGATGGACAATTTCGTACATACATTGAAATGACTAAAGGTAACTAAACGCCACATACAATTGCACGAAAGGTCACGATAAGTCACGAAAAGTCACGGAAGGTCACGAGAGGTCGTGATAAATCACGAAAGGTTACGAGAGGTCACAATAAATCACGAATGGTCACGAGAGGTCACGAAAGGTCACGATAAATCACGAAAGGTCAGAAAAGTTTACAAAATATCGCGAAAATCTCTCTAGTATTCAGGACATTTTTTATGAAAGTCACAAAAAATGAATGTCACGTCAACTCAAAAAAGGAAAAACAAATCGACTCTAAAAAAACAATATAAACACAGGCAACGAATTTCACCTGGAAAGAAAAGGTCACACTAGATTATGATGCAGAAGGTAATTTATATTCAAAAGAATTTATGAAATACAAAAGTTCATTATAGTTCACTGAGGATTAATGGATTTATGGTATATTATGAAAGGTCAGAAAAATTCAAAGTTCAGTGAAAAAAAATCATAGAGAGTCAGGGAACAACGTGGAGGGTCATGGGAGTTAACAGGTCATGAAAGTTCACAGGAAGTAGTGGAAGAATTTATAAGACTTCCCGAGTGATTGAATTTATGGGAGTCAGACAGGTCTCGGAAGTTCAGGACTGACAGGTCGTGGGGGTGAGAACAGGTCGTGGGGGTCAGTACAGGTCGTGGAGGTCAGAACAGGTCATGGGATCAGTACAAGTCGTGGAGGTCAGTACAGGTCGTGGGGTCATTACAAGTCGTGAAGGTCAGTACAGGTCGTGGGGGTCAGTACAGGTCGTGGGGGTCAGTGCAAGTCGTGGAGGTCAGTACAGGTCGTGGGGTCAGTACAAGTCGTGGAGGTCAGTACAGGTCGTGGGGGTCAGTACAGGTCGTGGGGGTCAGTACAGGTCGTGGGGGTCCGTACAGGTGGTGGGGTGTCAGGACAAGGTATCGTGGGAGGGAGGGTGTTAAAGTTAGATTAGTAGACACACTTGTCGCTGAATAAGTAATGAGGTAAAGCAGTGTTGCCAGTCCAGACAGACAACCACGTGAACTGTTGATTACGCTGGGGGAAGGGAGGTGATGGGTGATGGGTGAGAAGGGGAGGTGATGGGTGATGGGTGAGGTAGTGAAGGGGAGGTGATGGGAGGAGATTGGGATGTTGCTGGAGGTTGGTTGAGATTAGGGAGTGAATGAGGTAGGTGGGGGAGGAGGTAATGAATGGAGATACGAGGTAGAAGGGATGGGTGGGGGAAGTAGGGGGGGTGGGGGAGAAGGGGTTAATGGAGGAGGGGGTAGTGGGTAGAAGACCAGCAAGTGGGAGGAGAAGGGGGTAGGAGGAGGAGCAGGCAGGTAGTAGGAAGTGGGGCAGTAGGTGTAAGGAGTAGTAAAGGGGAAGGTGTAAGAGGCAGGTGTGAGAATATGAAACACCTGTCTCTGGGAGTCTCTAGACACTGCCACACACACCTGAGATGAAAGGTGAGTAGGAGGCGGTGTTCCCTCGGCTGTAATATCCCATTGTTCTTTAGGAGTGTATTTTGTCCCGGCGCCGAGGCCCTCTATACCGTCAAGTGTAAGTGTGTGTGTGTGTGTGTGTGTGTGTGTGTGTGTGTGTGTGTGTGTGTGTGTGTGTGTGTGTGTGTGTGTGGGCTTATGTATGTGTATATGTTTGCTTAAAAGTAGGTGTATCCATTTATGAGTATATGCTCATGTG